>JAQQZX010000040.1:24951572-24961974 GCA_030068355.1 Notoglanidium maculatum | reverse complement strand
CTGTGTAAATCTGTAGGTGGGAGCCCCAATGTTGCTGTAGATGCCTTTCCACCAATCCTTTAAAGTTTATTACATCAATTATTTTCTCCATGATGCTTAAGTCTACTTTGACCCCTGAAAAAAGCCAGGGAGGCACTGCTGTCCAGCAAATGGGGGCCCCCAGGAACATCCCATTGACTCCCATTTCCCTTTCATGTTTTTCAATTGTGTTAATAATTCTAATTTCTCTTTTAATTCTGTTAGCCTCACTAAATTCCCAGTGGGAAGCAGCTATTGTCGAATGCGGAATACTTCCAGTAACTAAGTGCGCACAAGAATTGTGGGAAATGAAGTCCTGGAAATAAATTTAGTTTCTCCCTTTTGCTTGCACGTCATTTTGAGGCATGTTTCTGCATAGTCTTCCAGGAAATGAGGAGATCTTGGGATGTCCTGACTGTTTAAAATTTATAAATTGCAAATGTTTATGAGTTGAAGTTATTTAGTACATTTTCAAACTACATATCCCAAAATCGTTTTCGGCACACTACGAAGGTTGATACGGGCTGAAAAGATAAATCAAGCTAGCTATTTAGGAAAAACATATATAATATACGATTCGATAATAAATTCTATAATGAAAGACATAATACCTAAATTAGATGTTTGTAGGTGAAATCACAGAAACGAAAACAGCAACAAAAAATACCACTTCCGGTAATAAATAAACGCAGGTGGTGATGGGAGATGCCGTTCTTTTACTGGTAGGCTATATGTTTCCATGGCAACCAGTCGCAAACAGACACAGCCCGCTGCACCAATGTGTCGCCGAGTACATTAGATAAATAATAATAATTATTATTATTATGATAAGGTTTTTTGCACTATGAGTCATCTTTTAGGGGCGCAGGACTGCGTGGAGAGTCTGCGCAGAGATGTGGTATATTTAGAGAGAGCCCTGGTAGAGGTGTTCTCGCGCACCGGACCGGTCCGTTTCCGGTCGTGGAAGTTCCCGGATAAAGAGTCGTGTGATCTGGACATGGTGCAGCTCCTGGAGCAGTATAACTATGTGGAGGGAGAAGAGGAGTTTAACCAGAAATCACACTTCGTGCTTTTAGAACTGGTGATTGACAGGTGATTCATTTGCAAAATTGATTCATTTGAAGTAGACAGTGTAGTGAAGCCCTCAAAGCACTGCAAATATCACCTGACTGTGCCAAGTGAAATCCTGCTTTGATGTGTATTTTAAAGAGAGTTTATATATAAAATATATTTTTATAAAATTAGAAAATGCAACATGCTGAATGAGTGGGAATGGATTCTACAGTGATGAAGGTCAATATCTCAGTGTGTGTGTGTGTGTGTGTGTGTGTGTGTGTGTGTGTGTGTGTGTGTGTGTGTGTTCAGACTGTTGCTCCTTCTGCAGAGTTTCAACGCCTACACTGAGCAGATGTTAGGAGGACAGAGAGCAGGGGATTGTGGCGAGGTTGGAGGGTCGGGGTGTGTCGTCCCGGTGGTGAAACGCTACTGGAGCAATTTAATCCACTTCAGCACCCAGCAGAGACAACAGGTAAATAAATAAATCAATACATTTTATGGCTAGCACTGATCTTGATTGATGCAGGAGTCAGTGTGAGTCTGACACTACGTGCCGATTCCTTTCCACTTTTCCTTTATGCTGCTTATCATGCAGAGATTAATTCACAAGATTAAAAACAAAAGATCAAGATATTGTATTACTGAATAAAGCTGATTTATTCCACATGATGTATTTTCCTGCATGCTGCATTTCACTTTTATTAATACAAGAACCCGAGTGAAAGACAGACATGTGAAGGACATGGGGTCACTTTCCTGAATTATTCTCGGTTAAGGAGCTTCACACTTCAGTGATACGGAGTCAGTTGAAGAACAGGACCGAGATGCTTCGTGTTTAGATGGGTTCTGTGAGCCGCTTCATGATCAGAGAGGCACGATGACACTTTCTTTTCTCACATCGTTACCGAAACCTTGAGCTTCAGCTGATCCTGATGCACATCTGATACTGTTGCCTTTAAAAACTACTAAGTTTTAACAATATTTTCAACTGAACCACTTTACAGTTAAACTCTTTCACAAAAAAAAATCACTTGCATCGTCAAAATATAACAAGTATAATAAAGTATAAATATAATGAAATCAGTATTAACAAAGGAAAACTCAGTCACGACTCTTTATAAATAAATAATTCCAGCTCCAGAAATTCCTGCCTCTGCAGTTTGTTACAGGATCTGACGTCTGATCACCGTGTTGTTCTGGTATCAGTCCGATCGCCATAAATCAGATCACAGACATCTCTAATTATACATTAAATACAAGGAAATAAGAGGTGTCTCATTAGCATCAGCACAGAAATGGTTTAATAAATAAGTGACAGAGAATGTTGGAATATTCTAGAGTTTGTTTTTAAGGAAACTGAAATCAGAATTGTATTTTTAGAGAACGAGCAGCGCGTCCAGCAGCAGCAGACGCACGGACCCCCGGACCTGCAGCTCGGCTCCGTCCTCATCCCCGTCCTGCGGCCTCCACACTTCCCCTACGCCCTCGGCGAGGCGTCGCAGCGTGAGCTGTCAGACGGGGGAGTCGGCTCCGGTGCCGTGTGATGCCTGCGCCGGAGTCCAGGCCACGCTGCAGGACAGCGCACACGCCGTGGCGTCTCTGTGCCAGGCTCTGGGTCTGTCCTGCTCGCTGTGGAGCTCCCTGCAGGACGTGGAGGAAACGCTGCATCTCGGCCGCCTCTCCGCCTGCGACCTGGCTCTGTGGGCCCGCGAGCAGCACAGGGATCTGGGACGCGTCCAGAAACACGTCACTCACGTGAGAAACAGGACTACTGTCGGTTAATAAACTCTGTTCTGCGTGGTGTTAAACATCTGCATTTGTGTGTGAAGGTTCAGGAGAAGATGGAGTCACTGACACACACGCTGCAGAAGGCAGAAGAGGAGCGAGATGGGCTGAGAGCACAGCTGGAGCGAGAGAAGGAGACGAACACGAGAGAGAGAGAGGAGTGGAGGAGGAGAGAGGAGGAGTGGGAGAGGAAGCTGCAGGAGGAGAAACGCAGACGAGACGAGGAGCTGAAGATGCAGCAGGAAGCACAGGAGGAGCTGAGACGAGGTTCCTCACGTCACTCTCACACGAGTTCCAACAGTTTAACAAAACACTTTACAATCAATTCAGTTTTCATTTTTCAGGAGCTGCGGCTGGAGAAGTGAAAATCTCCGAACTGAGAGGAGAATTGGAGCTGCAGAGAGAAACACAGCGGGGTCTCGGTGAGTCTTACTTACAGCAAACTTATAAAACTACTGAGGAAATGCTAAGGGAATGTGTGTGTGTGTGTGTGTGTGTGTGTGTGTGTGTGTGTGTGTGTGTGTAGAGCGTGAGAAGGATTCCCTGGTGGATGAAGTGCACATTCTTCGTCTGGAGGAAGTGAGATGGAAGGAGACGGAGGAGAAGAAGAGAAATCTGGAGACGGAGCTCATGGACACAAGGAAACTTCTGGATAAGGAGAATGCTAAATATCACAGCTCTCAGCGCCAACATGAGGTGTGTGTGTGTGTGTGTGTGTGTGTGTGAGAGAGAGAGCTTATTTTAAATAGAGTGTGTTGAGCAGAAGGTGGCATCGCTCAGGTTCTGGTTGTGTGCATGTGTGTCAGTGTTGGGATGTTCTGTTTTTAATGTTAGAGATGTGTGTGTGTGTGTGTGTGTGTGTGTGTGTGTGTGTGTGTGTCAGGCGACGGTGGTGAAGCAGCGCACCCTACTGGAGCGTGTAGATGCGTTGGTGCAGCAGTGTGAGGAGCTGCAGGTCCGTCTGGAGGAGTGTGAGGATGAGAAAGCCGAGCTCACTGACACACTCACACACACCACGCAGGAGAGAAACACACTGCAGGAACAACTCACACAGCAGAAGGTAGCAAACACACACACACACACACACACTCACACACACTATAGCAGCTATAAACACTAGAATTTCTCACTATCCCTCTCCCTCTGAAACTGGAGACTCCTTCAACAGATGTTAAATAAACATCTCCTTACAGAAACAGCCTTCATGTAGAGCGTCAGCCGTACACGTCTCTGTGGATGAGCTGTTACTATAGAAACTACTAGAACGAGCGCATCATCACCGCATCAGAGCCGCTTTTATAGAATTTTGTAACACAGCGCTGTAAAATTCTGTGTTCTGATTGGTCAGAACTGTCGATCAACTTCAGCTGAATCTGTAGCCAGTTATTCCATCAGTAACCTTTTCCTCTGTGTCTAGTGAGTTTGTGGTGCCGTGACTGAAATCTTCTTTCTTTTTGTAACACGCTTTGATATACAAATAACCATGACAAAAGCAATGAATATGCAAATAATTCTATGACATCATCTGGTGACTTCTAGTGACTTTCTGAGTGTGAATTAGCTCCTTTCCTATACTGCTTTTAAATGCAGCTGTAAATGAAGAGATCACAACTGTGCATGTGTGTGTGTGTGTGTGTGTGTGTGTGTGTGTGTGTGTGTGTGTGTGTGTTTCTACTTCAGTCTGCGTTCCTGACTCTGAATGAGGACAGAGAGAAGCAATGTGTGCGGCTGCAGGAGTGTGTGTCCAGGCTGACTGAGGCTTTACAGCAGGCTGAGGAGAGAGAGAGGATCCTGGTGGCTTTTCCTGAACTTAATCCCCTGCACACTACACCAAAGAGTGAGACACACACACGCACGCGCACACACACACACACACACGCACGCACGCACGCACACACACACACACACACGCGCACACAATCTCTCATAGAAAAGAAAAAAACTTAAAGTCAGGACTCTGATACTGAAATCTTGCTCACACACACCTGAGGCAAATAGAGCTATTTTATTAGCTGCTAGCTAACCAGCTAGCTACACAGGATGATGGCTGTTTCCAGTTTTCATATTTCACTCTTTTTACAGTCATTGGAAATTAATTAAGGTAAAGGTGTAGAATGTAGATGAAGAAAATAAGTTGTTCTGTAAAGATAAATCAGATGCAATAATTTAATATGGGTGTTTTGACTGAACAAAACCAAGCTAGTTCTGATGAATCATTAGCAGAAGAGTTGGATCCTTGAACTGGCTCCTGGAACTGGCGTTCCGTTACTTTTGGATTCCCTCAATACCAAGTATGAGGATGATGACGGCATTTTCTCAGCTGGAAGCAGAACCTGCTGTACTGTGATGTTGTTCCACTTTTCTGATTTAAAGACTAAATAATGGTGAAATTCCCTCCCAGTGAACATGTTTTCCCCAGAGGCCTGATAGTGACTTGGTGAGTGTAAGATTAGCTCTGATTTCACTCCAGACCCGAGCGGTGATGTGAGACTCGGGACCTGCTGTAATGTGCACATGGGCAGGTAGTGTAGCGCTCTTATTTAGGGCTGAGACTGCTGATTTAAAAAAATATATATTTTATTAATAATTATTAATATATAAACATATGATATTAATAATTATTTTTGTTCATTGAATAATCTTCCTTGAATATTCAATTTGTTAAATTTTTTATAAACAAATATAAAATATTTATAAATATTTATTTATAAAATATATTATAAAATATTACATACAAAAGATATTTATTTAAAATATTTATTTGCAGCATTTTAATCAGCACTACAGACCTTTTCCTTAACTAGGTTTAATTAACCAGCAGGTCACTAATTACAGCGTTAGTGTTATTTACCAGATAATCTGCCACAGCATGAGAATATGATCAGGTGCTCATGTGGACCAGATGGATGTTGATCCTCATTCAGTAGAACATTATATATGACTGGTGCTGAATAAACACTCAGACTGACTCAAGGTGGCGCTATGGAGCCTACAGCGGTTACTGTTAGCACTTTTTCATCACTTACCGCACCTTTTTCAGCTGTGTCGGTATCCCAAAGCATGATTTGTTCAAATTTCAAAAAGACAAATTCAAAAAGGTAAAAAAAAATAGTTTTTATGACAAATTCATAAAAATAAAATAAATATCAGCTCCTGTTTCTCTCACTGAAATTCCCCGATGCTAAGCTCATTTTGCTCGCTGTGTGTGCGCGTGAGGCTAATCATTTTCAGTGTGTGGAATCGACTCCAAAGATTTGCATCAGACTCTTAGTTTTCAGTTTTTGTGATCAACTTGTGAAAGCAGGGTCAGAAAAATAAACCAGTTTAACTTTTTAAGCCAATTGATTCAAAAAGCTTCGCTGAAAGCTGCTTAACAAAACCTAACAAAGCTGTTCTGGACAATTCCAGCAGGAACATCACGCTTCTCCTCACATTCCCACAAACCAATGATGATATTACTCACATTAAAACAGACGTTATGTCATGAGGCCAGCAGGGTAGTGTACTGTAAAGCGTTTCATACTGTAGAGAAAGTCCTGCTGAGGTTTCTGCTCCTCCATTTCACTCTAATGTGTGTTTATGAAGTGACGCAGCGTGCGCAGTGAGCTTCATAATGCAGTTCAACTAATAATGAAATTATTGACAATTATTTTTGATTGGTTTTACTGATTTTGCTGATTATTTCTTACAGCCCTTTTGCATTTCATAATATTGTAATCCAGTAAATAATCCCTGTTTTTAGTAAAAGTATCGGTAATCTGATTACAGTTTTTTTTCTTTCATTATAACAGAATCCAGTTACCTTTTTTTTGTATCCTAATTCTATGTATTTCGTTACCAAACCTTGTTCTGATTTGTGTTCTGTGTATCACTACTATTCTGGAATATTCCCCCTTTTCTGCAATTTTACATGATGGCCAGTAGATGGCGATTGGATCTTCCAATTCGTAGTATTAAGTCTGATATTTAATTGCAGACGTGTCAGGATTTTGAGATGTTTCAGGTTAAATGAATTAAATCCGCTGATGCCCTTTTACCCCTCAGTAAGTGGTGATTATCAGTCACAGGCTAACTTCAGGGCAGGAACTGAGGGGGCTGAATCACTCGTAGCTGCTTTATGCCCCTGTGCACAGGAATTCATTATTAAGTAAGTTAATTAAAATAAGTAGTTTATAGGCCAAATAAAAATGGTCCTTTATTTATTTTGAAGACCTGCACACGTTTAGTAACCACATAACCAGCTTTTAATAACTTTGAGTCCAGGCTTTGTCATCTTGGAACGCATCCATCATTAAAACAGGTCTTGTAAATTTCCACTCCAGTAAAATATCATATTACAAAATGATATAATTTTCATATGATGTTTCTATAGTAAATTGTTAGTAGGCCTATTTGTACATATTTCTATTTAATGAGATTTACAACCTGAATTCCAGAAAAGTTGGGACGTTCTTTAAATTTCTCTCTAACACATCCCTTTTATAGCTAATCATGTGACAGACCTGATATCAATTAACTTCATTAGTTGCTAGATGTTCTCCCAGCTGAAGCTTTTTACACGTTCTTGCTTTTTCAGCCATTTGTTGCCCCGTGCCAACTTTTTTGAGACCTGTAGCAGATATCAAATTTGAAATGAGCTCATTTAGTGGATAAAATTGTAACATTTCTCAGTTTAAACATTTGTTATGTTATCTATGTTCTGTTGTGGATAAAATATTGGCTCATGTGATTTGAAAGTCTTTTAGTTTTCATTTTATTCAACTTTAAAGAACGTCCCAACTTTTCTGGAATTCGGGTTGTATTTAATGAACATGAATTAGAACTGGTCAATAAGAACGTACATATTTTTCTTAAGTAAAAAATCCATGAATTATATTTCCGTGCATTTCTGTTTCAGAGCCAGCTAGCCGCTTCATACTTTCGGGCTGATCTGTGTTTCCCAGCTGTGTCTTGTTTATATACTATACAGAATCAAAATCCTACAGTAAAGAACAAGATCACTTTACTGCACATCTCATATACATGTTTTGATTGAAGAGAGATTTATAACATTACATCAAACACTTTTCATAGTCAACCGCAAGCTCATGCATTTATTTACATTTAAAGAGCGTAGAGCTTAGCGAATGATCTGACTGAAGAATGAGCAGATTCTTTCTCTCTCTCTCTCTCAGGTACAGGTGATGTTCTGTGCGATATGGAGCAGCAGTTGAAGGTGAACTCGATGAGGATCAGGGTTCTCGAGCAGGAGAACGCGTCTCTAACTAAAACCCTGGCGAGACTGAGACACACTCAGACCATCACAGTCAGTCAGCAGAGTGCAGGAGACCACACACCGTGTCCGGACTCGGGAAGCTCAGACGTGGACAGGAGAGAAAGAGGAAAAGAAAAGCAGATCTCATCTCCTGCATCTTCCTCCTCCTCCTTTGCGCTTCATTACCAGACTCTCCGTCTCTCTGGTGTTCCAGACGCAGAGGAAACGTACACGAAACTGCGCCAAGCTTCACGCACACGCTCTGCTGGGATGAACCGCAGGAGGAAGTGATGTCACCACCTGACGCTCACATGCATTCATGTCAATCAGTTAAATATTGCTTAAATGCTGTACTACACAACTCTGTATCTTCTAATCCTGTCTTAAAAACTGATGAAGGAACAATGATGGATAAAAAGACAGATATCTGTATTTAGAGGCTGATTGCTTCTTTTGTGCTCACGCTCTAATGAATGGTTTGTTACTTATACAAATAAATTGGCATCCAAATCACACTCCATTTCATCTTCAGCTGTGCAATGTCAGCTTCTTTTATTTCTCTGACTGAAATCCGAGATGTGCTGTAGTCACATTCCGGCTGGAGTCTTTGCGGTCTAAACAACAACAACAACAAAAACTCACTGCCGAATTGTGAAATCCAATGGGTGCAAACATACTACCCATCAGTGTGCAAGAGGCAAGGATAGATTACTGAGCAGGCCTACAGGACACGGGTTCAGGGGCCCAAGGAGTCAGGAGGCCCCAAAGCCGGAGTCACGCCGCAGTAATGTCACTCTTATTAAAGTACCCAGAGTCAAAGAGCCAAAAGTGTCTGAAAAACATATGAAATAGCCTGCAAAATAGCGTTAAAAGATGTTACGAGAAAGAAACAATCATTACAGCTTTGAAATGAATGTTTATCATTTTATTTTTCTGTAGGACTTTGAGGGCCAAGTGCGCTGTGATTGATGCTGCTCAATATGGACCCTGCAGCTCTGGGAGGAAAAATCCAAAACGGTACAAAATAACGGCGCCATTAGAAGGAGAATTTTCATGCTTGGCCCTTTCAGACTTGGTGTCCATCACAATGTACATAATGTTTTCTTTATTTTACATTACACTGCACATAACACCAATGCAAACCTGTAGTTTAAAAAAAATAGTTTTAAAAATCATTAAAAAAAAACAACATATAGATATATAGGTATTACTTGTGACCAGTTCCAGGAGAGGTCAGGGATGAGCTGGCACCACTGATAGGACAAGAAGTTGTTGAGACAATACATGAGGAGAAAGGAGAAAAAGCGTAGGACATTTTCCTATTTTGTTAAGATGACCTTTATGCTAACCTGACAAAGAAAAAAAGACAACCAGTGGCATCGTACTTCATTCAGCCCTTTGCTGAGGTATAGTCTCTGTGGCAGAAGTGGTCTAGCATATGATTTTCTTATACATCAACGTGACACCATAGAACTCTCAGAGACGGATACGGCCGTCTTAGGCCTTATTGGCTGCGGAGCCCAAACAATGAGATCTCTGAGAACTTCACAACTTACAATCTGCTGGAACAGCTATGGTGTCCCACTTTTCCAACCCAACACTGATCATGACACGCTTCAGAATAAGTGTAGCAGAAGCCCTTGTGCGAGCAGGGGTAAAGAGGAAGGAGCAGCAAGGAAAAGAGGAAGACCAAGACTGCTGGACGATGGCCAGGTGAACGTGCCTGCACTGACACGATGGACCACGTGCCAACTTACAATGATCACAAAGAAGTGACTAACTGTAAGTTGCCAAGTGCACTGGGAAAGCACACATGTACTACGACAAGTGCAGGATTCACTACTGCTTCGTTCCACAAAGAAACTGCTTCGAGGCAGTCCATACACAATGACTCTGAGATGGACTGGACTGACATTCCTCAAAAGCTTACAGTTACAGATAAGGATAAAAAATAAGTAAACCACTGGAACTACACTGTTCAAAATGCATTACTTCAAGTTTAGTGCTTTTAAAGATTTTAAAGCGTTTTTAAAAAATCTTATTTTCAAATGTGACCACTAAATTAGTGCACAGTTGGTGACATGTTCTCCTTTGTTAAACATGATTTTCCCCTTGTTGATAGGCCATCACATAAAACGTGAGAGAGAGAGAGAGAGAGAGAGAGAGAGAGAGAGAGAGAGACAGAGAGAGAGAGAGAGCGAGAGCGAGAGAGACAGAGAGAGAGAGAGAGAGAGAGAGAGAGAGAGAGAGAGAGAGAGAGACAGAGAGAGAGCGAGAGCGAGAGAGACA
>JAQQZX010000040.1:24938234-24948390 GCA_030068355.1 Notoglanidium maculatum | reverse complement strand
TGCTCAGTTGTATAAATGAGATATATGTAAGTCGCTCTGGATAAGGGCGTCTGCCAAATGACATAAATGTAAATGTTTCCAGTTTTTCATTTAGGCCTTCTAAGTGGTTCCATCTTTTAAACATCATGACAAAAATACTTTTTACCCAGAAACGTAATTCATGCATTACAATTTTACTGTACGTAGGTGATGTCCAAAGGACATTTAGTTCAGAAAGGATGTCTCTTGGAGCCCATACACTCAGGAAAAGGTCAGTAAACATCACAGCGTCCATAAATTAACACCACATATATTGTTAAACCAGTGCAGTTTTGTAATGGTAAGTGCTGGAAAACTTTTTAATGTTATCCTAAATTCTAACTGGGATCCATTTTTAAGTTTTTGATTTTTGTTTTATCCTATTAATATGAACCCCTAAATGTTCACATACACAGAATGAGCTGTGTCGGTGGCCGATGCACTTAAACCCTGATTATCTGTCTGCTTTGTAACAGTGCACAGTGGCAAACTGCTTGTGACACTGAAGAACATGATACGATTGCCCCCGGTCGCTCAGGTGGTCCTGTACACACTCCTGCACAGTGGCGAGGCCGTGGCAGACAGCATGAACTACAGAATTGAGCTGTGTTTGGCTAACAAGGTCAGAAACAAATCCTCAAAGCTCTATGCCTGTTTCCACCTGTTTTCAATACCCAGGACAATAAAATAAAATTCCAGTTTCAATTGAGCTCCAACAGTAAAGCGCAGAATGCCATGGCCCCAAACCGCCACCAGAGGGCAACAGGCAGATTAGTGGCAACCAGCTCCAAAGATCAGTCTTGAGTTCTCATTGTCAAACGCTGTACAGAGACTAATTAGGTGAAAACTCTTGACTTTTCCTTTTCTCTAGAGCAGTCTTGCACCATGAGACCGAACTTATCCATTCAAAAAAATGTAATTCAATTAAAAAATCCACATTTTTATGATGTAACAATCTGGAATTGAAAGTGCATAAATAAACAAATAAACAAATAAACAAATAAATAAATAAATAAATAAATAAATAAGTAAATAAATAAATAAAATGAAATAAATGATAAATAACGTTAAGTAAAGTGCTGCCTCAATTTATAAATCTGGTATGTTCTGTCAATCATCAGTTTAATAAATATGATATTTAGTATTAAACTTGACAATACCTAAGTAAAATATTGGTTTTGATAAATGACTACTTCCTGGTCTAACCAGAGGTTTATTTCCTTCCTTCCTTCCTTATTTACTTACTGACATTGTTGTGTTGTTTCAGGTGTCTCTGAATTTCTCCACTTCTTCAGCGCTTCCCGGTGACCAGGTGTCACTGACGCTGGGAGCTGCTGCAGGATCGCTGTGTTCAGTGAGGGCCATAGATCAGAATCTGATACTGCTGCAGCCAGAGACCGAGCTCACCACTGAAGCCGTGCGTTTAAACTAACAAAATGCCCTTGAGTTCAGTAATTTAAGTAATAACTTTTTTTAATGCATGCACTGTTATTAATTATATGTTACATGCAGTGAGCTTTTGATCGATATTAAAAGGATTACAGTGGCACTCCATTTAAGGAATGATGTCACGCCTGATTATTCCAGGTGTTCAACATGCTGCCTGTCCAGACATTATCAGGATATCCAAACGACATCAATGACGAGGATTCATTCTGCTGGGAGAATCCTCCCATCATGGTGAACAAAATTGCAGCAGGTCCAATGGTGCCTCGTTATATTCCAAACTACGGAAAAGTCAACGTGTACAACACCTTTAAAGTAAGACATCATACTCATTTTAAGAGCAAACCTTCGGTGTAGGTGCTTTATATCTGGGCAGTTGTGATGTAGTGATGATCAGTAAACCACATTATACCACTGTTGAATTCTGGATACTGATTGGTCAGAAACTGTTCATTAATGACAGTAGTGCAGTGTTAGGGTATGTTGATTTACAGTTACTGGAGGATTCCGGTGTCAGCTCCATAGATGTAAAGCCACCGTCTTGTACTTTCAAATTCAAGAGCGAGAAAAACGAGAGGCTGGTGAGGGAACAGCTTTTTAATAGCTGCTATAATGTAAACGAGAACAGGTTTCATAAATGGAGCTATAAACAGATAAACCGGCATGACATGTTCTTTACTAAACTAAAAACTGTAATTATTGGCAAATTGCTGTGGTATAGGAGGAATAAAACACCTGGTGGATGCTGTTACAGGAAAATAGGATCTACTTCAGGGTTGGTAATCATAACCCCGACTCATCACCATCACATCACTGCATGATTAATTAATTTACTCTAATGGCAGGAGACGTTTCCCAAGTTAGACCATATTTTGCGGTAGACACAAATTGAAAAAATTACAAGTGTATTTCTTTTATTTATGAGAGGATGATCCGTTAATTCTGTTCCTGTTTTGCTTATACAGATAGATGTATATTTGTAGTGATTCCATTAAACTATATCGTGATAACGTCATACGATTAACAATTTGGGTGGATATGTAATATGTTTCCTTGAACATGCAAAAATTGTTTGGTGTTTCCATCTTTCTTTCAGGATGTTGGACTCAAGATCCTCACCAATGCCATCGTCCAGAAACCTTCTCCATGTTTGATATATAGGAAAGGTAACTGGTTTTCTTCAGTCATTTCTTTTTGACCTAATATGAGTATGTTATCACTGTATAGTTCCCTCTGCAGAACCAGCACTCATGGCCGAAGCAGCTCTCCTCAAGAGTGAAACCGTCTCCGCTGACTCAAGTCCGTCGCCTGCTCCCGCTGAACCAGTCGTTACGATCCGCAAAGTTTTTATAGAGACGTGGATTTGGGATCTTGTTTTAATCAGGTGCGCATGTTTAAGTGGATGCTGTTTCCACTTTTTTCCAGTCTGTGTTACTGAGTCATTGTTATTTGCTCTACAGTCAGTCTGGAGTGATGGCCGTTAATAAAACAGTCCCGGACTCCATCACGACGTGGCAGGCTGACGCGTTTTGTATATCACACGTCGGGTTCGGAGTCGCCCCGAAAGCCGAGCTCACTGCCTTCCAGCCTTTCTTTGTGAGTCTCACCATGCCGAGCTCCGTCATCCGGGGAGAAGTGTTCACACTCAAAGCCACCGTCTTCAACTACCTCCAGAGCTGTATGATGGTGAGTGGACTCGCTTGGTGTGATAAATAATGATCATGAATAAGGGTCAGCTAAGGAAAAGGTTGGTTAGTTTACTGACAGCTGATGGAATGAAAACTCTCTTTAACTGTTTGTTAAAGGTAAACGTGATTTTGGCCAACTCTGATCAGTTCTCAGTGCAAGTGTGTACAAACTGCAGTTACACAAGCTGCCTGTGTGGTGACGAGAGCCAGACCTTCTCCTGGACCATCACACCGCTGGTTCTGGGTACGTCAAACTTTTCAACTTAAAAGTCATGGAAATGAAAATCTAAACTTCTCAAATTACCCCAGCTCTGTACCACAGGTCTGCTCTGTTCCACAACTTTCTAATTATATTTACAACCAGCACACTAAAATCAGATATAAGCAGAAATAAGCTTATTTATTTTGTTTTTGTTGTTTGTTTGTTTTTTTGGATACTTTTCTCTTTCGTTCTATTATTTAAGATTTTTTTCTAGAACACAAATTCTATTTTCTGACTTTTGCATCACAAGGTTATCCCTTTACCCTCTAAAGAAAATGCAGATTAAATATTTGAAACTCATAAAACTTACTTTAAACCATATTTTTGGCGATTTTGCGGACAAGTTGTAGCCTGTTAATGATAAAAACATAAAACATTAAACAGAAACAATCTCCCTGTTAGATCTTTTTTCTTTTCTTTTTAAATATAAATTAAGAACCTGCTTAAGATACATTTAGTTAATTTTGAGTATCTAGGGGTGCCAATAGTTGTGAGACATGTAGTTTTGTTGTTAATTAAAGGCTAGCTTTCTCTCAGATTTTAGGCATGAGTGTCAGGTAAGCAGGCAGGTGACGGATGTAAAAGGAAAGGGAGCTTTATTAACAGCAGGCAAACAAAGTTCAAATCATGAGGCAAAAGGCAAATCAAAAACACAGGCAATAGTCAAAACACTTGGCAAACAGGATATTAAAGACAAGGCTGAGGCAAAGTACAAAAACTGTAATTCAAAATCCAGAGCATGAACAAAAGGCTTGGCACAAACTCAAAACAGATAAACACTTTGGAACGAGCACAATGAACAAAGGACATTAAATAGTGTGAGCAGTGAGGGCAAACCGAACTCAAAACAGGTGCAAACAAATAATAATCAAGGGCCGGTGAGCGGGGAAGTGCAGACGGGTGCCAGGAGTTACAGTCTTCAGTGGCCATGTTTGAAGTCCACTGAGACTGCTGGGAAGCTGAGTCGATGGCGCGCTGAGACTGGGAAGCAGGTGGCAAAGATATTTTTCAAAAGCTTTTTTTTTTACCTTTACAAGGGTGCTAACTGTACAGCGGACTGATACATCACTCATTATAGCTATCCAATTAGCAATATCGGGTGCTCCAGTTTTAGTGTGTGTGTGCGTGCTTGTGTGTGTGTGTGTGTGTGTGTGTGCATGTGTGCATGTGTGTGTGTGTGTGTGTGTCTGTGTGTGTGTGTGTGTGTGTGTGTGTGTGTGTGTGTGCGCATGTGTGCGTACTTGTGTGTGTGTGTGTGTGTGGCTTATAGGGGAGGTGAGCTTCAATGTGACGGCGAAGGCCGTGCAATCGTCGACTCTGTGTGGACTGAGTGCCGTTATCGTACCAGAGAGAGGACGCATCGACACAGTGATTAAAACATTGCTAGTGAAGGTGATTACATTACCATTATTACTACAACTGCTAATAACATTTAATCCAGTCAGGGACCTCTTGAACTGTAAAATAAATTTCTCATTACAGATTTATTTTATGAACATAATCCAGCTATTTGAGTACTAATCTCAGTATTTAAATGTTTACAGTAATATTCTGGTTGTCTAGATGCTATTGAAAAACCCTTAACTCAAGGATCTCAAGAAACTTTCCTGCAAAAATATTGACATAACTTTGAATTTAAGTTGCTGCCTTGAACACAGCCCTTTGAAGGATATCATAATTCTGATTATGATTGGATTATTAATCTGTTTCCAATTGCAGCCTGAGGGAACCAAGCAATATATCACCTACAATGAACTTCTCTGTCCAGGTCAGGTCCTTCATTCCTTCATGTTACTAACACTGCTTAACCATCTGATTCATGTTAAAACATTGTTCACTTTGAATGTTCATGGAATGTTGCGTCCCAAACATACAGCTGACATTTGAAGGGTTCTGTTTATGACTAAACACTTGGTTTGTACCCCATGCTTTCCCCTTGGCTTTTGTTCTGGTAGACGGTGTCCTTGAGGAGACGGTCTCACTGAGCCTGCCTGCGGTCATCGTGAATGGATCAGCCATGGCCTCGGTCTCTGTGCTGGGTGTGTTGAAGAACTGTTTCTATTTCATCAGTTTGCACAATTTTAGTATTATTTGAATACAATATATAGCATCAAATCAAGTTTATAAATGAGACAAACAATGTTGAAAGATTATATTATGATAGATTTCAATTCGACAGCTCAAAATACTAATGAGAAAAAACTAATTGTGGTCAGATTGTCTGTCAGTAGCTTAGAGATCAAAATTCTTGCTTTTTTTTTTTTTTATAATTTTCTATCAAAATCCCTTCTTGGATCAAAACCATATCATGGTAGAGAGGTTTGTGTATTTCAGTGTAAATCAGGGCTGTGTCACCAGAGGCTAACTGCCACTATTATGCCCACCCTTGGTAAACAGTTCTGAGGGGAGAGGGCAGGGAGAGGTCAGACCAAGAGAGATCCTAACCCCATGAAAGGTACACTAAAAGCCAGGCCTAGAGGTGATATCTGCAGCCGAGCATCTAGAGACCAGACCACATAACCCAGGCTCTTATCTTTTGTGATCATCACCTGCAAGATATAGGGTGGGGGTCAGGTGTAATACCCATTAGACAGAAGGCTTCTGATAGGCCTTTTTGACCCTTACACAGAGTAGACCCTTGCAATGGAAACTGGATTTGGTAACATGGAAAGTCACGTCACTGGCAGGAAATGAATCTGAATTAGTGTGCAGGATCCAGTAAGTAATCAGCCTTACACCCACACAAGGGTGCCCGTACCAAAGTTCTTGACTTGGGAGTTGGTCTTTCTCCTACTCCACTGCCCCCACAGGAGTCCGATACTTGTGGAGATACTCACAAGTCACACGCTGATGGCTTCACAGCTGGAGTTTTTTCTAATGGAGACAAAGGGTGCCTCGGGGAAGATTCGAGTGTCAGAAAGGAAAACTCTGACTGTTAAACGCTGACTGACCAAAGCTAAAAGGCCATGCAATACCAGTAGCTGCCAGCAGAGGGTGGCAGCAGCACACAGTGAGCGCAGGCATTAGGGAGAACTCGGATGCCCAGAATCCTCCAGACTGATTAACCTGGATTGCCTGCACCTGCCGTACTTAAGGACAGCCAGTACCTTAGCCCTTAGTCACACTTTTGTAGATGGGTGACTGGTAAGGTATGTGAGTGTTTGCTTGAAGTAAAAGGTGAAAAAGAGAAAAGGGATGATAAAAGTAATAAAGAACTTGTAAAGAAAAGCAGAACGAAAGTAGAGGAAACAAGAGAAAAGAGAAATTTATGGAATGGCTAGGAAAAGAAAAAGGACCTAAGACAAAGATAGAAGGCCCAGTTGAAAAGAAGAGGGAACTACCAGATAAGACATGGCTTGAAAATTACCCCTGAAGAGTCCTAAGTTGAGGGAACCTATTCCCATTTTGATATTTTATTTGAACCTATTATTTAGTAAAGAAAATTCCTTAGTTTTTTTCCCCACTCCTTTTTCTGGACTTTAAATCACATTTGTGCCTGCCCCAATCACAGTTAAGTCACATAGTGATGCTATAGTAGTGCATATGCCTCAAGAAATAGTGTTCACTGGTACAAGCCCCTACTTGGGGTTCTTTTCAACATGCACAAAAACACTCTGAAGTCCTTCCCTAATACTTCACCTTAAATATAAATAAATAAATATATATATAACATAACCATACTCGTCCATTTATTTATAAGCAAGCAAGGGTTTTAATGGTGCAACTGGGTCCACACTGAACTGTACACCAGGTAGTAGTTCAGAGTATTTTGAAGTCATCTTGCATAAGGTTGCACAGATATTTAGAGCCTTCTTCCTACTGACTCCACAGTACTTCTGGGGGACTTCCATGCTCATGTTAGATATGATGGTGATGGGAGTAATTGCAATGACTGGAATGCTGTCTGTCTTGAAACCCTAGTACATGGTGTTGGAGGAAGTTGTCAAGATGAAGGAGACTTGCAGAGAAATGTTAACAATTGAATGTGAAAAATTGGCCACGGAAAATTTGGAGAGTCTGTGAAAGATGATAATTGCATGGCCCCAAAGATGCAAACCACTATGTTAAGCATTTGAAGAGAAGTGCTGAAATCTACCTTCACTTGTGTCTTCACTTCTCTTTCTTTTTCCTGGACAGGATATTAAGACACAGCCAAGACTGGAAGAGGTCTATAAAAAACATCACTGTTATTCGAAGATCATGATGTTCATTTGGCAGCATCTGAACTGGACCTCTGACATGCAATTGAACATTTCACTGCTATATGTGAAGTGATAATGATGAAAATTAGTAACTCCAAGTCCAAGGCTATGGTTCTCTCCATTTAAAGGGTTCTAGATTTAAACACAAAATCTTCCACTTAACCCTTACCCTAACAATAACCCTGTGAGGTGATGATGATGAAGATTATGATTATTATTATATTAAAGTCTATATTAAAATAAAATATCAAGCAGAAACACAGTGCTAGCTTTAATAACCAGTTTTCAACAATCCAATTAAAAGTAAAGTACAGGCAAGCATTATTTCAAACCTGAATATCCAATAGCATTTGGAAATAAAATGGACTATGATTTCTACTGCATGCTGCCTATAAATTATATGTTCTGCAGGAGATCTGATGGGTCGAGCTCTACAGAACCTGGCGAGTCTCCTGGCGATGCCGGACGGCTGTGGAGAGCAGAACATGCTGAGCTTCGCCCCCGACATCTTCATCCTGGAGTACCTGGGGAGCACCGGCCAGCTGACGGCCCAGATCATGAGCATCGCTGAGACCTACCTCGTGAGCGGTGAGGACTGTGGGGTGTTTCAAATGAGTTCTTTTCACCTTTTTGATCCTACAATTCTCCTTAAAGCTAAGACCATCATTTAATCAAGCATCAAATATAATTTTTCGTACCTTTCTTTCTTTATGGGGCTTAAAGACTCACTTTGGGAGCCAGCGCTCCTCCTCAGACTTGGATAGTGGGTGGGAATTGGCATTAACAAGATTTACATAAAATAATACACATACACTAACATCACACAATTCCTTGTTTGTCTCATCTCCTGTACAGGATATCAGAGAGAGCTGACCTACAAACACACGGATGGGTCTTACAGCGCTTTTGGGATGAGCGACGCATCAGGCAACACATGGTGAGTCACAGAGAACTAAACTAAACCAGTACAAACATTGAAAGCTGTCTCTTTTTACAAGAGAAGAGTAGTGAAGTGGTTCTTACAACCCTGACAATTTGCCAACAATTACAATTTTATTTACTAATCAATATGAATGACATCATGCTTTTTCTCCATTTATAGTTACATTTAAGGTTGCGGTAAGCCTATGAAACAAGTTCCTGTTCTCACTGTTATATTGACTACAAACTGCCGTCTGACTGTTACAAAGCACTGACACTAGGGACTTCTTCCATAAATGTTATATAAATTAATATAAACCTGTGATTTGAAGCTGCATGACTGTCAGAGCTGCTGTTATAGAAAACTAACCAGCACCTTCTGACCAATCAGAATCCAGAATTCAACATCACTGGGGTGTAATAATGTACAGCACACGTAATATAAATGTAATTTACATTTATATTAATTGAGGTTGGCTAAATTGTTATACAAATAATTACCTGATGATAAATGAGTATAATAATAATAATAATAATAATAATAATAATAATAATTATTATTATTATTATTATTATTGATCTATGACAACAAATGTATACACAGTACCAAATATAAAATAATAGTTTAATTAAATTCTTGGTTGTTTAGTTCACACACACTGACCATTTAGCTACATGTTCATTTAGTTTATATCACTTTATATAGTTCAAACCTTAAACACACAAGTCCTGTAATATTTTCTGCTTCCCAAATAAAGTTAGTGGTTTGGATTTCAGTCTACAGACATGATCATGTGTGTGTTCTCAGGCTGACGGCGTTCGTGATGAAGTGTTTTGAAAGAGCAAAGCGATACATCTTTATAGACCAGGCGCTTGTGGATCAGGCGAAGGCGTGGCTCGCGCAGCAGCAGCAGGCTAACGGGTGCTTCGCCTCAGTGGGAGAGCTCAGACACACCGACATGAAGGTCAGTCTGAGTCTAATACCACATGCTGTTAGAGAAACATAATTAACAACAGGTGGTGTGATGAAATGGAGTTATTGCTACAACATTAAAGTTGATTATTTTATCAGAAAAGCACGTCCTGGAGTGTTTTATTATTCTTATAACACAGCAATATGTCCTCAATGACATTGTTTTGTGTATTAAAAAATCGACACTTATCTGTTTATTGTTGCATGTAATGATAATAAACAGGTTACTTCCAGTTACGCAGAAACTACGTCAGAAAGAAACCAGGTCTCTGTGAACCCCTGTTACTGACACCATCACAAAGTGCTGACGCTGGAGACTCCTTCCATAAATGTCATATACACTTCAGCATATATGAGCGATTACTTATATTTTTAATCTGTTTATGTAGATTGTGTACTGTGAATTGTTCATATAGAACGTATTAGAATGAAGGCATTAATATAAACCTGTTATCTGCAGCTGCGCTACTGTCAGAGTTCACCAGTGCTGTGGTATAAACTATATTTAATTCCTTTTTTGAAATATTATGGTAATTCTCTCTCTCTCTCTCTCTCTCTCTCTCTTTCTGTCTCTCTCTCTGTCTCTCTCTCTCTCTCTCTCTCTCTCTCTCTCTCTCTCTCTCTGTCTCTCTCTCTCTCTCTCTCT
>JAQQZX010000040.1:24922331-24934831 GCA_030068355.1 Notoglanidium maculatum | reverse complement strand
GGAGTGTAAACACTGATCTGAATATTTACGATACACTGAATGGCGAGTATCAGGGAAAAGTTGCTCAGCCAAGGAGACAGAACAGGAATCCAAGAGTTTTTGAAAATGTTTACTCGTTATAATATTACAGGATCAGTTTGTATTGTTCGGTTTTGTTCTTACAGTCGACTGATGGAACTGTGAAACGTGTGGATCAAGTTGATGGTGAAGTCTTTATCTACCTGAATGGAGTAAGAGCACACACACACACACACACACACACACACACCTTACTAAACACTGGGTTCCTCTCAGGTTCACATCAAACTCATCTATTTCCCTGTAAAACTGAACTAAAACCACAACACTAATGTATTATTGTTAAAATTAACCTGTGATTCGTAGCAGCAAAACTTTCAGAGCTGCTGTTCTAGAAAATTCATCACAGCTCTGTTGAATTCCCCAGATTGCTCAGAAGGCATTGATTAACTTTCTAAAACATAAATGGATTAAAGGCATATAATGATTAATATAGTGAAGTTTTCTGTAAAGACACATTTAAGGAATATTAATGGAAGGAGTCTCCAGTGTGAGTGCTTTGCGACAGTCAGAGGTAAAGCTGTAACTTGAACTTTGTTTCTGAGAACTTCAGGTCAGAGGTTTACATTTCTCAGGAACATGAAAAACTGCAAATGTTTTCTCTTATTAACTTTGAGAGAGAAAAAAGAGAGGCTGGTGAGGGAAAGGCCGTTTATAGCTGCTATAATGTAAGTGAGAACAGGAACTAACTTGTTCCACGGCATTAACTGTAACTATAATTGGATAAAAAGTACAACATGGTGTTCTAATAAAAAAATATAAAGATTTTTAAAACCGCTGAGGAATAAGAGGAGTAAAACACTTGGATGTGCTGTTATAGGAAAATAATCAGCATTAAATCGGCTTCATGCTACTACCTGGTCACTTCGTATTTTACTATAACAGCAACAGTTTTATTCCTTCTGATCAGAAACAGCTTCGAATAAAATGTTTAAAAAGGGTTTTAATCTCATTTTCTCCATCTGTTAATCTGTCCACATGAGCCATCAGCGGGATCAGGATCCCGGATCATAGGCTCGATTTCTTTGAGTGTTATTTGTACCGAGATTAAAATAAGATATACTGGATGTCCTGAACAGAGCAGGAGGATTCATATTGTCTAATATCTCTGCGTTTTAGCTGACAAATGGCGAGAAGAAGGTGTACAAGCTGACGATCATACAGAACATCGCAGTGGAGAACCTGCAACCAGCCGTCGTGAAGGTTTACGACTACTACAAGACCAGTATGCATCACGCTGTTCATCTTTATTTCACATATAGCAGATGCTTTTTATTGCCTAAAAAGTTTGGAGTGTATGAACTTAACCATGTTTTTTTTTTTATCTTTGACTTTAGGTGACTCTGCTGTAACAGTCTACACCACACCGTGTACTTAATACAGAAAAAGTGTCTTTTTTCATATTTTACTTTTAACTACAGTAAAACTTTTCAGTTTAACAAACATTTACAAACACATAATGATAGTTTTGTTTTTTGTTTTTTCCTAAAGAAAAATCTGTCTTGCTATGATGATCAGCATAAACCTGTCTTTAGGATGCAGGTGATTTTAACTTCATGTCAAAAAATGCTACATGCACTACATTCTTTGCATGTGTGAGATACTGGTTAAGATGAAATCCTATTTCTTTATATTGTAGCTCATCTGATTAAAATTCTTTATAGCTGTAATCTGATTGCACAAAGCAATTTATGAGTTGCTGAGAAAAAATGTTGATCAAATGTGTCGCTCCTGAGTAGCGCAACAGAATTATTTTTTTTTTTAAACAGTTTTTTTAATTTTTTGTTTGAATTCTGACACATTCTGGTAACTACTACTTTTTTCTGAAAACAATCAACAGAGTAATTGTAGTATCACAATTTTGTTCAGATGGATTTTTTTGAAATGTGAATTAAATCTAAACACTAACTATAATTTAGCAGCTTTTCTTGATTTACCTGCAAATTATAAATCCGATTATTTTTCTTTAAGTATTTTTAAAGGCACTTGAATATTGATCTATATAAACAATAAAACCTGTGAATTCAGCTTTATTTAGAGTCTCTGAATGTGTTCTTTTTTCCACAAGATGGCGGTGTTAACACACTCACCTACACTCACAACTCTCTCCATGTATAATTTCCACCTGCTAATGGTAAAAATATAAAATTAAAATAAAATATAGATATAAAATCTAAACATTGACCTGCCAGTCATCATGCTGATCATCATTTGCTGATGATGGAAACCTGAGATGAGGTGTGATTAGCCTGTTCTACCACTTCTGTCTTTTAAAGGTACGTGTAAGAACCGTACAACAGATGTGTACGTACGTTTCCTCCAGCTCCAGTGGTCATTATTCTCACGGTGTCTTGTTTTCTCATCCCACTCCATGTATATATTTTATTTTATTTAATTCAAAGTCGGTTGATGCAAAGTCTGGTTCTTAGCTTCTAGGTTGCGTCCTTGTTAATTATCAATAGTTCAAACACTCCGTGTTATATGTTTATAGGAGAATAATCAGTGACAGGGTGGATGCAGCCAGATGTTATGCGCAGTTACTGTTCTTGATTATTTTCCAATTACTTCGTGCCCCAAAGTGTTTGTTTCTTATACGACAAATATGAAAATCACACATTGTGCATTTTATCCGTTTGAAGATGCATTTAATATTGCGAAACATCAGAAAAACCAGTTAATTCCTGTGCTGACACTGGAGACTCCTTCCATAAAACTTAAGGGCTCCTTAGAGAAAGAAGCACCACAACAACACTATAGAAACAATTACAAATTTTAAAACTCTTTAATTTCATCTAATTTAAGACACCGTCTAAGTGGTCAGAAGCACCATGGTGTTTATTACATGGCTATTTATGAAAATATAAATATATTTGTCATGCTGAATAAAAAAAAGATGCTTCTCAGACAAAAACCTAACTACTCCAGCAAAACCTTATACATTTCTAATTAAAAGCAGTTTTAAAAACTTAAAAGCTGAGCCTGATGCTTTACTACAAGCTACAGTGTGTTCATACGGAGTGTGTTTTCTGTAATCTGAGCTCCCTGCTGTTATACTGGTGTCGTGTTCAGGACACTCAACATTACTGTACGCTTGGTGCTGACCAAATACCCTGGATCAGGTACAGTCATGTTTAAACACCCTGTTTTTCCATCAACATCTGCAGCTTTAATAGTTTTACTGAACTGTATGTCGTAAGCAAGATGTTATCATTCTTCACCACGTTCCCCTTGAAGCAGGACTGCATATGAAACAAAGGCTTTAAAAGAGGAGCTCTAATTTTTTTTTAAAAAGGTGAAAATCAGAGATGGTGCTGAAAGTTTATTAACAGTTTTATTAATTTTGATTTAATGTCTTGCACCATGATATACTGAAAACCACTATTTTTAATTGTGTGACTACTTTACTGTGTACTTATTTTTATTTTATTGTAGATATTTATGAAGTATTATGGATTTGACTTTAAAAATCCCTCAGAAATCCTGTCAGGTCTCCTGATGTAAGATAACTAGCATTAGCAATGAAAATAATTAACTTTTATAAATTTGATTTAATTCCCTCAGAAATCCTGACAGGTTAGCTCGTACAGGCTTGCTAATCAGCATTAGCAGTAAACATTGTGAACATTGAGTTGATGTGACTTAAAGATCCTCTCAGAAATGCTGTTGGGATGAATCATGTTGGCTAGCTAGTGTTAGCAGTGAAGAAATCCTGTCAGGTTACTCTATGTATGCTAGGTAGCATTAGCAAGAAATATGATCAACTTTACTGAATTTGGCTTAAAAGTCACCACAGAAAAAATATAAGCACAACATAGGAAGGAAATATGAGACACTTGACATCAATTCTTCATATTACCAAAGAGTTAAATGACAAGGTTTAGACCGTGTGCTGCTTCAAAACATTTATTCATCACAAAACACTGTGCTTCATAAACTGACCTAATAACAAAGACACCATAAACAGAGCTGAAGAAAAAAGCAACGAAGATAAACAAGTGAGAGGAGATTTGAGGAGGATCTGTGTGCAGACCACAGGGTCAGGGGCTCGTTTCTGAGTCCATATATAATCTCACAGAATATTTGTGATATATAAATCGCAAAAGTAGCTTTCTGAGTAATCCTGTCAGGTAAGGTTATGTTAGCTAGCTAGCAAGTGTTAGCAGTGAAGACTTTGAATTGAATTGAATCCTCTCAGAAATGATGTGGTGTTAGCTAGCTAGCATTAACAGTAAAGATAAACTTTTGTCTTAAAGATTCGTTCAGAGATTTTTGCTAGTTAGTGTGCTACAGTGACAATACCAAATGTTTGTGAATTTGGATTAAAAACGCTTTCAGAAATCCTGTCAGATTTTTCAATGCTAATGCTAACTGCTAACACTAGCTAGTTAATGAGCGTACCTTACAGAAAACAAATTAAGTAAAATTCAAAAAGTTAATGATTCCTGCTAATTCTAGCTAGCTAACGAAAGCTAACCTGATATTTTTGAGAGGATTATTAAATCAAACGAATAAAAAGCTTCCATGCTAATGCCAGCTTTCGAATATGATGTAACCTGACAGGATTTCTGTCAGTCAAGAAGGTTATTATTTAAAACTAAGACTTAAAACATCGCAGCAATCCTGTCAGGTTAGCTCCACATAGCTGGCTAGCTAGTAAACATAAAAACATTAGCAGGTTCATTCTGCTTTCTGTGATCTGCAGTCAGAGCCAGGTGCGAAATTTAAAAGAAAAGAGGAAGACGAAAAGAGATAACCGAACTGAGGCTGTTTAGAATGTGCAAAATCTGTATAAGAGCTAAGAAAGGGTCATTTGGTGCTTATAAAACGTTTAAGAACATCTCTCCTTGTACATACCGTAGATTATATTTCTATCACATATACACTGTAATTAATCTACTGTGCTAACATTTTAAAGGTATGTTATGATACAAATCTAATAGCAGAACAGACTTAAAAATGTTTTCATATATCTTTTCAGCTTTGGGAATGGTTGGAGTATAAATAGCATTTTTAAGGCCATCGGTTATGTCATTGTGGCATATTTACATACACTGATACAGGTATTTACATCAGCGATGGACTTCACGTCTGAAACTGGCCGCGTGAATCGACGCCGCGTGTTCAGAGCTACAGCTTTTATCATGCGGAGAGGATTTCAGCACAGACGGGGGATGATTAGCAGCAGACATGATGTTCTTTACAGCAGATAAACAAACTAAATACAGACAGACAAGATAAATATAAAAGCTCCTCCATGACCGCCATTATAACATCTATTATCATCAGGGACGGTACAACAAAAAATGTAATGTACGCAATGTTCCATTTATCCCAAATATAGCCAAGACATGTTTGGTGTATAACCTACAGTTATTTTAGTGTCTATCTGTCTATCTCACCCTAAATCATACTGTATATATACACTGCATCTTTACATACATTGAGCAAAATTCTTCACGCATGCTGAAGGTTTCAGGACACGGTGCGATTTGCGTTAATCTGTAATATAAGTGGTGGCCTTTTTGTACATCCACGATGAACGAGGCCCCGCCCACAAGACTCCACCTCCCAGAGATTTACGTTTGAAGGTGGAATTATAGTTGCAAGTTGAAAGTGATGATTAAATATTTTCACTTTGAATGTACATGTGTAACTAATAATGCTGCTATTTATTTATTATTATTTATTTATTTAGTTAAAGGGGTGGGTTGTAATGTTTGGAGCCCCCTGCAGTCATGGAGGTGAACTGCAATTGAACATTCTCACAAGTTTGGCTCATAGGTTAAGAAAAAGAGTCAGGACTGAACTGGATGGGGGTGGAGCACATTTCCAGGCCAGAAAAAATTAAACAGGAGCAAAAAATTGTCATTTTCCTTACAATACATACAGCACACAGCAATTTATAAGCTTTTTTTTTAATTCTAAGCTGTTTTTAAAATGTGATTATTACAGCTCTATGAACAAGTGAAAAAATGATAAATGCCACCTTTAAGAATGAGATTATGTGTCTTAACGTCATCCAAAGCAGGCGTTTGAGCATGCGGGTGTGTATCTATGGAAACCGGTTAGGGTGAGATCGCTACTTCATACTTCTAGCTTCAGTACAAACTAAAGAAGCCGATGTGAGACACCAAACATGTCTTTGCACAACATTTGGACAGGAAACAGGAAATTGTGTAACTGAAATTATTCAGAACAGTAAATGTTTGTGCCTGTCTAACTCAGGAGTGTCAGGAGAAACACAAACATATAAATATAAATATAATATTTCTAATCTGATCACATAATGAGGTGTGCCATCATTTAATCAACAGATAAGAGGATATACAGTAGATAAGAGGAGTTGGATGTACAGTAGCAGTTCATATGAAACAGAAATGAACAAAACACAATAAAGCTATTCTTTCTGATATTAAAGGAGCGCTGTGTGCCATCATATCATACAGTGGACTGATTCACTGATACGCCCAAATCTCAGACCGCAGGGGCCGCGCGCCCCAAATCACCATCGTAATGTATAAATGATATACAGCATTCTGAGATAATAAACATAAACACACTGCACTAGTGTTTATTAATTAATAAGCTATTAGTTGTGGACTCAGACTTTAACATACTGTGAGTTTATATGCAGCAGTGCAACATGGGAAACATGTAAATGTGTTCAGTAGAGCTTGTTGTAGTAAAAAGTGACAGTGTTTTAGTGATAAACATTCACACGGGTGCTTTTCTTAAATATTTCTAGAAGTTTAGTGAAACATAAACATCTCCATAATTAAGCCAGTTATTAGCATCTGGGTGGTTCTACAAATACTTTTCAGACCGTATGGACACGAATATTTCCACAGCTATCACTGACACACACGCGAACTCGTTAAGGGCGTGTGTGTGTGTGTGTGTGTGTGTGTGTGTGTGTGTGTGTGTGTGTGTAGCTGTGAATTGTGATTGGTTAACACAGTCTTGATTTTAATGATATTAATTTATTAAATGTGTATTATTTTAAACCAATATTTTATAAGATTTGGCTGATGGAGATTTAATGCATTAGCAAAATGAAAAATGACTAAATATTAGATACAGTGTCAGAGGTTTAAAACATTCCTCTTAATTTTATCTTAGATATTTTAGGTGTTAATCAACAATTATTACAACTTTTCTGAAGATTGGGATCTGCATCTGGGTCAAAACTTGTACTTTGGTCAGGATTTAATATATAAACGCTTACATATATATAGGAAATCTTACATTATCTTTGAGGAACTAGGTGTGTGTGTGTGTGTGTGTGTGTGTAACTGTGTGTGAGACATTCCTAATGGCCAGACAGAGTTAATCTGATTTCAACTCCTTTTCTTAATTACATTTAATTCCACATGACCTGAATGCCTGAGACCTCAAGGCCTCGCCCTGCTCTCTCTCTCTCTCTCTCTCTCTCTCTCTCTCTCTCTCTCTCTCTCACACACACACACACACAAACACACACAAACAGTCTAACAGTATGTGTGTGAGAGGCAAAGAGAGAAATAAAAGATCATGCAAAATCTGTGCTTATCACATGACATGTCTAAAGAAGTGGTTAGTCGCTCTGTGGGAGCTGGCAGGCGACATACGAGAGGGAGTGTGTGTGTGTGTGTTAGAGCTATCAAAGTGAATTTCCCTTTTCAAACACTATTAAAATATTTATGTATTCAAGGGGAAAAGTGCATTGAAGAGTTTGAGCTCTTACGCTCTGCTCGTACTCACCCACTGCAGGTCTATCAAATCAGCATACATTTTTAAAATTATTTCTGACTTTGTAAAGAAATATAATAAAAATGACCAAACAATTTGTCTGAAAGTAACATTTCCCAACTGGACTTTACTGATATCACTATATTTCAAACCCCTATACGTTCCTATTAGGCAGCTAGTGCATGATGTAATGCCTGAGCGCCATTACACGACACCCTGTGTGGGGAACACGTGTAGTTAACGTGAAGTCATTACTGATGTAGCTGTGTGAGGGAGCATTAAACAACAAAACAATAAAGTGCTGTGTGAAGATGAACTGTTAGCTAAATATCAGTACCAAGAAAACATTTGTGTTATGTTTGGGGGGAAAGGAAGTAAAAATCTGAAAGATTAAAGATAACGAGAAAGATGTTAAGGTTGTACATTTATCTGGGCAGGATGATTTCATAACCGCATTAATATTCAAAAGAATACTGGATATGAAACGTAAGAAGTTTGACAGCCTGTGTGTGTGTGTGTGTGTGTGTGTGTGTGTGTGTGTGTGTGTGCAGCTGTATAACCGAGCTCAGCCCAGTGTAACACTGCTGCATATGAAGCTTTGGTCCCGACACTGAAGCTGCCTTTAAAGGGAAGGGACATTCTAAGAGAAATAAACGCATCGTAATCGTGGTTCAAAAAATTAACACATCTGTGAGGTCTGAGATTGTGGGAGAAGAATGACTCACAGTGTGTGAAGACTTTTGATTCTAGCATAACAAAAACATTGAGTGTGTGTGTGTGTGTGTGTGTGTGTGTGTGTGTGTGTATCAGTGATTGTCCTTGCTTATATCAGCTCAACAAACCTCCAAGCCTTCAGCAATAAACCAAACACGGTGCCAAAAAAGTGCTCATCATCACTAAGGTCCTCTCCTCCAGCAACACACACATTCAGCCAGTCTGCACACCCCAAACACACCCCCCAAACACTCTCCAAAACTGAAATACTTCATTAACACCTCTAAAGTAACATCTCATTATATGAGACCTGATGCTGCCTTCATGTTTGCAGTTACAAATATTTCACACGAACGTCTCTCTGAGTCGTAATCACACGCTGGAGTTGAACCCAAACCTCTACACTGCTAGCTACACCTTCACATCACCGCTAACACACCAGGGCTAATCATACGGCAGGTGGGAAAAGACACAAAAGCACAATGATATGAATTAAATATTCCTTCACCATGAACTGTTCGTTTCATCAGCTGTCAGGAGTTTAACAGCACGTCCACCTTAGCGCAAAAATAAATCAGCCAGTTAAGGACTTTTCTGGTGTCATGTGATTTTGGATCCAATATTTAAAGGATGATTTCTTCCAGTAGGACAGTGGGATAACTCAAAGCAGTCGTTACTCAATGTGAATCATTTAATCAATTTACTGATGAAAATAATGACAGCACATTTACCTGCAATCATTATCTCCTCATCACTGCGTTAGCCACAAACACAAAGTCCTCATTTGCCTGAATAACGAAGAGCTGCAGTTTTTCAATCATCTAAGGATTTTTATTATTTTTTTTACTAAAGCTAAAATGTGTAAATGTTTTCGTGGCCTACAAAGTCCTGCCAGATCAAAAAAGTTTGATTTTCTTCGTACAACTCTGTATATTTCAATCCTTTAACTACACATCTGCAGATTTCCAAGTGCATTCACGGCATAGCCCATTTACATTTAGCCACGCCCACAAAACTCCATAAAAGGCCAAAGCTGAAAATGACGACTAAACGGTGAAAGAGCCTCGTAAGTGCAACGTGCGCTAAATCTCCCAGTGATGCGGCCCAGCCACTGCGGCGCATCAGCTCCCATCAACACACACACACGCCTCTTAGAGGGCGCCATTACATTTACAGTATAATCTGTGTGTATAAAATGGCAGTGACTCAACATCCGATCAGTCGAGCTTCACATTATTGAGTCTCTTCATTAATATGCAAATTTACAGAAAGTCGGGAGCGAGAAACAAAGGATGTGAACATATTCAGCAGTTACACAGCAGCGCGTTCATGTCCAGTTTGAGAAACGACAAGATGGGAGTGAAAATTTAAAGGTAACATTCAGCAAGGAATGAAGAATAAAGGTCATACTTGAAGAAATCATGTTCGCTTGCTAGCTAGTGTGTTTTCTGTCCACAGTGACAGACAGAGTAATAAACACATCCTGCGCTTGGAGACGGATTAGAGTTTAATAACCGCTGACCAGAAACCGGTCAGGGTGAGGACTCAGACTTCTGTGTGCTGCTGTGTATTTGGCTAAACTCGGCAGTAAATTATCAAACGAGTCACGACTACACAAAGAGAACAGTCTCGCGCACACACACACACACACACACACACACACACACACACACACACACACACACACACACACACACACGGTCTCTTAGTGTTTCCTCAACACATAATCAATAATCCCAAATCTAGAACCTAGTCATGATCCTCAGAAAGGCAGAGCAGACTGTGGCAGTAAAGGAGAAGCATAAACACACACACACACACACACACACTCGAACACTACACAATTAGCGTGTTTTACATGTTCGCACACAGACACAGATCATCTGCTGGCTTGCGGGTCGTCACCGGCCGGCGTGGGAGGGTTTGTAGCGGGTGTGTGTGTGTGTGTGTGTCCCTCAGGCTGGACGTTCTGGACGGTTTCCACCAAACTCCCGCTGGGCAGAACCACGTAGCGGGCGGAAACACACTGCGGTTCCTTCAAACCCTCCTTACTGTGCCAGATACCGTAACCGAAATACACAAACAGCCCTGAGAGAGAGAGAGAGAGAGATAGAGAGAGAGACGGGGTGAGGACATCACCAAGACTCAAACTCACATGATCCTGAGGATCTGGAGAATATTTCACTACTCCAGAACTAGGCATGTAATGATATATCGTTCATTGATAAATCACAATGCACATTTATGACGATTCGAATAAATTTATCAAAATAAAAACGAAGAGCAATTCATCTCTTAGTTTTTTCCTGGCTGTAATTGCGTTATTTAGACAGTAGAGGGTGCAATAACTTCCTGTAGCAGGATTACACGTAGCATCCCTATAGGTGGAACTAACACAGCTCTAATGCGTGAAAACACGTAAAAACACACACAAACAGCTTCTGTGTGATTAACTTTACAAACTGATTCAACAAGAAATCTGCACTGTTTATAAACTAAAGAAAGGAGAAGCAAATGGAGGGAGTTGTTTTATATTTAAGCTTTTTAATTTTTAAGAAGAGGCTTGGTTACCTTTTTTCATTTCTAATAAAAATGTCATTAATTTTTGCTGGCTATAAATAAAGATGAAACAAAAATACATGTGGTATTTTTAATTTTAAATAAGGAATATTTAAGTTGATGCAGAATAGGAAAATAAATGTATGTGTACAAAGGTAAATGTTGTGATGTGTGCACAAATGAGCAGGCTTCACACTACTTACACTGTTTAACCAAGACGAGGTCTATTGTTTACTCGTCTACATGTTGTGTGTTGTGTTACTGTTTGTGTAGCAGGTGGAGCCCCGGAGTAAAAACCCTCAGCAGAATGAAAGGAGAAGAGTGTGTGTTTGTGTGTGTGTGTGTGTGTGTGTGTGTGTGTGTGTGTGTCTGTACCTGCAGCTACCCAGATGGTGAATCGGAGCCAGGTGAGTGAACTGAGCTTCATCATGAGAAACACATTGAGCAGGATACTGGCACCAGGTACAAACGGCACCAGAGGAACCTGTTTAAACCACACACACACACACACACACACACACACATCTAACATTTGCTAGAGAAAAGAAAGCTCCGAGTCGGCTATTAGGAACTGCTTTTATATTACATCAGACATCAAACACTAATAAAACGTTAGAATTATTTTTCCTCCAGCATCAGATGTCACTAAGCATAAAGCTGTACATGCTATCCTAAGATTGAGAGATATGGGAGAATATTCACATCATGATGTAGAAGACATGATGATTTATCTCTCTGAGGTTTCACTTGCAAATCACCAACACCACCGTGAGGCCACGTTATACATCACTACAGACTTTTATTACGGTTTAACCAGAAGATCTAAGAGTTACTTGGTGCATTAAACAGCAATAAAGCTAAGATATGATGATATTAACAGTTTCTCGTGCTAACACACAGTATCAGCAGATCAGAGTAAACGAGTCAGCGTCTGTAACTCACCAGGAGGCGAGGACAGTAAAGCTGCGCTCAGTAACCGGTCGCTTCCGGTTTGTCTCTGGTGAGCATGTAGTGAGTGCTGCCATTATTGTGAATGGCCGTGTGCTATCCAGCAGATTAGCAGATTAGCAAAGCAAGCTAACCGTTCCAGTTGTGCACACTCACCAGGTGCACGAACAATCTTTTCTACTTCCTACCAAACTTTATTTTTACGTGTCAAACAGGAAATGGGAACTAATCGCACGTAGGAATTAAAGCGATGAACTGAAGAAACTTTGAAAGCAGAAGGAATCCCACAAAATAAAATAATCTTCTGGATGTTTAACATTAGTTCAAGTTCAAGTTCAAGTTCAAGTTGCTTTTATTGTTATTTCACCGTATACATGTGGTACAGTGTACAGTGAAACGAGACAATGTTTCCCAAAGGATCATGGTGCTACATATAGGCAACAGAAGTACAAAAATTGCACGTGTGCCACCGA
>JAQQZX010000040.1:24846402-24867032 GCA_030068355.1 Notoglanidium maculatum | reverse complement strand
GTCTCCTGACCTCAATATCATTGAGCCACTCTGGGGAGACCTCAAACATGCAGTTCATGCAAGACAGCCCAAGAATTGGCTTTTTGCCAGGAAGAATGGGAAGCTTTACGATCTGAGAAGATAAAGAGCCTCATCCACAACTACCTCAAAAGACTTCAAGCTGTCATTGATGTTAAAGCCGTGCCTAATACACGGTATTAAAAACTGGGGTATGTAAACTTTTGATCAGGGTCATTTAGGTAGTTTGTGTTGTGTGTATGATGTAAAAAGAGTAAACACAGTTGTTTAACAATAAATGGCTTCAGCCAAATACTAACCATGAGTGCAAGAAAAGTTTTTGTGTTATCATTCCATTCTCTGAAAAATGGTTAAGGAATCATAATTTCTACCAGGGTATGTAAACTTATGAGCACAACTGTACATACATAATAAAATTAAAAAATGGGGATGTCTCCATAATGATTATGAAGGTCTTATCAGTGTGAGTTGCTCTGCTTTAAATACATAATTTCCATATTACAACCAAAAACATGTTGTTTCAGTAATTAAATGAAAGATGAGTTTCTTTGCCAAGCTTGATTATTTCCATGTCTGGTGCAGTTCCAACAGTAAAAAGCAGTTTAAAAAAAACAAACCAAAAAACCATCCTTACTTACATTCACTGACAACTGTACACTGATAACACCTGTACATTCATGCAATCCGACCCTCATGTGATACCAGCACAATGCAGAAATCATGCTGATACTGAGCTTCATCAGACATCAGAATGAAAAATTTGTGATTTTATTGACTTGGTTATTACATGACCATATCCCAGATGGGCTGGTTTGAGTACTTGTCTCTCACCGAATGTTTTTTGCACCATTCTGTGTAAACTCTAGAGACTGTTGTGTTTAAAAATCCCAGGAGATCAGCAGTTTCTGAAATACTCAAACCAGCCCATCTGGCACCAGTAACCATGTCACGGTCAATGAGACCAGCCTTTTTTTTTTTCTGATGTTTGATGTGAGCATTAACTGAAGCGCTTGTCCTGTATCTGTATGATTTTATCCGTTACCATGACTCTACTTGGCTTTCCGAAAACCAGCTGTCAATATTTCTGTCCCACTCTGCAAAACCTCCACTCATTCCCTTCATCCGTCACTTCCTGCGCTTGAGGAATCATATGTTCCAGACCCTGACTCCTTTTCCTCCCTTCCATTCTTCTCTCCTCACTTTCCTCAACTATGGACTTCCTCTGCCCATTATCTTCCAAACCTAGGAAGAACTCTTACCCTGCTCCTTGGCTATCAGATGTGTTGTGTAGCAACTGAAAAGAGTTGGGAGCAGCAGAAAGAAAGTGGAAAAAATCACAACTTGACACAGATCTGTCTTCTTACCATGATCTCCTGTCCATATTTTCATCTGATGTCACTTCTGATAAGACTGCCTTCTATAAGAAAAAGCTGGAAATCTCTGCACAAGATCTACACAAATTCCACAACATTTCTTCTTCATTACTGAACCAGACAGCTCCTCCTGCTCTGTCCTCCCTGACTGCCGAAGACTTTACCAACTTTTTTGATAAGAAGATTCAACAAATCTGTCAGACATTCACTCTCACCCCAACTCCTTTATTCAGGGGAAGGATTCCCCTTCCACCTCACTGGCACAGTTTTCCAGTCTTGCAACAGATGAGATCCTGCAAGTCATCTCCTACCTATACTCTCCTTCCAATACTACCACCTGCCCACTGAATCCAATCCCTTTCACAATGATGCAGACCATCTCTCAAGACCTTATCCCCTTCATCACTACTATCATAAAGAGCTCCATAACATCTGGTCATGTACCTATGCCATTCAAAACATCCAGGGTTATTCCCATCCTGAAGAAACTCACTATTTATACTCACGTCAGCAACTCCCGACAAGTATCACTTATCTCTTTTCTTTCTAAAATCCTTGAATGCACTGTCTACAATCAAATGTGTCTTTATCTCTTTTAGAATAACCTCCAGGATCTTAATCATTCTGGTTTCAAAGTGGCACATTCCACAGAGACTGCCCTTTTGGCTGTCACTGAGAAGCTACATGCTACCAGATCAGCCAAACTGTCATCAGTCCTCTTCCTCCTCGACCTTTCAGCAGCGTTTCACACAGCCAACCACAAGACTCTCTTGTCTCAGCATGGCAATGGCTCGCTTCCTATCTAAAAGGCCCGTCATATTAGGTGACATGGAAGGGATCCACATCTACCCTACGCAGGCTCTCCACTGGTGTTCCTCAGGGCTCGGTACTTGGTCCTCCTCTGTTTCCCCTCTATACTAGATCTCTTGGTGAGGTCGTATCCTCACATGGGTTCTATTACCACCGCTATGCAGACGACACTCAACTAATCCTCTCCTTTCCTCCCTCAGACACTCACGTTTCCGCCTGGATCTCTGCATGTCTGGCAGATATCTCATCATGGATGGCAGCTCATCAGCTGAAACTCAACCCCAGCAGAACTGAACTGCTATTCCTCCAAGCTGATTCATGCCCACATCATGATCTTGTGATCTCCCTGGACAACTCTTTGGTCTCTCCTTCGGTCACCGCACGTAACCTTGGGTTAACTATGGACAATCACCTGTCTTTTTCCTCTCATATTGCTGATCTTTCTTGCTCATGCTGATTTCTCATCTTCAACATCAGAAGGATCCGTCCATTTCTTTCCACATAGGCCACTCAGGTACTTGTTCAGTCCCTTGTCATCTTGAGACTAGACTACTGTAACGCACTCCTAGCAGGTCTGCCTTTGAGTGCCATTCGACCTTTGGAACTGATCAAGAATCACACCCCGCACTGCACCGCGCTCCCTCCGATCCTCCAGCGCTGCTCGACTGGTTCCACCATCTCTCAAGGTACAAGGAAGACCTGCATCTAAACTCTTCTCTGTTTTGGCACCGAGGTGGTGGAATGAACTTCCCCTTGATGTCCGAACAGCTGAGTCACTGGGTGTCTTTAAACGACGACTAGAGACTTACCTCTTTTGGAAGTACTTGTACTAGCACTTTACTTATTCTTCACTTTAAAAAAAAAAGGGAAAAAAAACTTTCTGTATTACTTGCCAACAGAGTTTTAGCATGATGGTGTTCTTAGCCCAGGTCCTGGTGAACTAGTATCAGAATATATTTACTGATAGAGACTTCAAAGCACTTATGTAAGTCGCTCTGGATAAGGGAGTCTGCCAAATGCCATAAATGTAAATGTAAATTTTATGCATTGAGCTGCTGCCACATGATTGGTTGATTGGATAACTGTTTAAATGAGCTGGTGTACAGGTGTTACTAATAAAGTGGACAGTGAGTGTATGTAGTGTTCTTAGATAGTTTGATGATTTCGAGATCAGGCCTAAACTTCAAGCATCAAATGAAGGTTATGTGAGAGCTGACATCATGTGAGGTGCAAGTATCAATTACAAAAAAATCAATTAATGAATATGGTAATCATTTTGTACTTGTATTGGATTTAGATGAACTACCATCTCACTTGCATTTCGTTTCATTTACGGAAACACACTAAAATGGATGGGTGTGTTTTTTTTTTATCTCACAACTGGTGTTGATTAAATGGTGGTTGAAATAGAAGCTTGAAAGCTTTCGGTGTGAACTAGCCTTCCACAACGGAGGTGTTTACTCTTAATTAATATGAATAAACATTTAAAGAAGTAATCTCTCTTCAGCCAACATATGCTTGAAGAAGCATATTTTCTTATAACACTGCATCTGGAATCAGGAAAATACAGTCTTACAACAACAAAAACAGCCACAAATGGCTTGCATCTCAATGAAAATTGCTGGATGTTGATGTTAACCAGCATTTTGTGCCTTGTCTGCTAGGATAACACACCTATCACTGCGAAACAATCGCATAGAAGAAGAGGGAGCACGTCTGATTGGTTTAGCGCTCTCCAAGAATCTCCTGTCACTCAACATGGCCTTCAACGCTGTTGGTGATTCGGGTGCTATTCATCTTGCACAGGTGCAGAAATTTATATAATTTACAATGTAGCATAATGACCGAATTTCTGTCTCCATATTCATGGAATTCATCTTGCATCTTAATGTGCATAATGTGATGGTAATAGAATCATATCTCAATCTGTTCTCATTTTGTAACTAGCAATTAACAAAGTGGTTAAAGATAAATAAACGAATGAATGACCGTGTCACTTGGCAAAATGTTCATTTTGTCCTTCCCTGCAAGCGTCCAGCTGTTTGTCTAGCTTATTCTATAGCCCTCTTTCATCCTTTTCATTACTGGTCTTTTACAGGGGTTGCGACTCAATCACACTTTGTTATATCTGTCCCTGGCCAACAATCACATAAGCGATGTAGGAGCATCCCAACTGGCTCAGGTGCACCTTCAAACCTTTTTACAGTTTTATATTATTGAGAGCATAATTAGGTTATAATTATTAGTGAATTTCTCTCTCCATGGTGATCCAGGGGTAGTAGCTGAACACTAACTGATTCTGACTGTGTTAGATCATATACAGCGAGCTTAGTAGGAGATCTAGATATTTTCTGATTTGTGTCAGACCACTAGGCCCGGCACTCTGGGGTAGGAGTTGTTGAATAGTTCAGGCCAGACAGAGACTGGGTGCATCAGTAGTCAGAAAAGGAGACAGAGACAGGAATTTATAGGAAGTTAACTAGGAAGAAGGTGGAATTTCAGGTCTCCTTGGTAACACAAATTGCCATGCACACACATTGCATAAATGGAGTCTCCTATGAATTTGGATTCTGACTTGCTGTATGTGAACCCTTGTACAAAAAAAGAGGTAGATATTGCTTTGCTTTCCTCCACTCTCATTAGGCCTATCTGTCATTCTCTGTAGGTGCTCGGCCCATTTGCTCTGACACATGAAGAAATTGTCGAGAGGAGAAAGCTGTTGAAAAGGAAGATGCTGGTGAGATAGAACACGCTGTTTCTAGTTTCTAAAATGTCATATCGAGCTCAACTTTATATCTATCTCCGCTGTTTTCTCTACCCTACAAGGTGTCTGTCTCTGAATCAAATCTTTCCATTTTCTTCTTTTCATTGCCTCATTTCTTTTATGTTCCTCCTCTCCCTCTTTCTTTCTCTTGTTCCCTCAATCTCACTCTTATTTTAGACAGCTCAGTTGATTAGCAAAGACCCTAAATGTGAATCTGTTCTGTCCAGCCCCAGCAGTTCATCGCTGGAGAGCAAAGTTAAAAGTGCCACCAAGAAGAAGGTAGATTATAAGTGCCAGGATTGGAACTCACAGCCTTTCTGATCTGTAGCCCAAAGCCTTAATTGCCCACTGATATGTCTAGTTTAACTCTTTTTACCAGAGGCCAAAAAAATTGAATTTCCTCCTGTTTTGGGGTGCCCGTGTTCAGCATTGGAGTTATTTGTAATGTCACACTTCACAGTAGTGGTTAATGGCGCATATGAAAGTAAACACTCAGGGCTTTAAGCTTTTTTAAAGCTAGCCTGCTAAGTATAGATTTTTATCATTTATTGCACCAGTTATATATGTTGTTTTGCCATCAAAAAGCTTTAGTTGTAAAGTTAGTAGAAGTAGAGCTGTTCGTTTTGTCTCCATACCAGTGTTATTGTGGTGAGGTCCAAGTTGTTTGCCCATCAGGGGGCTCATACCCCTCCTCTTTTCCATCACCCTGCTCACTGGCAACTAAACCCAGAGTCATGATACTTTACACACAAGCCCCTTTCACATACGATACCTATTAATGTACAGGTAAAAACAACACAAGATTTTTATTCCCACTCAGTCTTCCATAATGGTAATGGCCGTGTGTTCCCACATGACTGTATTTGGCAGGATGCTGCGGAGTGTGAACCTCTGCAAGACATGTGAAACATGTGAGAGGGGATATTAGGTATAATTAGCATCTTCAGGATGAGCAGCCAACAGTTCTTTTATCTGTGTCATTCCAATTTACAGCTATATCTGCTGATGTTTTCTTTCCTTGTTGCTTTGAATTTGCCATCGGTTACTATACAGTGAGTCAGGATGAGAATTCAGATTATGTACAAAGAACATATGTAGGTATCGGTCGTTCCGTCACAATGTCACTGCATCATCATATCTGTCACCGCTAGCAACACCACGACACGTTAATCCAATTTGTTGATTTCCACTGGAGCTGTGGTAAAAGATTGGTCTGGGATGCATATAGAATAATGTTTCGACAGCATAATAGCGATTAAATAAATGGTTTTCAGGGTGAATGAGGTAAGAGAAACCCAACATTGTCCTGACTAATCTTATAACAGACTTGTGGCAATAAAATAATTCATAATTCAATAATTTTGTTTATATTGATTGAAAATGTCCAGTAAGTCATTTTTCATTCCGCAAGCAAAGTTTAACACAAAGTATGCAGCGAGAAAGGGTGAAAGCAACTCTCTCACTTCAACAACTGAAAAGCATTTTGTGTTGAAAATGCATGAGAAGAAACACACTTAAGATGAAGTGGAATCATTCTGCCAGCAGCTGGCCAGGTGATGGGGTAAAGTACAATTCCAAAGTAATTTCCAGATGTCTCCATAACAGTAGATGTATGTTCATGGATTTTGATCATGATTTCCATGTCAGCAGGACTCGCAGGATGTGACCGAAAAGGTTGAAGCTCGTGGAATAAAAATAGGCAACATTACTTAACATGGGATCATACAGGCTTACTGTGTTCATTCCTTCATTTTCTGTAAATGCTTTACCCTGGTCAGGATTTCTGTGGTGTAAATCATTTATTTTTCATATTTTGAAAAATACACACATCTAGGTTCATTAGAAAAGATGTCATTCAGGAGTAGGAGTAGAGCATCATTTTCAGCCTTAGGGGAAAGTAAATGCTTGGAGAAATGTCACCTGAAGATATGAATGCTTGCTTATTTGTAGGATGCCACCAAAAAGGATGAGAGGCCTCCAACAAACCAGACAGTGACAACAACAGGAAAGAAAGAGGACCCCAAAGCAGAAAAGAAAAAAAGTAAAAACTTAGCCTGCCTCTGCTATATGTGTTCTTGCAAGAAGTGTAACACTGTAAAAAATGTGTAACTGATTTATTATTTGGAACTTACTGTATATTTGAGCTAAATTGAAGATGACACTGGATGTATACATTTTAGTGTTCGGGCTTTAGAAAAACACCTTACTTTTTTATTTGCTGTTAATCTCAGCCACAGATAGTAAGATGCCCCAAGGCAGAGGTGGAAAATCAGATGGAAAAGAAAAGCATCCTTCAGGGAAAGAACAAGAGGTAGGACTGTGGAAAATATTATTCCCACTATATAAAATATAATATTATAAATAATATTATTTAATAAAGCATATTAATGTCATGTCTTGTAACCTCTTCAGTGCAAAATGTTTTGTTATCCAGTAAAAAGGCAGCTGTGTACAAAAGCAACTTTGATTTCTCCTGATATACACTAACTGACCACTTTATTAGGAACACCTGTACTTGCTCTTGGTTGTTGGTACCAGATGGACTGGTTTCAGAAAATCTCCTACGATTTTCACACACAGCAATCTCTGTGGGGCACCACAACACTGCTGCTCTGTTCCTCCCACAGAGAAAATCATTTTTCGAATGAAACTTTGTGTGCATGTTTTTGTGTGTAAGACAGATGCAGGGGTTGAGACACAAAGCCCTTTGATGAATCCTGCTATACATAACATTGGAGGGAAAGTGATTTATCCAGGCAACACAACACTTCTCTCTCTGAACTTGTCAGGTCAGTCATTAACATACCTTTCATACCTTTACATTTCTGTGGATGCGTTGACGTAACAATCGTTCCTTCTTATCCAAACAGGCAATAAACTGACACAGAAGTCACTTCAGATGTTCATGTCGTCTATGGCGTGTCAAGGGAAAAGAGGTCTCCAACATATTACTCTTAATGTGAGCTTCATATATACATATATGTATATATACCTTTTACATTGATCTGGTACCATGTAGTATTGTAGTTTTTATTCTAAAAATTTTTTTTTTCCCCAGAGGAACAGTTTTCCTCAAGACTGTGAGGTGTTCCTGAAACTACAGGAAATGATGTCACTTAAGGATCATCTAAACAGAACCACCTCAGCTCAGGTGGATGCTGAGCAGGGACAAGCAACATAGCATAATTAGCTTTCACGCCTCAAATATTATTCTGTAACATCAAGTGTCCTTGTAGTTGCTTGTAAGTAAGGAATAAGTCACAGTGTGCTGGGGCATGCAGTTGTAGAAAAATAATCAGCGACATGGTAGTGTGATGGTGTGAAGCAAAGTGGAGGTCATTACCATTCATTTATTAAAGAACCATCATCCTGTTAACAATTTCTGGTTAAGTTTACAATTGTGGAGTGTCTGTGAGACACGTTAGCTCCCTGGAATCCCAGATCACTGTGGTATAATAGGAGTGACAAATGGCAGGCCTTTGTGTCAGGTCGCATCATGTCTCTGTGGTGGATTAATTTCCGATAACAGCATTCCCCCATCATGTTTTATTCTTACTGACTCCACACCTTCTGGCCAATCAGATGCAAATTCAACAGTGCTGTGGTAAACTACCTTATATAAGGGCTACTTTCTGTTCTAACATCAGAGACATGTTCAAAGCTGTTGTAAAATCCTCGAAATACACGTACTAGTGACCTCAGAACAATAACTGAATTGTGTATTAACGGACCAGGTTTCAAACCAATATAACACTTACAATACAGCCGTTCTGTCAATCTGTGTCGATTATGTATGCAGTTATCAGTGTGTGGAGAATTGTTTATAGCGAATATTGTTAATAATAAATTGAATTATTTCTTGTAAACTGGATTTTGTCATATTGTCTGTGGTGCCATTTTATTAAAGCAGTAAATCACGCACGGTAATGTTGCCCATGTAGAGCTTTTATCACTGGATTTGGTCACGCTTTAAGACCTTTATTTAAAAAAAGGAGGCCATTGGCCAGTCGCTGCGATCACATTCCAGGTGGTTGGTGGGCTGTTGCAGGCACAAGTTTACATACAGTCATCATGCACGTGAACGTCATGGCAATACTGGGCTTTCAGTTACTTCTTTGAACTGTTCTTTTTCTGGGGAGGAATGAATGTACAACACATCTTTAACAGAAAAAAAACAATAACTTGGTGCACAAACTAAGTAATTTTGGGTTTTCTGAAATCAACACTGGGTCAAAATGATACATTTTATGTATATATTACACCCTTTGTATAGAAATATGACGCTCTTCAGAGCGTTGCTACGCCACAACTGTAATTCCAATATTCCCAAAAGCTCACGCGCCCAGTTTTAATTGATCTACGTCTGTGCCGTATTCCGTTTCTTCTACGTCAAAAAAAAAAAAAATCAGCGCCCGTGACCAGTGGCGCCATATGTGCGCGTGTGTCCGGACTACAAGCCAATCACAGGTCAGAGGGCGGGGCATGGCGGAACACGGGTGGGAAACAGAACCAGCGCCGTCTCTAATCCCTACCATCCCATTCTTCCCAGCCTGAAGGTCCAGAGGATGTATAATCTCTGAATTTAAGGTTAGTGCATTCCTTTTGTACAGCACCGCAGTAATAAGGTCTAACAGCTGCAGCACTATGGCTGATGCCTGTGTAATCCAGTAGAAGTGCTGTACAGATGTAGCACCAGTGTGCTTCAGATCTTTTAATCAGCACTACCAGGTTCAGCGGGTTCTTTATAAGAATCCTCTGCTGTTTATTGTGCAGTTTTGTGCTCAGGTCCTGTAGCTTAGCGACTGTGCTAATGTAGCTAGCTGTCTCTGCGGGCCATTACATAAGCACACCGCAGCACCGGGTGTCAGAGAGCCTGTAATCAGGCGCGGTATGAACTCCTCCAGCAGCACGGATCCGCTTCGTGCTCTCAGTAGTGCACTGTGTGTCATCTTCACATCAGCAGACGCCATGTCTGTGCTCCATCTTAGTGCCCCGCTTATAGTTCACACACAACCTTTTTATTAAAATAGACTCGAAAGTGTTGAGCTTCGATGGCTGAATAAGAACGCCGTGAGCAGAGCTGGTCATTAGGGAAGCCCACACCTCAGTATTAAGCTGTCGGAGCTGTTCAGGTCCCCGACTTTGTTTGCTTTGTTTTTAAGTCAGCACGCGGGAAGTTCTGGGTGGGATCCGACATGGCTCCCCTAGTGGTCTATCCGCGGATTCACTGGGGTTTTTTCCCCCCTGCTCACTTCACCTGGCTGGTAGTGAGCTGATGAGTTGGAGGTGTGTTCGAGCAGGGAAAGCTGTTCAGGACCTGTGGCGTAGTAGGGTAATAAAATGAGGGCTGCAAGGATATGACATCATGTTGTTTTGTTCACCGTGATGCTGTTGAAAACGTGCAACTACAGGAAAAAAACCGTGTGAATGCAGAAAAAACGAATACAGGTAAAAACTCGCAAATGCAGAAAACGCACGACAGAAAATACGTCTCAATGCAGATTGAGAAAACGTGTGCGAACGCAAAAAAAGGCGTACAGAAAACCTGCAAATACAGGAAAAGATGTGCGAATGCAGAAAATGCACGTGAATGCAGAAAAACATATGCTGATGTACAGAAAGTGCATGCAGATGCAGAGTATTTACATACAGGAAACAGATGCATCAAAATGGCAACACATGCCCGGTTGTTCAGAAACATCTGGATATTCTTCCTTGAGCTGCAAAATATTCATGAGATGAAACACATTTACCGATTTGAGATCGCGCATGCGCATGCAGAAACACGCTGCACTTTGAGAAAAGAGTTGCAAAATCAGAAACGCCGCAATAAGTCGGAAAAAAAACACAGGAAAACATTTGACGGAAATGTTTCTCAGGGACGGAAACACTCGGGCGGATCGTTGGAAAAAGCAGCAGTATGATTTCACCCTGCTAGGGCACGAGATCCAAGGTTCTTAGTCCTAGACTTCCTAGTCTTCTTTCTTTGAGCAACATCAACAGTAAATATAGCCACAAGACACCATCGTCGGGGTCCGAGCAGCATTGCAGAGGTTGCAAACAGTGGTGTTGGATGTGGTTCAACGTCTTTAACAGCATAAGGGGCCAGGTAAAAGCACACACAAATTCAGATTTTTAACCTACAGTGCCCTTTCACAATTATTGGCACCCCTTGTAAAGATTACTAAAAAAAACAAATCGACGTTTTGGCGAAGTAGCTTCATCTCACACTTTTAAAAATGAGAAAAGTCCAACCTTTAACTGAAGTAAATTTATTCAGGGAAAATAAATCCCTCATCAAGAAATCATTATTTTCAGCAAACACACATGCCACAATTATTGGCACCCCTGGAAATGACCGTGAACACTGACGCATGCTTCCCATTTAAATTGTACATTTTTTAGTTGATTGGAACGTGTCAGAACTTTCAAGCTGTAATCTGTGACTTCCTGATTAACTGGGGTACAAATATGTGGTGATACAGAGGTTAAAGTTATCCATCAGCATGGGAAAGATATGAGGTCACAAACCAATTGAAGGAGAAGCATGTTTGACCTTCATAAGTCAGGGAAGGGTTATAACCTGAAAATGCCCGTTTCATCTGATAGGGCAATAATAAAAAAAAAAAGTGAACATCAACAGGAACTGTTACAAACGGGGGTCCAAGATTATTTTGTCCGCATATACAGTGAGGCGGAATGTGAGAGAGGCCCCAAGAATCACTGTTGGTGATTCTTAAAATCTTGGGGTTTTCATGTCTCCAAAACCACCATCAGACACCACCTCCATGTCAACATATTATTTGGAAGTTATGCCAGGACAAAAAGCCTTTTCTGTCAGTTAACCACAAACATAAGTGCCTGGAGTTTGTGAATTGCTACTACAACTTTGACTGGTACTGTGTTCTATGGTCTGCTGAAACAAAAATGGAGCTTTTTGGCAGTAAACACTCAAGGCTGTTAAATATGGTGGAGGTTCTGTGATGTTGTGGGGCTGTTTTTCCACTAAAGGCCCAGGAAGCCTTGTTAGGGTACATGGCATCACGGACTCCATGGAATACCAGGACATTTTAAATCAAAATCCGTCTGCCTCTGCTAGGAAACTAAAACTGGGTCATTGTTGGATCTTCCAGCAGAACAATGAGCTGAAGCAAATGTCTAAATCAACACAAAAATGGTTTACTGACCACAGAATCGAGCTTCTGCAATGACCATCTCAGTCCCCTGACCTGAGCCCCATTGAAAAAACCCTAAGGTGAGCTAAAGAGGAGAGCGCACAAGACAGGGCCTAGAACCCTGGATGATCTGGAGACATTCTGTAAAGAGGAGTGGTCTCAGATGCCCTTACAAAATGTTATAAAAAAGGAGAAAGCTCAGTGCTGTTTTACTGGCAAGGGGAGGTTGTACAAAGTATTAAACTCAGGGGTGCCAAAATTTGTGGCACAAGTCTTTTTTTTTTTTTTTTTTTTTTAATAATTTTTTTTCTTGATGAGGGATTTGTTTTTCTCTGAATAACTATTTCAGTTAAAGGTAGAATGTTTCTCATTTTTTCAATGTGACATAACTTCCATCACAAAGGTGGATTTTTCCTAATCCTTTTTGGTAATCTTTACAAGGGGTGCCAATAATTGTGGACATCACTGTAAGTGGTTCAAAAGTGGTTCGTAATATTACAAAATTTATGAGCACAAAAATGTGCTTCCATGGAATGTGATCGTGATTAAATGTATTACAATTTATGAAATTTGAGGGTCCAAGCTTAAAACTTAATCGGCTCATAGCCTGGAAATGGTTTGATGAATCAAAATGCTTTTTACAACTGTTTATCAGCATGGTCTGTAGATGATGTACACCAATTTTCATGCAAATTGGACAAAAAAATCTTGCTTGCGTATGCACTACAAAGGCAAGGCCAACAATCCCACGAAACGTAGTGACAGCCAGAGGCTGGTGTGGAAAGCGACAGCGAGGCCAACAGTCGTTCTGAAGGAGTCACAGAGTACAGTGGCTGAGCGTGCAGTGAAGGTGCAACCATTTCAAGAGCTCTAGGTAATTGAGGACTGAATGGGAAGGAGCTAGAAAGAATACATGGCTCAAAAAGGCCCATGTGAAAGCAAGATGCTTTTCTGGTCACCATTGCTGTAAAAAGAGATTATTTGAGTTAGTGTAGCCTTCCTGTTAGCCCGATCCAGTCTGACCTGTCTGCTCTGACCTCTCTCATCCGCAAGGTGTTTCTGCCCATAGAAGTGATGCTCACCAGATGTCTTCTGGGTTTTTTTTTTTTTGGGCCATTCCATGTAAACTCTGGAGACTGTTCTGCATGAAAATTCCAAGAGATCACTCCCTTCAAGTTGGTCCAAAGAATTTAGTGGATTTACCTAATCATTCTGATTTGTCGCTTCAGTGCATGATATAAAATGGACATATAATGTAGAACATTTTAGCAAACATCCATGGGAAATGCTTTGTTTACTATTCTAGTTAGTTTTAGCTCTCCAGATATCCAGTTTGCATCAAGATTGGGCATTACGGTGCTAAAGTGTTGTCACTCGGTTTATTTTTAACGACTTCAGTAAATTTCTACGTTTGGGCCAGTTAAAAGTGTGTACTGTTTTCCTGGGCGTAGTAACAGCTTAATATTTAACTTAAACTCCAAGCCAGATGAGTTTTTGTTGCCTGTCACGGACCTGTCCGTTGTTTATGATGTACCCTCCTGACAGCAGAATGATGAAGAGTGAAGAAGAGGACAAGAGGGTGAACATGACGGAGGAGGAGCTGCAGCAATGGGTACGGGAGCAGGTGGAGAAGGACGAGCAGCTGGTGCAGAGGCGGACACAGTTGGCGCAGGTGGAAGACTTCGTGAAGCGGAAAGAGAGGGAGGCAAAGCACACACAACTGCTGTACAATAACGCCTGCCAGTAAGTGCCTTCATCCTGTGCTAGTGGAAACTTTTTAAGTATTTAAGATTATTAAGTAAGTCTGGCAACACTAGCTATGACCAAGTAAATACATGAGAGCCTTAAGGTAACACCTGAGTGAACTTGTACATCTAAACATCCCAGTTTACCAAAACTCTTTATACCCATAAACCCTCCAGATCTGTGACTCTGGGAGAAAAACTATTAACAAAAGGGTTGATTAAACAATAGGTTTTCACCCAAGTCTTAAAGAGTGCCTCGAGTCTTAAACACTAACTGGAAGGCTGCTCCATAACTGTAACTGGAGGGAGGTTTCCATTCCTTTAACGACATTTATGCACTTCATAAATCAATTTGTGACCTTGACTTCCTTTTTATTTTGGATCAGATCAGTCCTTGAGTGCGAGTCTGTGATAAAGGGCTTGTATGGAATGCTGGGACTAGAGTATCGAGACACAGACTCTGAGGAAGAAGGCGGAGACAAATCGATGGAAAACGTCATTCAGATCACAGACGATTTTGACTACGGAGAGGACGATTGTGGTGCTGATGGTAATGGGGATGATGACTATGTTGTCATCGATTTGGGGCGTAAGTAATTATTCGTTTTCATTTGATTAAGCTCGCCTTAATAAGATGTGAAAAAGGAAAAGTAACTAAAGTCAGAATGTGGTGGTATGCTTTTTGAAATTGACACATCTCTTCTCTTTCACTCTGACTGATGTCGGATTTTGTCCCCATTTTACAAGCTGTTGTTCCTGAAACAGCAGTGAAGGATGAACAGAAGGTGAGATGATGTAGGAGGTCTGAAATCCACTTTCATAATAATCGTACGGTTGCTTTTGCTAAATTGGCCTTATTTCTTTTTCTTTCCATCTCTTACTCACTTTCTCAGGAAGTTGGGTCGTCAGCAGGCATAGAGTCTTTGCAATTTTCTGCTCAGAAGGTGAAGAAAATTGAGGCTGTTGACCCACCAACTGAGGTCACACCACCATCACCATCAACAACCAGGGAACACGGGCCTTCTGACAAGTGTTTACCAGCCATGAAGACTTTAGAACGCCCCGTACCAATTACTGCTCCATCATCCTGTGATTTTCCTGCTCAGTTAAAGCCTAAAAAAGAAAGTTCTCCTCCTGTTTCACAAGGTAAATCAATACCCATGAATAAGACTGTTGAATCCCCTCCATTGACCACCATTCCAGACACATCCTCCACATCCACGAACAATACAGATAGACTTGAAACGCCCAGTGAAACGTCTGATTCTGTGAAAGCACTTCGTGGCTTAGAAAAACTTGTGGCATCTACCCTAACATCCACACTCCCAGGCAAATCTGTTACTGCATCCAAATCTTCAAAAACAGACTCGGTCAACCAAAAACCTTCCTCTAAGAGCAAAAGCGCCAAAGCAACTACAACCTCAGACACCGCTGGTAAAACCATGGCCAAGGAAAAGGTTAAATGGGCCAGTCCCAATCCCTGGAGCAAACCTTCAATAACCACCACGCCATCTAATACTGTTAAAGCTGCACCCATGGAAAAAGCAAAGAGCATTGACCCTAAACAAGGCGACAAACCTAAATCACCAACCTCCAGCCCTCAGTCTGCTACCAAAGACACCACAAGTTCAGACAAGATTACAGAAAAAACAGCTTTTACCAAGCCACCAGATGCTCAAGAAGGTGGGAGTTTAGTTTTGGTTCAGCTGGTCTGGTTCTATACCATTTATTTATATATATATATATATATATATATATAATTTTTTTTTTTTTTTTTTTTTTTTTTTTTTTTTGCAATGACTAACTATCAAACGGTTTACCTCAGTCTCCCAGTCGGCGAGACCATGCACTCCAGCCTCACCTGCGATTCCTGTTCGTGTTCAGCAAGAGGTAAAGCTGAAGGACAAGATGAGCGTTCTTGGAAGGCGGAGGACTAAAACATGGCACCAAGGCACAATTTTAGACATCAAAACAACTGGTAAGAGTGCATAGGTGATTTATACAGTATGAGAAAGTGGGCCAGCACTTTATAGCCTATAGCACTTTTTAGCACTATATCAAAAAATTGAGGTCTGATTTTGCTGTTTTTTGCATTCTAAACATGAGTCAAGCATTTTTTAGTCTCTTGCGTCACTTCTGTAGACTTTCAAGCTTCACACATTTTAACACTAGTACCACTCGAAATATGACAAAAGATCAGTCATCTTCAACTATAACAGCAGAGGAGTTGGTTGGCGTGTAAAATCTGGATTGATTGACTATTGCGTAGGTGTTTTGACCCCTGACAGCGCTTGAAAGCCCCACCCCCGTTCACATTAGCAATGTCTTTTTTTCGTCAAGGTAAACAGAAAAACAAAATTCAATTCTTTACTCTCAAAAATAATCTATCAGTGTATGCTTTACTTGGTTAACATTGGACAATAAACATATAGTTCATGTCAGTTTACTGTATTTATTACGGATGCACTAATTTTCCATCTGAAACTCGTCAAAAATTGCAAACGGGCCAAAAACAAGGTCTACAGCAAAGTGTCAAATCTAATATTTTTGCATATATCAACAGTGAAATTGAAAGTAGAGTGCCGTGAAATACTAGAAGCCTCCCCTATTTTTGCATATTCGTCGCACTAAATGGTGTCCGATCCTCATACGAAGTGTACTATTAAACAATGGGAAAACACAAAAGGAAAACGTTTAAGCAGCACCTAGAGCATAATATCACCCAATGGGGAAAAATAACCTTTGGCAGGAACAACTACAACCAAACACTTCGGATAACTGAAGCTCATTCTATTGGCCCACTCTTCCTTGTAGAATTGCTTTAACTCATCCACACTACAGGACTTTCGAGCACCTTAAACTGCCTGTTTAAGGTCCTGACGCAGCATCTCCCACTCCAAAACCTTCATTTTCTTTCTTTGCAGCCATTCAGAAGAGGACTTGAGGTTGTGCTTATGACCGCTGTCTTTGTGAATAACCCAGTTGAGCTTGCTTGAGTTTCTTCCAGTTCCTCAGATGTTCGTCTGGATTCATTTGTGATTTTCTTGATGACTCCTTGATCAGCCACTTGTGGGAAGATTCACCGGTCCACTTGGAGATAATGGCTCGCACACTTCTTTCTCATGTCTTCTGGACCTGCTTTTGATCGCACCACAGTGTGTGGCTTGTTTCAGTCTACTTTACAGGGCTGGCAGAAATTAAGGTTGGGAGTGTCTAGTATAATTGAACCCAGTTATCTCTTAAAATTGGTTAATTAAGTAACTTTATTTAATCTGTATTATTTCAGAGTGGGCCAGCTGGTGTTGAATAACTTTTTTTTTTTTCTTCAGTAAATGAAACAGTAATTAAACACTGTATTTTGTGTTTACTCAGATTATATATTTTTTCAAATATTACATTATTTAAAAATCTGAAACTATATTAAGCATGATACGCAAACATAGAAGATACAAGTAAGGGGGCAAAAACTTTTTCATGGCACCTTATTTCAAGATTTGTTTGAGGGGCATTAGACAAACGATTGGTAAAAGAACAGTCTCTAAAATGTTCCTGCTTTCCGCATTGTTCTTTTTCAGGGTTGGTTAGTTTAGATTGTGGATACACTGAATTTTTTATTTATTTGTTTATTTATTTATTTATTTTTTGCTTGTTCTCTAAGACTCTGCTCCTAGGTATAAGGTCCTGTTTGATGGTGGGAAAGGGAAGAGTGTTTTATCTGCTCATCACCTGGCATGTGTTAGCCCTCCTAATCTGAAGGACCTCTTTGTGGGGTGTCGAGTTGTAGCCAGCTACAAAGAAAACGGCCAGTCTTGGCTCCATGCTGCGGTGGTAGTAGAGATGCCAGACCGCAGGAACCGTATGAGGTGTTGCATGTTCACTCTTCATTCACACTTTAGATCTTTAATTGTCTGTCATCTGTTTGGCTTCAGCTGTTATGACTATCAAAAAAAATGCTAATCTGATGTTTCAGGTTCTTGGTGTTTTTTGACGATGGCCGTCCAGCCTACATGTCCCTCCCAGACCTCCATCTGGTCTGTAAGCCAAGTAAGGAAATAAATCAACTCATGTTTTCTGCCTATGTTTCTTGTGTATTATTTCCACTAACTCTCTCTGTCTCTCTGTAGTGAGCAACATGTCTGATGACATCGAGGATGAGGCGTGGCGTGCAGAGTTGGAGGAATATCTGCAGGCGTATCCAAACCCCATCTTTGTGGTGATGCGGGTGGGGCAGGATACCAAGGTGGAACGGAATGGCAAAACGGAACTCTGCAGCGTCAGTCATGTGGACGGCAGCTTGATCGAGGTCTGTTACAAGGTGAGAGTCTGGTTTAGCCTGATCAGGACCTTAGGCCAAGCTTATAGTTACAGCAGAGAATATATTGCTGCAGATGTTCAGATATTTATGGAGGAGACTTCGTGCCAGGGGTGGAGAATGTGAAATGCGTTATGCAGACAGTTTGGGTATGCAAAACATTCATGGCATTGCGGAAATGAAGAAATGATGAACCAGTTAGAGACTGGTTTCTTCGAGTGCAGCTTAAGGCTGTGATTGGACAGCGATTGCATTTCATTGTGGCACATTGTGAACACACTGATGAAAGTATAATGCAATGCAGTGGGGAATTACATGCATGCTTTTAATTGGCGATGTGGCACGACACATCTAACTAATCAGTGTTAGCTAACTGTACTAGCTATGTCCACCAACAGAGGCAGTAACGATCTCTGCTACTTGCTTCCAAGCTAAATTTTTCTTTATAACGTCTCTATAGGATTATAATGAGAGGTTGTATATGGCTGGATAAAATGAACCCTTGATTACAAATATTTCTTCCGTGTCAGTGTCAGACAGTAAGTGGGAACTAGTGAAGGTAGGAACTAAAGTTGTGAGTGAGGAACTGAAGAAACGTCGGACCGCACTCAGCATAGGATTGGTCCGAGGAGTCATTCAAGCCATTCGTTTGGATTTGTCGTGTTACTGGATCTCACGCTGCGTCTGTGTCGCTCCCTCATGCCACTGAAATCATGGATAATCATTTGTTACTTGCTAGTGTGAATGTAAAATTAAATTTTTCTGTGTTTTTTTTTATTACATCTGTATGTGAAGTGATGGGACATGTGTTTTTGGGGCCGTGTTCGTTGTTCCAGAAAGATGAGGAGAAAGAGTGGCTGTACAAGGGCTCAAATCGATTGGAGCAAGTCCAAAGTATTAAGAGGCGACTGACTGAGCAGAAGAAGGAACAGGCTGTAAATAAAGGTATGAGGGGTGTGTGTTGGAAAGAAATTGTATCATGCACACCATACTTTTCTCACATTTTTCCTCTTTTTCTCTGCCTCATCAGCTGGATGGATTGTAATTCCGAAGAGCACCAAACTACCCACCCCGTCCGCCACCAGTTCCACCACCGCCACCAGTTCCACCGCCGCCACCAGTTCCACCACCGCCACCAGTTCCACTGCCGCCACTGCTACCCCTTCTACAACAGTTACCAGAAATACTGCTCCAAGTGTGTCCCAAAATGTTTCCTCAGCCACAACGTCATCAAGTATGATAAAGACATTTGGCAGTAAACCTAGTTCACAGCCTAGGGTCGTTCTGAACAGGATTACCTTGCCTTTTCCGTGGAAGATGGTGAATACCACCGTGGAAGCTGAACCCACTGTGACCAGTTCATCTAACAAAGGGTGAGTCAGTGACATCCCATTTCGGTCCAATTTTTATCATAGTTTCTCAGGTAAGTGTTGGTCCTGCCGAACTTCTACCAAGAAACCTCTCAATACGTTTATAAAAACAACAATAGATCAGTAGACAGAAAAAAGCATATAATCATTAATATGGTGAAATGTTCTGTGAGTACACATTTATGTAACATTTCTACAGCGTCAGGGCGGGGCTGAGCAGCCGCAGACGTCACACTAGTCGGGCATTCGCTTTTATATGATACATGAAAGAAGTATGTGTAGCAGCTCTTCTTCCCTGTCCTTTGGCTGCTTACAGAGCAGGTTATTTGTAGCAAGCGTGATGAGAAAAACGTCAAGTGTAAAAAGCCTTTATTAACCCAATATTGACAGTAACATATTACAGTTAGAGTTCCGCAGAAAACTGCTACTCCTAACCTGACCGTCTTATTTCCGTTATTATTTCCACATCCGTGAACGCTAAATGGAATGTACCATTACAATATCAGCTGATGCAGGGTGATGACTCTTACTACAGCAGCGATATAAGTAAGAATCAGGACCAAATATTTATAATAATGTTGAATAAACTGCTGAATTAAAAGAAAAAGCTAGCCTGTATTGAACATCAACAGTCCCTTAAAATGGCTCCTCAAGGGAATTTTTTTCAAGGGAAATATCCTTCAGGCAAAGTCCTTTCCAGTATCATGAAACTTTGACTAAAATTAAGCTAAAAGTTTATGTTGGAACAAAATTGTATCAGCGACGATTCTGTTCTCTCAGGTTCGATCTGCCTTCCGTGGGTGACGGTATCTCGCCCGTTTTGGATCCGGCGACTGAACAGAGACACAGACACAGTGTGCTCAATCCAACGTTTATTGTGAGAAAGACAAGTTAATATACAGTAGCCGGGTTTTGTGTACGTGTGTGTGTGTGTGTGTGTGGCCGTGTGAGTGGCCGTGTGTGTGTGTGTGTGAGAGAGTGGCCGTGTGTGTGTGTGTGAGAGAGTGGCCGTGTGTGTGTGTGTGTGAGAGAGTGGCCGTGTGTGTGTGTGTGAGAGAGGGGC
>JAQQZX010000040.1:24818415-24830429 GCA_030068355.1 Notoglanidium maculatum | reverse complement strand
GGAGAGGAGGAGAGGAGAGGAGGAGAGGAGAGGAAAGGAGAGGAGAGGAGGAGAGGAGGAGAGGAGAGGAGGAGAGGAAAGGAGAGGAGAGGAGGAGAGGAGAGGAGGAGAGGAGGAGAGGAGAGGAGGAGAGGAGAGGAGAGTTCTTTATCGTTATAAATACCTGACGTGCGTAAGAACTCTGTCCAGCTGAAGTCGGTGCTCACGCTCGTCTCGATTCCTGAAGAGAAACGCAGCACGTAAACATCGCAGTCGTTCTCAAACAAGACAAAAAGAACAAAGCGAGTCAGTGTGAGGATGAAGAGGTGAAGATCTCTCCGTACCTTGAGCTTGCACGTGGAGCTTAGTGACGTCACAGTCCTAAAGCAACACAAACAATGTTACAATACAATCACAGTAATAGGCTAGGATCGTTGCTATGGTTACGTCTTTATCGCTTTCATTTAAAGGTTTTCGATGCACCGTGGAAATAAACCATGTATCATGTATAAATTAAATCAAATACTTTAATTACAATGAAAAAACTATTTTGTCTGATAACCATTATTGGTATTCGTTGTCATGGTGACATTCCAACAAGGAAGCAGCTGTGATTACCCAATAAGTGTGATACTGTAGCTAAAATTTAAAGTAGCTTAAACAACGTTACACTTCAGCTCGCCTGCGATTCACCTGGTCCTCTCTGATTACATCTCTAACGAGCTCTCTTCTTCTCGCTTTAATTTTAAACATCTTCATGCACTTTCCGCACAATAAAATTTCATAGTTTGATTCCGATAGTGAAGTGTTGGCTAATAACTAGCTATTCGTACTTGTTGTCATGGTAACAATCCAACAAACAGTTACCCGTTAGCAGAAGGCCTGACTAAACTATCCGATCATTATGATGCTGTAGCTCAAATTAAAAGCAGCGTAAAAAAAAAACAACCCAAAAAACAATGTTACGACTGAACTAGAGTTTATGATTGTTGCTATGACAACAAGTTCGCTAAATGCCGTAAACATCTCCACGCACTGTAGCGTATAATTCAGTTCTGCACAATTAAATTAAATGTATTACTTTGCATTTTTTTAAATTAATGAGTATTGGCCCATAACTGTAATTTGTACCCGTTGCCATGGTAACGTTCCGACACGGAGGAAATAAAGTGCACGATAATTGTGCTATTGTAGCTACAACTGACTAAGTTTTAGTTTATTACCTCTGAGTTTCTCCGGTGAAAGGAATTATGGGATTGATTAAAAGAAAAAATAAATAAATAATTTTTCCGATGTAGCCTGGCTACGCCGGATCCGTCCAATCACAACGCAGCATTAGCTCTGATACTCCACAACTACATTACCGCTCAGCACGAACACTGCGATACACTTCATAAACGAGCTGCCTTTAAATTACCCACAATTCTCTGCATACTCCTATTCTTTGATTAAGCGTTTCTCAGAGCCGCATGAAATCCATTGCTTTAGCATGAAAAGAGGGGGAAGTATAATCAGGAATAATCTCTGCACCATTCTAAAATCAATATATAAAAAATAATAAAGCGGCAGGAGCGTGATAACGGAATAATGTTTCTGCTCGGTCGAGATCAAGTGAATCATTTCACACACACAGAGAGGGAGGAAATTGGCTGGATGTTATCAGCTCGGGATGTGTCGTGTGTGTGTGTGTGTGTGTGTGTGTGTGTGTGTGTGTGTGTGTGTGTGTGTGTGTGATCCACCAATGAAAGGTTTATAATTTTGTTTTGAATGCTGATGCATTATTAAGGGAATGATTATTATCGCCGTTGTCGTTATTCGTAGCCATTTGTATTTATTTGCGACTTCGGTTAGACCCATTAGTCCATGTTTTTCTCTCATTCGTTTTCCACACCATTAAAGACGTGAGGTGAAGGTTTGGTTGATCGTTTGCTCGATAACTGCTTCATTACTGTTCACCTCACTTCATTCCTACAGAGCAGGAAGACACCCAGCTTCAAGAAAGCGCCGTAAAATCTTTAAAAACGTGCCCCAAGAAAAACCCACATCATCTAGCTTCATTAATGAAACAGAACACATTCATAAACTCACGTTTGCCATCTTTAACTGATAAACAATTCGAAACATTGGCAAATCACCATGATATAAGAGGAATAAACCACTTCAGGACATGCTGTTTCAGGAAAATAATCAACATGGGGTAGTAAGAGTGCCTCTGCTTCATCACACCACTTACATCGGTCCTGCACTCGACTCTTCACTATACAACACTGTTTACTTGGTCGTATTTTTGCAGACCGTGTCAGATTTGAGAGCTTCAGCGTGACATGAACTGCACATTCACAGCACCGAATCGGTTTTCACGCAGAAAATAGAGGACGTTTGAACACCCGAATCTTACCAAGTAACTCTCAGCTTTCTGCTTCATCTCCTCTGTGAACACTACGGCGAACCTGAGAAAGAAAACGAAAGGGAGATTTCTAAAATAAATAAATACATGTAAAAAAAAATCATTAAAAACTCCTGAATCCTGAATTTCCATTACAATCCTTGCTTTCTGGTCCAAAACATGTGTGCAGTAAACAACACTGAGTAACTGTTCTGTTTCTGTTTAGTAAATTGGATCACTTATGATGTGTGAATCGCTTAGGAATCAAACCAGTGAATCGTGAATCGAATTGACTCCGAGTCAACACAGTTCGAATCAGATGATATGGATTGATTCATTGAATGAAAAGTCATCAATCATTAATCGATTATAATTTATTATAAAGTGGTCGGTGTTGAAAAAGGACAGAAGCCTGGTGTGTAAAAATTATATTTTTTAATATGTAAATAATTTAATAAGCTAGCAAAGTGATTTGGCCATAATTCATATCAATAATCCTACTCTACATCAACATCGTTCAAGAATTCATGATTCCTCAGATTCTGACCAAACGTGGCTTCATATCGATCTGACGACACCGAGCAGAATCGCAGTACATATCAAATTGTTGTGTATGATGAGGTGTGGAAGCCTGAATTTTACACCTCTAACTCCTAACATAAAAACTTTTTTAAAGAAGTTCAAGCTCAAACACGCCGTGGTTGGTATAGTTGGCGGCCTGTCCAATTTGTGTTTGCATTTACTTTCTTGAGAGAAGAAAAGGTATAGGAGCTTCTGAGAATTTTTCTTTTCATTTCCTTTAGTAACATTTATTTGCAGAAGCGCCACGTTAAAGTTCGGTGTCGCTATCGCTTTCTTCTCACTTCTGTCTTTGAACCAGGAAGTCACTGTCAATTCAGGTGTGAAATCAAACACACACACACACACACACACACACACACACACACACACACACACACTGAGTCATACGTCAGGGTCTTCACACTTCTTCTTTTGTATTTACAGGAAAACAGAAAAACTTGCTGCTTTTTTTCCCCTCAGTGTGTGTGTGTGAGAAAAAAAGAGAAGTGTCACTTTTCAACTGTTCCCCGTCGTCTTTTACATCTCCTCTGTCTTTCTTCTCTGCGATTCTGAAGGGCAGGGGATTGATGGTGAAGCTAGGGGTGTATACACAGCAGCAGGAGGTCTTCACTAAAAGAAGTGTGTGGCTTTAAAAGTTGCAGCATGTTGACTTAGTTAATAAAAATTCCACCACCAGGCAGGAATGATCGAGTCTTTTCTTTTTTATGGCCATATCTAGCACATAAAATATCAGGGCTAAAGATTCACAAGGCAATATATAACTAGACGCGTAAATAATTTAATCCCACTCGTTTACAAATTCCCAAAGCCACATCGATCCATTTTATTATTGTATTCCACAGCGCTTAGCTTAGCAACGGTCTGATCCCAACTCTTCACTCCCTGAACCGTCTGTTTGATTCGAAAAGACTTGTAATGCTAAAGTCAAACAAACTCTAGAGATTTTTTTCCTCACTAATCTGTCAACTTCTGTGCGAAGTGTTGATATTCTGAACAATTTATATATATAAATTGTATAATAATTTGTAGAATAATTACAATAATTTGCACCGCCACTGTGTTTCCGCACCACATGTGTGACATATGTATTAGCTAGCTACATCATTAGCCTAATTTCCAGTCACAACACAGTCCTCTGGTGTCCGTGTCACCCAGTTGCTTAGCAACAGTGTTATCTTGACGTTACCTTCATGTCTTTGCATGGGTTTCGATTTTAAAAGCAATAAATTGTGGCTCTTTCCTTCACTTAACGCTATGTTTAAACACGGTGGATAAATGCTGTTTTAGTTTTAGTCTAATTTCACTCATTTAGAAACAGACCCGAAGGAAATGTTAATATTCTGAAGCATTAAGTCTCATTTTCACTGTCACTGTGACGTTCCTTCATAAATATATAAGGACTTGCCAGGTATGTGCTAGCTTTATTAGCTTCATTTCCAGTCAGAACTGAGTCATTTGGCGTCCGTGTCGTCATGTTGCTTGACTTGAACCATGTATTTGACTTTCCTTTATAACTTTTTTCCAGAGTAAGGAATTTAGCAACACATCTGAGGAAAATGTCGATATTCTGAATGATATCGTGTCTCATTTGCACAGTCTCTGTGTCCTTTCTTTGTTTTTATAACAAACCGCCAGCTATGCGCTAGCTAATGCTTTTGGCGTCCATTTTACCCTGTTGCTTAGCAACAGTGTTGTTTTGACGCTTACCTACTTGAACAACGTGTCTGACGTTCCAAGAGTTCTATCTAAATGGGACTATATTGTAAAATGTACTTTTTTTCTCCTCAGGGAACTTTAACCTCCCGTGGCTCTGTCTAGCATTTAATGCTATTTTAAAACAGTATCGATAATAACTTTTCTTATGAATTTAAAATCTTTTCTTCTGAATTTACCAACATATTTGAGGGAAATGTTGGTATTCTGAATGATTTTGTCTCTTCTACTCTGTCACTGTGTCTTTCCTTCATGAATATAAAGGACTTGCCAGGTATATATGATAGCTAGCTAGTCCTATTGGCATCCATGCTACTCTGTTGCTTAGCAACAGTGTTATCTTGACTTAACCTACATGAACTGCATGAATTTCCATTAATTTCATTTGAACCGCAATATGTTTTTCTCCACAATGGATTTAATGCTACCTTTAATAATATTATAAAAATATGAATATTATTAATACAATACAAAGTCTTTTTTTTTTTTGCTAATTTATCAACACATCTGAGAGAAATGTTAATGTTCTGAATTATTTGATCTCATTTCCGCCGTCACTGTGCCTTTCCTTCATACATATAAAAAGGGTGCGAACTATGTGCTATCTAGCTAGTCCTATTGGTGTCCATGTAACCCAGTTGCTTAGCAACAGTGTTATCTTGTCTTTCCAGGAGTTTCATATGAATAACATAAAAACCTACTATTTCTTCTCCACAGAAGGCTTGAGCCTCACCTGGCTTTGTGCAGAACTTCCTCCATGACGCTTCGTTTGTGTTCATCCTTTATGTCCTCGTTGATGTCCGTCCCTCCAAAGACCACTCCAAAAGGCACCCGGCCATCTGCAGCCATGTTAAACAGAAAACGCAACATTCTCAACAAGCTCTTACTATTAAAAAGAAACAACACTGCTAATGAAATAAGATGTTAGCATTAGCCATGTAGCTCCAGCACAGATGTAAAGAAGCTAAAAAGCATTCCTTTAACACTGCTATATTGTTCTACCCTGATGTAAATGTATGTATGTGTATGTAATCAGTTTGTGTCATTATGGAGCACCTAAGAGGAATCTTCCTCCTTTGAACAGATGAATCGCAAGAGCTGCGTCAAACGGTTCTGGATCTTGACTCATCAGTAGCGTTACCTCAGAAGCCGAGCTGAAGTCTTTGGTGTCCCGGAGCACACAGACATGACCTGCGCTCTCTATATGATCCCTGAAAACACACATTATACCTAGACACCATCAGCAACACCATCACCACACCATTTTTAGCTAACTATTTCGGATTAGCATAATATTATACAACGTTAGCAGAAGGTTAACATGTAACATGGCATTTCCGCAATGTTCTCTAAACGTGATACGTATAAAAACAATTTCAGAACATCTATAAAATGTTCTTTTATGTTTGATCTGAGTGTTCTAAATTCATTTAACATGCCAACTACACACACCAATTAGCTAATTAACTAGCAGTTTATAACCTAGCTACCAAATAACAACATATACTCAGAACATTAGCAAAAGTTTAAGATGTAACATTACAGATATACTATATAATATGAATACTAATCTATTGATCGGTAACAAACTGTATTAGGTGAAGAGTTGTTGCGAGTTGATATACAGATTATACTGTGAAGTTTAAATCTCTTATGTATTTCAATTATACACACCAGTTTAATGAACATTTTAATGGTTTCATATGAATGACTTTAAAGAAAGAAAATTAATAAGGAGAGGAAAATAATAGTAGCCATTTAATTAGACAAAAGTAATGGCGCCCTGTAACAGGAGAGAGGGTTAGTGTGTGTGGTAGCTGAATCGCTGCAACGGCCGAGCTGCATTGCAGGAAGATTTAGCGCATGCTGTCCTTAGGAGGCGCTGTTTCATATTTTCGTTGTCATTTTGTTATTTTCATCAGAACTTTTATTGTGTTTTGTGGGCGTGGCTAAATACAAATCAATTGTGCTGTAAATATGATTGATAATTTATGGTTGACTGGTGTTTATCATCATTTACACACGAGTACAAAGAAAATCTGAGACAAATTTTGCAAATATATGAAGAATTTTTGTTTTAGTTTAGCCGACACACATACAGTATTAACACATAACTTTACTAAAAGATTGATAATGTTTTAGCATGCAGAATGATCTAATAACTGCAGATTGTTCTTGCAATCATGATTTACAGGATTTAATCACGTAATAAATTCACTACAAAGCAACAAAAACCTTCGTTTTATTTGTTGCCTGGGCAACAGGCCACGCCCCCGTAAGCGGCAAAACCTTATAAGTACATCCTCTGCCAACGGTCAACTGTAGCCACGCACCTTGACAACAACAGCGTCTGAGATCTAAAGTCCACTAAAGATTCACCTGTCGATATCTTTTAAGTAATAAATTAGTTTTGATTTTGGTTTTTCGTTTGTTTGTGACTTGCTATTTAGCTATTTTTATACATAACACTGTTATTTCCGGTATTGTATTTTCAAGCAATTTTCTTTTTTCGTGTTTTCGGATTATTTAACATTGATTGCACGGATTAATTTTGCACTTTCACTTAAGGGATTTAAAAAATATATAACCAGCTGTTTTACCTTATCCTTTCGGCAGTAGTACAGTTCCCAGTTTTGGGACTGAGGCAAGCTAGGAACAGTAATCTCATTTCCACAGTAATCTCATTCACCACTATATCGCGATATAAATCTCAAATCAATTACAATTTTAAGTTAACATTAAAATATAAGAACCAAAGACAATTCTGTGTAATAATCCCGTCGTCTACATCAGGGTGCTATATTTTTACACGGATATTTACTTTTGGCGTTGTTTTATTTACCTACCCGTATTTGGACAAACCAGGAAGTTTTCTTCTGATGTATTGCAGTAAAACTCCTATTAGCCAATCCCTGCAAGGAGGCATGATCGAGTTAGCCAATCAGAGACAAGAAGGCGGGATATGCATAAATACGGGTAGGGGAAACGTGTAGCTGTTTGCTTTTAGCACGGGTCCGTTCGAGATTGTGTTCCCGGGAAACAAGAACCGCAGGTCCGATTAGTTCCTGTTCATCAATTTCCAATAAACAAAACTATAAGCTCTACGATGTAACGAAATAAAAGTTGTTTATAATAATTTACTTTGAAAATGAAATTATATCGCGTCTGTTATTTTATATAATTTATAGTGATGTAGTACTTTCAGTGTAGCAAGAAGTGACCATGTTCTACCTCTTTTTGTGATCAAATGTGTGTATTCATTTCTTTAATTTTCACGCTTTATACTAATAAAGTTTTTGATAGTTGTAATAAATCATAGAAAATATAAAAATCATCCATTGGCGTAATAGCTAATATCTCTCTTCCAAGGCTATGTATATGTTTTAAAAAATAATCCTGAACTTATATTTATTTAAAAAAATGTTTATTCCTCCTTTCACTAAATGTACAACCCAAATTATTAAATTATTGTATCTGTAATTATAAAATCTGTATCGTTATTGTTTTTTCTTCTTAATGTAATATTTTTAATATTGTGTCTTATTGATTGATTTAATACATTTCAATTAAATCATTTTAAATTGCATATATTTTGTGTATTGTTCATATTATTTATAAACAATTACACCCATAGCACTGAACAGCTAAACATTAAATAAATAATAATCAGATGAATGACTATTCTTGCTTATAGTAATAAACACTCGATAAAAAAAGAAAAGAAAAGTATATCACGTAGTTACTAACAGAAAACCAGAACAGAAAAGAAGCAAAAATTAAAAAAGAAAAGACACGAAAATCATGTGTGTATTATTGCTGTGTATATTATTAGCTAAACAGGAAATCGACAGAAACGTGAACAAATGTAAGGAACAGAACTAAGAAAATATAAAAAAAAAAAAAAAAAAATTAAAGAACGAATAAAGGAAATGGTACATAAGTTTTAAAAAAAAACTGAAAAGAAAAAAAAGGACGTCGTAATGAGGTAAACGTTGCGTGACCCGGACGTGAGAGTGTCACGTGGTCCCAGGACCCCACGCCATTGGTCAGTGTGTGCGTAATGAAAGCTGTGTTGTTTATATGAAGCGGATGATGATTTGCAGTGTAACGCTGAGCTCTGTGTATCCGCAGTGTTTATAACTTAGCTGTAGGCGGACTTAGACTCGTGATCAGACTCTGGTCTGATCTCAGACACACACACAGAGAGACAGACAGAGAGACAGACAGAGAGAGAGAGAGAGAGACGGGGGGCTCGGGGATCAGTCTGTAGAGTTTCAGTGAAATGTGGAGCAGAAACCCGGTGGAGGTGAAGAGCAGCAGCAGCAGGCAGGTGGATGGCTGAGAGAGTGTGTGTTTAAGGTAATGTTTACGTGTGTGTGTGTGTGTGTGTGTGTGTGTGTGTGTGTGTGTGTGTGATCACGAGTTAGTTGCAACACAGGAACAGCTGATCAGGAGGAAAGCTCAGAAATGTTCCTGTGTCTCTGGATTTCTCCGCATGTCAGATGAGTTACAGTTAAAAACAAACATGATCCATGTGTTTACTGTCTACAGACTGAGTCAAGAAATAAAACACTTAAATATGAACATTACACTCAGAATTAAAGTTCTCCGTCGCCTTTATTATGTGATTTTCTCTGGAAATCTGGATTATAGTTAATTTGATTCTAATCAGTGGAAGAAATGCACAATGTTGTTGACAGTAAAAGTGTTGCTCGTGCAGTAAAACGCTTCCTGCGTGGTTTACTGTTATAGATGATGATCTGGGATTAATAAACTGCTGCATTTTACTGATTAATGCTGAGCTCGTGTTCATGACTTTATTGTGTAGTTTAATCTACAGCAGCGCATCGTATTCTGCAGGATCCGCGCGGGGCCGGCTCCTCGTCAGCTCGGTAACACGGCCCTGCTTTCAGCTTTGTGGCGTAATCCAGGAGTCTATTGAGCTCAGGAAGTAGGACAAGTTTCTGAACCCATAAAGCAACACTTCAGTTTATCCCGATGGTTTGATAAATAAGCTCGTGATTGTTGCCGTGGTGTCAGAGGAATAAAGCGCCTCACTGGTCACTTTTTTGTTTTTCTTTCAGGGTTCCTCAGAAGAGACGTCTTTGGTTCCTTTAGAAGACCTCCGTCATGTCGAACCAGGACGTTACGGAGAGCACTCCCCTTTTGGACAGCACGCGGAGTCTTTACAGACAGGAGTCGATTTTCCGAGGCCGGCGTCTGGCCTGCGCCGCCATCCTGCTGGTGGAGTCTCTGGAGCGCGTGGCGTTTTACGGCATCACCTCCAACCTGGTGCTGTTCCTCAACAGCAGCCCGTTTTACTGGGAGGGGACGTTAGCCAGCCAGGCGCCGCTCCTCTTCATGGGCGTCACGTATTTGGTGTCCCCGTTCGGCGGCTGGCTGGCCGACGCCTGCCTCGGGAAGTTCTGGACCATCGCGGCGAGTTTCGTCTTGTATTTACTCGGCATGCTGTTCTTTCCCTTCGTGTCCAGTGACAACACTCGGGTGAATCTGTGTGGCGAGGAGGTGGCGTTTCCCGTCCAGCCGATCGAGTGTTACAACATGAGCGCGCCGCTTCCTGCCAACGTGAGCTGCCCGACCCGGAACTCTTACTGCAGTAACGTGATCTACTCGGGCCTGGTGCTGGTGGCGTTGGGCGTGGGGGCGGTGAAGTCCAACATCACGCCGTTCGGAGCCGATCAGGTAACAAGCTTCGGGGGATCAGAATCGGCAGCGTGATTCAGCATTTAATCATGTTTGGTCTTGCTGAGGTTCAGAGTGTTGCGTAAGTGTGGAAAGTCTGCCGAGGCCTGGAAGAATAAAGCCTCTTATTTCCGAACCTGAAGATCTGGAATTTCTGTGAAGTTTGGGGGGAAAAAAAAAAAATATATATATATATATATATTCTCTTATTAACGTTAATCTCAAACCCCAGGCAGCAGTTCATGTTTTTGTCTTCCCATGTATGAGTGATGAGCTTTAAACACCATAAACTGAAATAAACAGTCTAGAAAAATGAATAAAATCTATAAGGAAGGGCTTAAAAGCGTAACTCTTCTATTCTGGGTTTTTTTGTAATGGCTCGATGTCGTAAATCTACAAATGTACAAATGTTTGCACTGAAAGAGGTACAAAGTCACAGTGCCTACATTTTATGAATGTGAAATACTTATCTAATGAATATGTAAATCCGAATCGCCCCTCCCCGTCAGCTGGGACGCCGGTGTAGCAGGATCTGCATTTGCATACTGGAACCTGATTGGCTGTTGCAGTAACACCTGCCTTTCATGTGTTTCATTCAGATTTATTAATGTAGCAAAACTGTTAAGCAAATTTTTCCCAAACAAACAAACCCTAAGTTTTGTAAAATGCATCACGGCTGAACCTCGAGCCGATCTCCTGCGTGCTGGTCGTGTCTCAGCATGTCTCTGATGCGGTCGTGTAAGTCTTGGCTCGGTTTCACTTCTTGAATCTGGTGAGGAGACGGATACCACACGTTACTCCAAATTAGAGGCAGTGGAAAAAAAAGCCAGGACCGTCACAAGACCGAAACAAGCGTGACGTCTGTTTGGAGCCACTTCCCAGTCCACGGCAAAGCCACCATCTTCTCTATCCAGTGCTGGCATTGTGAGTTACACGGCAGAGCCGAGCTCTGTACCGGGTTTCAGGAATATTCTACATGTGTGCGCGTGTAGCATTTCCATAAATGTATCTTCAGTACTTCACTAAACCATACCGGTGCAAATGGAGGCCTCGAGGTGCTTCTCACTCCGGGGATCATCCTGATGGCTGTTATTACATGCTTTTGTCCACATTTGCACCATTTTTTTGTACATTATTTGCTGTATGGTGTTGGTCACTTGCTCTAGGGCAAATGAAACTTTCAGAAAAGTTGAAGAAGTGACCAAAAAAAAAAAATCTGGTTCCTTGATTTAATACAAGCAAATAAGCAATTTTGACTATTCATCATTCGCATATTACGCAGACGTTCCCCACCTGCGAACGTGTCCTTGGATTTTTGGTTTATCTTCATACAATTGGTGTCAAAAACTTAGCAGATTCTCAACATCAGTAATTATTAAAAACGTCAACATTCGTAAACAGTGTAGCTGCTACAATGTAGCTGATCTCAGCAGGGCGGAGCCTGATTCACTCGCACAGCTGATTGGCTGCAGGGATTCCGATTAAAACCTGAACGGCATCTTCAGGATGGTGAAGTGGGTGGAGTTTAGTTCAGAATAACCTTTTCAACTAATCTGTATGACTCTTTGCAAATATTTTTTACTTAGAAACCGAAACCTATCCCTAACCCAGATTCTTCCTAACCCTAACCCTGACCCCTAACCCGAACCCT
>JAQQZX010000040.1:24770347-24785892 GCA_030068355.1 Notoglanidium maculatum | reverse complement strand
GGTGGTGGGATGGATGGATGATTAGATGGGTGGTGGGATGGATGGATGATTAGATGGGTGGTGGGATGGATGGATGAATGATTAGATGGGTGGTGGGATAAATAGATAGTTGGACAGTTGGCTGAATGGATGGTTAGATGAATACATGGATGGGTGGATGAACAAAATGATGGATGGACAGTTGAATAGATAGTTGGGTGGTTGGATCAATGGCTGAATAGATGAATGGGTGGATGATTAGATGAATGGGTGGATGATTAGATGAATGGGTGGATGAATAGATGAATGGGTGGATGATTAGATGAATGGGTGGATGAATAGATGAATGGGTGGATGATTAGATGAATGGGTGGATGAATAGATGAATGGGTGGATGAATAGATGAATGGGTGGATGATTAGATGAAACTTCTTCAGCATTAACCAGGAAGTTCAGATTTCGGGCACTGCTGATCCCATCGAAGCGTTTGTTTTGTTTTGTTTTGTTTTGTTTTTGCAGCCTAGTGAAGTTTTCAGCTTCTGCTTCTTAAAAGAACTTTTGCAGCGAATATTTCCAAGCTTGAGCCGTTCAGCTCTGTTCAGCGCGTTCAGATTTATTCCCCCAGAAGAATGTGTTCATGCTCAGATTGTCACAGTGCGATGAAATGGTGTCATGATGGACTGTAAATGTCAGAGAGGAAGTGACTGTAGCTTAGAGTCGCTGTGGAGTAAAAGCTCAGCGTGAATGTCATCTCACGTGCACCATACAGGACTGAAACATGTGAAAAGACGGCGTATGGAAAAGCATGGCAGGGTCAGGGGGATTCGACATTCATCAGTTACCCATCTAACGGCTGATTTAAGAGAAGAGACTAAACCTGCTGAGTGCATGCGGCCATTTCATCTCAGTTTAGTGAATTGTGTAACAGCAGACAAACAGAGATCCAAAAAAACTTTATTTTCATAATTAACGTTAATGTCAACGGTAATAATCAATGTAGATGTAAAAAGGTTAGTTGTATAATCATAATAAATTCCAGATAAAGGACATAGAAATAATACTCATGCTGGGACTTAATGAACTGGGTTTTTTTCCTTTTCACTCAGTTTTAATTATTTGTCCCTGCACATTTCCTGACACTTTAATTCAACCGGAGTAATTTACATACATAATTTGTTTTTCTTTTTTTCTTTTTGTTTGTCTTTTTGCTAATGCTTTCAAAATGAATTCTATTTCCTTGTCTGTGTCCGTACTCTCTGCATCTGATGACGTGTTCCCTCAGCTTTGTGGTTATCGTGTACAGTTTCTGAAAAAACCACCATTTTGGATGCGACATACTGACTGATTCCAGTTCTACTTTAAAAAAAAAAAAAAGAGCGGCTGTTTACACACAGATTGATTTTACACAAGAGATGTTAAACAGAAGCAGATTATTTGGATTAAAAGAGATTAAAATCTGTTTGATGAAGAGCAAAATGTAAATCAGTGTTTATCTCATGATTAGGAGTATAAACACTGAGCGGGTTCTCTGTGGGGCTCAGTCCCAGCGGAGGGGCGTGGCCTCTGCGCTCAGTCCCAGCGAAGGGGCGTGGCCTCTGCGCTCAGTCCCAGCGGAGGGGCGTGGCCTCTGCGCTCAGTCCCAGCGGAGGGGCGTGGCCTCTGCGCTCAATTATAATGAAGGGGCGTGGCCGCCGTGCTAAGTTATAATGAAGGGGGCGTGGCCTCTGTGCTAAGTTATAATGAAGTGGGCGTGGTCTCTTTGGCTCGGTCTCAGCGAAGGGGCGTGGCCTCTTTGGCTCAGTACTAGGGAAGAAGTGTAACATTTTATCACACTGAAATAGATACAAATTGTGTAGAATTTTTTACTTTTTACAAATTTTTTGAATTTTTTTTAATCTTTCAGTCATGCAGTCTTTCATATCAAAATCTCACTCACACGTCATGTTTCAGGTAAAAATAAACTCCCTCCAGTTTTTTTCATCCCATGTGTGTCTCCTCAACGGCGTGTCCTGTATTTATTTGTTTTTGTCGTGTGGCAGCTTTGCACAGTTGTGTTTATTTTTCCATTACAGCCGAACGGCAGCCAAAAAGCTGTGACGGCTCTTTTCCTGAGGGGAACGCCAGCAATCTCCCCGCCAGCGAGTGTGTCGGAGTGATATAGCTCCGTGTTCCTTTACGACTGCGGCTTGATAGAGAGAGAAAAAAACTATCAACACGGGAAAGCACAAGGGTGACGAGGCGGTGTGGGGCGGGGCGGGGCGGGGCAGCGTGGGGTGTCTGAGGGATGTTCAGAAGGAAACAGTGATATACATGCTATTCACTAGGCTGAGATTAGTGCAGTGTGTGTGCGCGCGTGTGTGTGTGCGCGTGTGTGTGTGTGTGTGTGTGTGAGAGCCTCTGCTCGCCGGCTGATGAGTGACGGTTCGGTGTGAGTTTTATCATGGGAAGGATGGAAATGTCATTTTGTGCTTGTTGTTTGTGTAGCTTCACTGGAGGATCGCACTTTTTCGCTGTGGACTCATTTGGGAGTCGTTCAGCTCGAAGCCGGCGTCGACACAAAAGCAGCATAGAAACTGATGAGGTTTTTTTTTCCCTTTTTCCTCGGTGTGTTGATTCAGTGTGTTAGCGGTGTAAAAAACCTTCTATATCAAACAACGGCGTCATCCTCCAGGACCTCGGGCTTCTCACACTGTCTGGGTTTGTTTACTCTAAACAACTATTTATACTCATTGCCATGGTTACTGTATGACGAGCACTGATTCGGAGGTACTGATATAACACACAACACACACGCACAACAAACACAAACCTGTCAGCCAATCAGAAACAGGCAGCTGTGGAATAAACTGCCAAATTCAACACAGTGTGGTTCTGTGACTCTTTAAAAATACAGCGTGTCCTTCACAAGTTCCATGAAGGATTGAAAAAGCTGCCGAACAAACGGACGCTCTGAGATGAAAGTTTCAAAAAGTGTGTGTGTGTGTGTGTGTGTGTGTGTGTGTGTGTGTGAGAGAGCGAGAGAGAGAGAGATGGAATATTATGAGTCCCTTCTTCCCCTCTGTCAGGATGAGGCAAGAGAAAATATTAAAGTGCCCTAGTTTTGGGGGAATGACGTGTGTGTGTGTGTGTGTGTGTGTGTGAGAAATAATTAAAAGCCTCTGTATCTATTGCTTTAATGATGATGAGGAGTAACTGCATGTCTGCTTTTAATTGCTTTAGAAAACAAAACACACATTTCTTTATTTGTTCATGGAGTGTGTGTGTGTGTGTGTGTGTGTGATTTGTGCTTCTGTACATCTGTGCCTGTGTGTCTGCGCGCGCATGCACGCGTGTGTGTGTGTGCGTGCATGCATGATGTGCAGGTGTGTTCATGTCTGATCTCGACTTGTGATGTCACTACACAGTGCTAATTTGCATATTCATGCACCATTGCGTTCTTTATAAGGGAGTCATTTATAATTAATTTAATGTTATAACAATTCTTCTTTTTTCTGTGTGTGTGTGTGTGTGTGTGTGTGTGTGTGTGTGTGTGTGTGTGTGTGTGTGTGTAGGAAACATCAACAACTGCACACTGAATTATTATTTCTTCCTCCTGGCCGGTATTCAGGGCGTCACACTCCTCCTCTTCCTCATCGTCTCGGTCAAGTACGACAAGCAGAGACTCAACGTGAACCACAGGGCTTCATTCAACTCCTGACGCACACGTGCACACACACACACACACGCACACACTGCGGATTTCCCAGCATGCCTCAGCAGCGCCTGTGCCACACTACTTGCCTGCACTTATTTATATATTTAACGTTTCTCTCTTCAGTCGATTCGTAAAAAGAATCACGTCTAACTGCCTCCGAGTCAGATTTCAAATTTGGCACTTTCAGCTTCGCATCTCAGATCAACATCTTCCTGATCCTCATGTTTCTGTCTGTGGGTTTCATCTCTCACGCAGAGCTGATACGGAGTTTAATATCACGCGAAGGCTCGAAGCATCACGGAGTCTCAGGACTGCGAGTTTCAGGCGCGGAGTGAAATCCACGTTTGATTTTAATCCGAGAGAACGGTAACGTGCTTCACGTGCTTTAGCAGCTTCTTTTACAGATCACAATTAAATGCAGGAGGTTTTTAAAGCGTCCTCTTTACTCCAGACGCAGCCGATTTCAGCTAAAACGTCCCTGCAGGAAAATCTGCCTGCGTCACCATTATTCACGTGCACTTACTTTTAAATAAAGCTTTGTGAAGTAGTAGCTTGTATTCATGCTTTGAAATTCTAAACAAATCCGCGTCACGTCCGTCTTTAAAGCCGACCCTGAAATGAAAACGGTTTTAAGCGTCTCGTGTCCTTGCTCAGAACGTACTGAACATTTTTAATTTTTTAGATTACGTCACTGTATCCAGGACAACAATAAGAATAACAATAGCTGTTATTTACAGTGTATAACACATGGAGACAAACTTTGATCTCGCCGTTTCTCAGCTATCCCAGGACTGGACTTTAATCCTCTTCCTCCACGAATAGTGATGATGATGATGCAGAAGGCAAGCGACCGCAGGCTAGCACGGAGATCTGACTCCATCTTTGTTTTTCACATGAAATAGGAGTTTGAATTTTTAATCTTCAGGAGTCGGAGCCTGAGGTTTGTGAAACCAATCAAACCAAAGGCTCAGAGAATTACAACCGTTAAAAGTATTGCGGTTTTCCAAAAATGGCCGCCTTTTAGCTACAGGAAGGAAATTTCAGACGTGACCAGCTGCGTCTGGCGTGACTCTGGACATTGTGTACATTTTTTATTTTTTTTTTTTAGCACTAGATCGGTGTTCAGTGTTGTACCTGCGAGAACGCACCTGATTCGGCTCATTAGCGCCGCGTCGAGGCGTTCAGCGTGGCGTGTTAGCGAGGATGACGGCTTTAATACGATTTAGGAATCTGGCGCTGTGTTTTGACTAGTCGACTTCATAAATCGCTGACTCTCAGCACTCGGGTCTCTTAAGACGTTTTTTTTTGCACTCCGATGTTTTTATAATGCATCTTGAATTCATTTTAAGAATTGTGTGCATTTTTATTTGATTGCACTTCCTTCCTGCTGTGTGACCGACCTCGAGCTCTGAGAAATAAATGAAATCTTTCTACACCGGCTGATTCTCGTGTTTCTTCCAGGCCCGAGTCAGCGCGCGACGCTGCGTGTGCACGCGCACCTCACCTGCTTGTGCACCGACGCTGTGCTCAGGTTCACACCGGAGCCTGTTTTTGTCTGTGATTTGTTTCCTTCATTACGTCTCGGGCGTCGCTGCGAGCGGATCAGAGGAGAAAAACGGCGAATTGGTTTTATGTAGATGAGTAAAGCGCAGTCGGAGCAGAAACAGCGTCTCCCTGATTAGGACGCTTTTCTGTCTGATTTCATCAGGAATTAAATCATCTCTGTGTGGATAATGAGGCCGACAGGAGCGAGTTCGCGAGCACGAGCCGTCCTTCCTCTCGTTTCTCCCGCAGAAGCGCCGCTCCCTCGCCTGAGCTCATGTAATGATGACGACGTTATCATGTGAAGGAAAGGAAAAAAGCGTGTCTCTCTGACTACACTATAAATATAATAATAATAATCAAACATTATAAATATATTGACACACAGATTAATGTGCATATATTAGGTTATTATAAATGAAGATGTTCATGATGGCACTTTTACAAGATTATAATAATAATGATAATAATAAGAAGCCGTGGCATTCGTCTGGCATTTATTGACCTCGTCTCCAAACCCTGCTATTTTACATAATCTAAACTTACTTTAATCACATGAAGAATATTATAATTAAAGAAATTAAAGTCCAAAAATATTCATTTTCATCAGGCAGGGTTTTTTTTCCCTCCTCCAAATGAATCGCAGTAATCTGTGCCAGACGCGGTGTGAGGTGTTAGTCAGAGGGAAAACTAATCATTAAACTACAAGGTGGAGAAAGACAAAATGGTAATTAGCATCTGTGCTGATGAAGTTGATATTTAAATTCCCAGAAACACGCACAGCAGTACGGTGAGCCAAGATTAGCAACCACACACACACACACGCGCGCACACACACACACACACACACACACACACACACACGTTAATGTGCGAGACTGTAGATAACGTATCCGTGTTGGACATTAAAATAGTGGGCGGAGTCAATCCTAATCCAGCACCTAGTGTATAAAGGTCGCTTGTGGAGATTAATATGACTGAAGGGTAGGTATTAAATATGCAAACACACTTCTAATTGTGATATGAAGAAATAAAATCATTGTCATATTCAATAACAGTTTCTGAAAATGATCAAGAACAGCGCTTGGGCCCCTGAATGAGAACCTCCGGTGCCTGGACAAATCAATTATTGTTTATATCTATACATAAATTACTTGTAAATAAATAAGGCTTGGGCATCCTACCTAAATCAATTTAGTAATAAATACATGTAGATGAATAAAATAGGTGCCTGGATTCTTAGACAAATAAGTACATTTTATTTGATTTGATTTGATTTGATTATATTAGTGCTTGGGCCCCTAAAGCATCACTTGGCATCAGCGCCATTGCAGTGAATATAAATCAGATCTGATCGCGTAGACGTTTCCTAACCGCAGACCTCATTACCGCACCTCCGCGTGACAGCGTTGGAAACGTTTCCCCGCAGGACGTGTGCACGTTCGGGAGGCGAGTCGAGGGGACGCGGAAAAAAGTGACTGAAACTCTATAAACAGAGAAAATCATTTAGTGTTGTGCAGCGTGCCGAGACGGCCTCGCTCCCTCTGCAGCCGCCGCAAAGATGAAATAAAAAGAGGAACATCATGGTGTGTTAATTACAACAGGAGTGCCATCCATCTTCCCCTCGCTTTGTGTGACAGTGAAATTTCTCCGTCCTTCACACTTCACGGGCTGCGTGTCGTGATTCGCTGCCCTCGGAGCAGCACGCGCTCCCTCCGCATCAGCCCCGGCGCTGATAGAGCCGCAATCGAAGTCTCACCACGGAGACACGGAGACGGGAAGAAAGAAAACAGTCATCTATCAGGCTGCTGTGTGCAGGGACGACAGGAAGTGCACTGAGAGAGAGAGAGAGAGAGAGAGAGAGAGAGAGAAAGTTGCAGGACAGGAAGTTGCAGAGTTTAGAAAGGACTGAGCAGGAGCGATGCGATGGACACAACACGGTCAATCTTGTTTCCATTCAAGAGGCAGTAATCGATGGAGGCGTGTCTGTAATCACACCGAGGAGCTCATTCACACCGAGACAGAAAAGAAGGAGTGAAAACACACCCGGATGGAAACGAGTCTCCCGAGGATAAACGTCGAAACGGTCGATACGAGCCTGGTTCGACTCGTACACACACGGGCGGCGTTTAGTCCTGCGCTGAAACCTGAACTCCATCAAGCACTCAGAGGGAGCACTGAGCCGAATTAATTTCTCCTGGATATCAAACACGGATCTTTCTTTCCTCCAAACGTCACCGACGTGAAGCTGGCTCCACATCTCAAAAGCAGCGGAGAAGAAAAACTGCTCCATAATGGCGACATCAGAGCGAATTCAACCTCATTCAGCCTAAACCCGAACCCCAAATCAGCCTTATTCATCTGTGCGCTTTCAATCTCTATTTTTTTTCTTTGTTTAATTCACTCTGAAATCAACCTCATCTTTCATTAACGCCTATAAAACCGAACAAATGCGAACGGTTTCTTTCATTTCTTTTGATGCGACTTCATAGAAGAAACTTGTCTTAGAGATGATGTCAAAAATATCCAGAAAAATTTCAGATGTGTGGATGATTCTCCACTTTAACGCTCTTCCGCAAATTTGCACCAAAAAAACCTAAACACGCGCGTGGCTCCGTTCACCTGCTGAGAAATCAGCAATACGTGGCATTCATTTGCATACTGGAATCTGATTGGCTCTTGAATGTTATGACACAATAATTTCATAAGAAATGAGCATTTTGCATATTTGACCAAACTCTTCTTTTAAAAACGTTTCCTGCATCACGAAGTATAGCGAGAATACTCACAGATGTGCAGTGATGTCACTTCCTGTCAGCTCCAGGGTCCGGAGTCCGAGACAATTGGCAGTTGCGATGCGTATAGAAGTCACCAGCGTGTTATTGATCATGCTTTATACCTTTATAAGGTGTTAATATAGTTATTAAACCAGCGCGCGTGAGTAACGAGTCTGGGTTCCACTGATTAATGTGAGCGCTGTGTAATTTCTCCTGACCCCGCGCCGCTTACAAGGACAGGATAAATAGTCTCCGCCGACTCTCCTCTTCATAATCATAAAGACCATTTCCGAGCCGAAAACTAATACGGACGTCACGTTAATTGGTAGCAAAGAGGAAATATGATGCTCTTCCGCTAATGTCCGGGGAAATCCGGCTCAGGTTAATTAGACAAACGCTGGCATTTGTGTACTGAACACTTGCAATAATTCAGCTTGAGAGATTATCAGCAAAATGCCACATTAACATACACCACTGCTTTCATTAATTGGTTTAAACAGGCAGAGTGAAGGGAGAGAGAGAGAGAGAGAGAGAGAGAGAGGGGAGAAAACCACACGTTATGTACACAATCTGCAAACGAGCGCCGTAAAATAAACAGCATTTTTATTTCTGTCGCAACACTGAACACACACATCATTTCTGAAGTGCACGCCTTTCATTTATTCTGTTCGGAAACCAGGCCGAGGCGACCTCCGACCGACAGCGAAATCCATTTCCAGGCAAAACATTACTGACGCATGTCTGAAACACACAAACATTCTTCCAGCAGGTGTTAAGTCATGCCTGAATCGATTATTCGTCACACGACCGACGTGTCGTTCACAAACGACTCGACTCATCAGCGAGTCAGGAGTCGATTCATTTTGCTTACAATGAAAGCAAGACGAACAGATTGCGCTGCACTCATGAGAGGCGAAAAGTCTGCCTTTACTGCTAATCACGTACAGTGTAAGAGGGGCTGAAATGCATGCAGGGAATCTTACAGGCGTCTGAGCTGTTCGGCACAGAGTAAGGACGGAGAGCCGTTTCTAGAGAGAGCGAATAAGGCGTGCGGTGTGTGTGTTGTGGATAAATGGACAGGAAATCTTTTTAAATTCTACTCGGGTGAAAGATAAATGAAGCGCGGACACACTCGATGCTCCAGGTGGACGGATGAAGACTTTAAAGGAAATTAAAATGTCAAATCCCGCGCATGGCTTTGTAGGAATTAATGAAGACGCATCAGTCCTTGTTTTCCAGAGTGGAAGCACCAGAACCCGGTCTGTGTGAGAGGAAGTCCTGGTGCGTTCTGGTGCCCCCGAGGTTCTTTAGTCAGGTGAGAACCCCGAGAACACACTCGGGTCAGAGCGACGCTCTCAGTCCAACACAGAGTTCAGGAAGTGAATGAAACATGGTGTGTTTTGGAGGTGCGAGAAGAAACGTGACGCCTCACCAATTAATGAACGAGCTTTACGGGGATGTTTTCTTTCCTGCACACCTCGCAGACCATCTGACTTTTTGCTTTTTTCGGTTTATTTAATTCAGCGCGGTGAGAAAACAAACCCAATTTGGACAACAAACAGACTAATAGATGTGAAAGCACTCGAGCACGATGGCGCAGAGACCGTTCTGTAGCTCTTCATGTTGAAACGCACGGCGTGTAAGTTGCAGAAAAAGCGCAGAAGTGAATCTACGCTCTGTTTCCCGTCACTTCTCTTCTCAGGCTCCGTAGTCATGTTGGCGATTTTCAGCTCGTCCTTGTTTAACTCTGTTCAGCCTCCTGCTGTTCGGCTCTAATGAAGCTGGATTTATAATTGATTTAAATTAGCTTCGGATTTTTTTGCCCTTTTTTTTTTGCATTATGAAAATTGTCCCGGTCACAAATGATTAAATTAGAGCAGGGATGATTTTTTCTCGCTATCTGGCTGGGAACAGCTTGAGTCAGATGCTTGCAGCAACGGAAGCGTTTGCATACCAAAGATTTGGGGAATAAAACTGGGTTTAAACAGGGCACAGAGGGGGAAATGGAATAATTCAGTTTGCTGAGGTGGAAGATGAAGTGAATATTGTGTTTGTTTTATACACAGAGATATTTTTAACCCTTCCGACGCCAGGTCTGGGTTTCGGAACATGAGCTCCGACTCGGAAGGAATGATGCGCGAAATCATCCGATCTGTCAAAACAACTCTATGTGCACTTTATTTACAGTGGTACAGTATGCATTAATATTACACTCACTGGTGTGTGTGTGTGTGTATGTGTGTGTGTGTGGCATCTGCAAGCTTGGCAATGCTGTCATTTCATTTATTTTTTTTTTTAACTAGAAAAGGCGCTAAAATAAACTTGTTTATAAATGAAGAGGATAAAGGAACAAAGTCAAGGGCAATAAATGAAGAATAAATGAAAGTCTTGTTTTTTTTGTGTGTGTGTTCGTCGAATTAAAAACTCTTTTGCCATGAGTGCCATGACGTCAGGTAGCGAGTCCTCTGCCAGCTGCCGTGTTGATCCGAGAGTACAACAAACTCACAAATGCTACGTCCCACGTTCTTTGTGTCTCAGAGAGCTTGTGATGTGTCCGTGTCTGAATCCTGGCTCGGTGAAGAAGGCATAAGGGTGAGTTCTGCAGTTTAACGCACGCTGTCACTTTGCCGACTACGCCACGTCCTTTAAAACACTGTCGTTTAGCCGCTCCATGTAGTTCTGCAGCTCTTTGGACTCCCCCATGTCCACATCCTGACACACCCACTTTATGTCCTCGTCCGGCTCCTCCCCGAGAGTCTCGCTGGCTGGAATAGTGGTGAACGTGGTGAATTTGACTCTCTTCCTCTTGGTGGTGGGCGAATCCCCTTTGCCGTCTTTCCCGCCACTGTTCTCGGCTCCCCGATGCTCCTGCCGCTCGTGAGCGTTCTTCTGTAAGGAGCCGCCGTTGAGCAGAAGGCTTCCTTCCTCCAGCCCGCCGATGCTGGAATCCATAATCGTGATTTGCTCGTCTGTTTGTGGCGATAGGCTCACGTGACTCTCCAGAAGCTCCGCCTCGTTTCCCAGCCACACCCAGTCGTGTGCGTGGTTCATGCTCTCCTGGCCCTCGACGCTCATCTCCTTATGGCGATATTTCAGTGCGTAGGAAATGCAGTTAATCAGAAAGACCAAGATAGCCAGGCAGAAGACACCTAACAAGGCGTACATCCCTATTTCCAGGTCCGAGAGGCCTCGATTGGTCTGAAACAAGTCATCGTCGTAGACGCTGTGTCCTCGAGGAAGGTCCACTTGGGCTGGGAAATCCGAGAAATCGATAGGAAGGTTGGAAATCTGGCTGCCGTCGTTGGAGAGCTTCTCTCCTCCGGGTCTCCGGATGATTTCGGCTTTGGTCGTGGTGGTGATTCTCCTCATCGCCCCATCTTCGTCCATGCTGGAAATGGAGCTGTAGAAGTAATGGCCCTCCATTCCGGTCCGGTCCGGTAAATTCAGGTTCTGCCGCTCGTCTCCATATTCGGGCTGTGAGACGCTCTCCGTGCGGCCGTATTTCACCCGGACGTGGCAGTTCCCGGCGGCGAGCACGCTGCGGCGGGGTTTGAGTTTCTGGCATGACTCGTGGACACTCATCTCGACGCGCAGCAGAGGGCCCTGACCCTCGGCCTGGGCCGAGACTACGGGCCAGCGCCCGGTCGCGTCCTGATTCACACTCACCACCTCCTCGTCCAGAGAGATCACCGTCAGCACAAAGTGATCTGGGTCGTAAAGGTCCAGAGGGGCCATGGAGCCGTCACTGAACTGCAGCCAAGCGCTGATCAGCGCCTCCTACAGGACAGACAGGAGAAACATACAGCACTTGAAGATTACATCCACTAAAATCTAACCAAAAATCTGTAACAATAAAGAATAACTAAGAAGAAAACAAAGAGGAGGAAGAAGTGATAAATAACAATTATTATGATGGAATTTAAAGCTATTTTAATAAAAATAATTGCATTAGGGGACACAATACTCTAGCTCTAACTCTAACTCTGCTCTACAACCTACTGGGTCCTTGAGTCTCCTTGAATTCTCATGAATGTGTATTAACTGCTCTGATTTTCTACAAGTAGCTTGAAATAGCACTTTTCTACCAAAATTCCAAAATCATACATCTGACAGATCCACGAGATGCCTATCCTAATCCCTGCGCTTTAATCGCTTTGTTCTCCAAGCGGGAAAATCTTATACGCGTTAATATAGCGTCTCTATAACATTACAAACATTACTGGTTTGACGTGAAGGAGAAATGGTGACCTTACGCTCCGCTCTACTTGTCATGATATCACACCGCTCTCGTTTCTTTTAAAGCATCGCTGAGGAAATCTGCATCCTGACTTGGCTGAGCTAAACCGCTGACCCGTCCCAGATATCCTTAAACTGCTCGACGTGAGCAGTGTGGTCTTTATCAGTGTGACATTTCGAGCAGTGTGAGGTTAAGCTCCGAGCTCTGAGCTCTGCTAGACTGAGCGGGAGAAGCTCGAGTAAACCGCAGCCGGCCAGTAAGAAAGCTCCATCATGGACGTCGCCATGCACACAGGGATTTGCCCAAACGCGAGTGTCTTAAGCTTCTCGCTCGCCAGGATGAGATATAAGTGTTCCAGATCCGACGCACTACAAATCCTCTGACACACAGGGCCAGGTTTCTACCACCCTCCACTCATCACACACACACACACACACACACACACACAGGGATAAGAGATGAACAGTCATTAATGATTATTATAATAATGATCTGTCTGAGTAAGCAACACCCCTCTAGAGGTTTGTCCTGTCTGGGCTACTGTAGCGGCGCAACATGGCGGCTCCGTAGAGGTGGACCCGCCCCCTGTGTAGATATAAAGCGCTCGTTCTAACGATTCATAGTTACAACTAATTATACACTAATGAAAACATACTTATGAATATTTTATTCCATTTCTGCTAATAGATCCCTCTAAATCCTACATAGTGCACCTTTAAGGGGCAGGAAAAAGAACGTACGTAACCGTCATCATGGGGTCACGACGAAGCCAGAAAATACTTACGAAAAGGAGAAACGCATTTTAATTTAGAGCCAGAGAACACATATATAACTCTGTCACTATGCGGTCATGACCCTGCCGTGATAGTCATAGTCACACACATTGTTTACTAAAAGGGGAAGTGACGTAAAGCTGTTATATGTCTCCATATATGGTCATGATGCATCATAACTCGCCACTTAAGCATTAAGGGTTAAACATGCTTTATTTCTGTTTATAAATGTTTATGAATGCTCTATGAACGCAATCTCATGACCAGACCTCCAGAGTCCGGGTTGGTTTGGATCAGATGATCACCGGACACTTTTATGCAGATTAACGAGTTAATGTCACGTAAGTGTGTCGCATGCGATCTCTCGTGCGCTGCTCTGTGTTCGCAAATTAGCGAGGTGAAATTCTTGTGCGTTTAACGAGCACAACGAAGCGGTTTGTGAAAAAGTCTCCGCATTCACGAGCTGTCGACGCCGTCTCGCCTTTAACGCGGAAGCTGTTAAAGAGACGCCGTCACGCTCGCTTTGGAAACGTGTAGCGAGTGTTCCAAGACACGCATTCATCCCGAGTGAATGGGGGAAGTCTAAAAAGCGCTGAGGTGGTGTGAAATAGCGGCGATTATGTGCATCAAGGTGACGATAATTAACCCACTTTCCTCCTGTGAAGCCCTTAAATAGACCTTAATTAGGCCCGACTGAAGTTACTAGGGGTAACCAGAGCAACCCGTAATCCCACAGGTACGCATCGCAACCGCGGAACAAATGCGATATTGAGCGGGAAAATATCGTCTAAATAGACTAGCGAGCGAGCGCGGAAAAGGCGTGTGTGTGTTTTATAAATGGGATGTTTTTACACTGCGCTGCGAGTGTGGTGAAGAGGTGCACACTGGGAGGTCTGAGTGCACCGTAATGTTTCCCAAGATGATGATGATGTGCCATGTAATTGGTTTAATTTAAAGTGTGAGTGTTGAGCTGGTAAGTGACGGCTGAAAAGATTTTAAAGGAAGTGTCATGAAAGAACGAACGCTCCTCCTTCACCCCGGATTCAGTCCATCAAGAATGGAGAGGATCACGTGTGCGTCTGAAGTTTGCTTCTAAAGGAACATCAAAGTGTCGCGACGTCGGCGTAAGCGTTCATAAACAATTTATGAGCAGAAATAGGAAACGTAATTTACTTTTCAGATGAAGGATGCGCGTTAGCTCTGTCATCATGGTGTCGAGATGAAATCTACACAGCGTACACAAGTCTGCGCTCATGACATCAGGACACTCATAAATTATTTATAAGTAGGAATATGTACAGTATTTTACTATTTTACAACCCTGGCTTTATGGTGTCATGACACCGCCTGCAGTGTTTATAAACAATTTATAAGGAGAAATAAGAAGTGTAACAAAGCATGTATAACTCACGCTGCTATAAATCAGCTATCACAGTGTAATAACACTAACGTCATTACAGAAAGCCTCAGACGCCAAACACGAGCTTGGCTGATTGACTTCATTTGGGGTAAATTATAATAATGTGTGTGTGAGACCTGTTTGGGCGAGTTGAGCACTTCCTGTGTGGTTGCCGTGGCGCTGATGGCTTGGTTACTTCCTGTGCTGAGCTGTAGGCGGAGCGAGAGGCCGCTGACCAGCTGCAGGCCCAGTTCAGTGATGCTGACTCGCTCGTCTACGACCGACACCGACTTCTCCGCCAGGATGGAGTCCGAGAGAGGAGAGAGGACCTGGAGAGCACGCACACGCACACGCACAAACACACGCACAAACACACGCACACACACACACACACACAGAGTTAATAAAGTCAGCTCCTAAGAGGTTCAGGTTTAGAGAGAAGCTGCATATTTACCCCAGACAGACGATGTGAAGATAAATCTAATCCACACTCTCTGAACTCGGACAGAATGAGAAATCGATCCCGAGTTTGTTTCTTTTTCTATCTTTTATCTAATTCACTTCATGGATTTTGGACACACGCGACGCGACGCGACTCGAGAACACGAGCTGAAGTGACGTGGCTGATCTGCTTAGATGAGGTTCGCTGGATTTAAAGCTTCGGGACGGCACTATAAAGATTAAAACATCATCATTTCTGGACTCTGAGTGTAAATTCTGTCTGCTTATGAAAAAAAGCCCTCAACACATCCACAGCCTTTAAGGCTACTTTAGTCGGTCTGACAGACTTTAGCCAGTCTGTATATCCCTCCTCCTGTTATGCTGTAATTCAGTGTAAGATTAGCTTTAATCTGAAGACGGGCCGTGTAATAACGCTCAGTTCTGCTCAGTTCCACAGCATGTTCATCCATGTCATGTCTCTGCACAGAGCCAGCGGTAGTTTCACTTCACATAAACTGTACAGTAACAACACTAACAGCACTAACAACAACACTAACAACACTAACAGCACTAACAACAACACTAACAACACTAACAACACAAACAACACTAACAGCACTAACAACACTAACAACACTAACAGCACTAACAACAACACTAACAACACTAACAACACAAACAACACTAACAACACTAACAACAC
>JAQQZX010000040.1:24756669-24770247 GCA_030068355.1 Notoglanidium maculatum | reverse complement strand
TGTTCCAGCTGCTCTGTATCCATCACTTAAGGCACACAGGCACGAACACTTCTGTATTTAAGCAACAGCAGTGGATATGGAGAGAAAAACAACACTAGATTGATAAATCACTACAGTGACGAGTTAAACATGAAGAAGGTGTGAAAGATAAGGGGATAAAATATATAAAACAGAAAGAAAGAAAGATCAATAAAAGACATATAGATAGAAAGACAGACAGACAGACAGACAGGCAGCCAGGCAGGGAGGCAGGCAGATAGACAGGTAGACAGACAGGCAGACAGACAGGCAGGCAGGCAGACAGACAGACAGACAGACAGACAGGTAGACAGACAGACAGGCAGGCAAGCAGATAGACAGACAGACAGGCAGACAGACAGACAGACAGGCAGACAGACAGACAGACAGACAGACAGACAGGCAGACATACAGACAGACAGACATGCAGACATGCAGACAGACAGGCAGGCAGACAGACAGGCAGACATGCAGACAGACAGGCAGTGGTGAGTGTGTACCTGGATGCTGGTCATGCCCGTGCTCACTCCCTCCAGCAGGCGTCCATCTTGTAAACGTGCGATTCGAGGGTCCTCCACTTTCAGGAAGTCCCACACCAGCGCTGTGATGTCCATCTGCCAATCAGAGCCCAGCATGTAGGTCAGCTGACTCCGGACCTCGGCCGATTCGGCGACGAAGTGAGTGAGAATGCGTATGTTGGCTCTCTGGTACTGCAGCGTGCAGGTCCTTCCTCTCCGCTCCTCATCATCCTCATCGTCACTGTCCCGCATCGACCTGACAACAACACATGGCACAGGGGACTGCTCAAATATCTCCTTTTACCAGTCACACACACGCACACACACACACGCGAACATGCACATGCAGACACACTCACACACGCTCACACGCACACACACACACAATCACACACTCCCACAGGAGCAAATTCTCAGCTGTCACACCTCCATTAAGTTTGATGAGTCCCTACATCTAATGATGGGAGGACAATTACGCTAATCATTTCACATTAGCGTGCTAAAACAGCATTGGATTAACAGCAGGAGCTGCCACAGTGCACAACAACAGCATTTATCAGCATTTCTCCATCCTCAGAGACACAGAGAGAGAGAGAGAGAGAGAGAGAGAGAGAGAGAGAGAGAGAGAGAGAGAGAGAGAGAGAGAAAGACGGGCAAAGAGACAGAAAGAGAGAGAGACTGATGAAATTGGAAGAATTGAGAATGAAACTGGAAGACAGACAGACAGACAGATAGATAGATAGATAGATAGATAGACAGACAGACAGATAGACAGATAGATAGATAGATAAATAGATAGATAGATAGACAGATAGAAAGATAGATAGATAGATAGATAGATAGATAGATAGATAGACAGACAGACAGACACATAGATAGGTAGATAGATAGATAGATAGACAGACAGGCAGACAGACAGATAGACAGACACACAGACAGACACATAGATAGGTAGATAGATAGATAGACATGATCCCAGTTGTATCTTGCACATCTATCCCTGGTTCTGTTGCTCTCCCTCGTCCCTGCTGCAGGAAGTTGATGTTCTTCAGGTGTTAATGTTTTCCGGCTGTAACACACCCGATTCCCCTCCGCAGCTCGTTATCGCACCCTGCTTCAGCTGAATGTGGAGCAGAGGAAACTACCGTGCGCAGTGTGGTGTCGGGGCTGGAGGTGTGTTAACCTGATGTCAGAAATGTGTGAGACCTCCGACACAGTGACAGAGCTCACAGATGTTTAATCCTGTAATCATCTTGCTACCTGAATTATACACAGAATTATAGCCAACGTTAAAACATTAGCGAGTAGCCAGCTGGTGGTGTCGGTGCTGCTCGCAGACCTCACGTGTTTCTCTGTAGTAATATCAGCATGAGAACATTTCCTGCCTCGTGTCCTTGACGGTGAAAGTGACGAGAGCGCCGAGGAGCTGCGCCGGCACCCGGCTCCGTCCTGCACACGATGCAGTCAGGAATTAGCTTTCGCCTGCTCTCACACCGCATCGACGGCAGGAGAAAACAGCAAATTCGTCTCTTAAGAGCAGAAACGGCGGATTTAAATGTGCAGTGAAACAGACAGTGTGCCTCGGGGAGCCGTGCTACAATCTCGCTCAGTCACAAACGCTTTCACAGTGTGTCATTTCCACATAAGGCGGCCCTTCAGGGAGTTCCGTCTTGAGAGGAAAGTCGCTGCTGTGTGGAAAAAAGCGAGATCACTAGAAAGACAAGCATCTACTGTGAGAGACAAGCTGAGAATATCGACGCAGGGTTTAGAGACAACACGATGAGAACGCCAGAGGGCCGGCCAGAACGTTCCCACACAAAAGCCAGAGTTTAGCGCTGCTGGGTTAAAGAGGGACGAGAACAAGACAAGACAAGATCCGTATCTGTACTGACAAGAAACTGAGAGGAAACCATATCAGATGGTTTTCTCACACAGTTAAAGAACACACACACACACACACACACACACACACACACACACACACACACACACACACACACACCAATAAAACACAATCATTTGATTTGTAATGAAAAATAACTTTCAAACATAGGGGAAGAACTTTCTAGAAATTGTACAGGAATTACTCACATCTGTGTTTAAAGGGGAATTTTCAGCAGGTGCCACGCCCTTTCTCTCACCACGCCCTTTCTCTCACCACGCCCTTCTCTCACCACGCCCTTCTCTCACCACGCCTTTTGCTCACCACGCCTTTTGTTCACCACGCCCTTTCTCTCACCACGCCCTTTTACTCACCACGCCCTTTGCTCACCACACCCTTCTCTCACCACACCCTTCTCTCACCACACCCTTCTCTCACCACACCCTTCTCTCACCACACCCTTCTCTCACCACGCCCTTCTCTCACCACGCCTTTTCTCACCATGTCCTTTTCACACCACACCCTTTTCTCACCACGCCCTTTTTTCAGCAAAAAAATCTGCTAAAACTAGAACCAGGAACCCAGGTGGTGTCATTTCATCAAAATAAAAACAGTGACGCTATTAGTACATTGTGTTATGCATTAACACTTGAGGAATAAAAACAGTGTGTGGTGCGTTTCGAGGAAAATAATCACCCATCAATTTCTCTGCCTCTCTTTATTATCTCTTTAGAAGTTAATAAGACATAAAAAAACCCACAGCTCGCCATTTTAGAGGAACTGCAAATCTCCTGTCCTCAGCCTGTAAAGTCACCTGTTACAACGTGCTGTTGCTATAGAAACAATAGCGTATCAGAGCGAGTGCATTAATATAAAGCTGTGATGTGCAGCTGCGCTAGTCAGAGCTGCTGTTCTAGTAAACTAATCAACACCTTCTGACCAATCAGGATGCAGAACCCAGCAGCCCTGCGGCGTAAAGCGCTCAGAAATAATTACACCGAGAACTCTATAAAATGAAACAGTAGAGCGTAAAACAGGACGGAACACAAGGACATGACGAGACGGGATGAGACGAGACCTCTTTTACTGTTCGGATAATGAGATTTTCTGCATGGAGCCGTGGATGATGTAACCTTATAGGAACGGTTGACTCTTTTCACTTTCTTATTTTTATTTCATTTCTGAATTAATTGAATTAATGGCCGTTTAGCTGAAACGGAACCTGAAGTGAAAATGTTCCCGCGGTGTGTTTAGCTCGGCTTCGGCTCGAACAGGTGTGAAGATGGGAATTATCCAGCACTAACATTTATTTACATTTCCGTCTGCTCTTACAACACAGTGAAAGAGAGAGAGGGAGTGTGTGTGTCTGCGTGTGTGTGTGTGTGTGTGTGTGTGTGTGTGTGTGTGCGCACGTTTAATTAAACTACTCTACACTAACACCATGGTGCAGCTCCACTGGGGTTTGAAGCAATCACAAATCTAATCAGTTCTTAATCAGCTGCAGCAATCTGGACAGAGCCCACGCTGCCATCTCGGCGCAATCGCTCCGCTTCACTCGTCCTGCCGCTCCCTCGCTCTTCTGTACACATCAGGCTGTGCCTCACAGGCGTATTGATGCCCGTGTCACGCCGTGTCAGCCTGTGCTTTTTCTCCGAGGAGCTGCGATGGCATTTAGCCACCTGTTACACCCGGGCCAGCGAAGGTCAGGAACCCCAATCAGGTGTTAGGGAATTCATCCTTCCTTCAGCCTCTCTATGCTATATAACACACACACACACAGCTCGCTGATTAAACATGCTAACATAATGGTCATGATCTGCTTCATGTGACGTCGCCGTATCACATCGAAGCACAAAAAGATAAACAAAATCAATCAGGTGAGATAATAAACGCCGCTCTTATATCAGGTGACTCTGCAGGCTAACAGCGGAGTGAACATACCCTCAAACGCGAAGCGAACTAACTCAATCCTCCCAGGAGTTTTTTTTTCGTGACAGAAGTGTAGAGGGTTTTCTTTTTGTTGTTTAGTGCTGTGGCTTGCTCTTCGTGTCCATATCTCCAGGCCGTATCGACACATCTTCCTCCGCTACGCCCTTCAGCGGCTAGTTTTATCAGGCAAGTAGCATCTCTACAAACTTTTGTTTCTATTTATAAAGCTTGATGAAGTGATACTGCTGTTTATTTACCTGACCACAACTGACATAAGGCTTTTTTATATATATATATATATATATATATATCTTTCACTCGCTGCAGTGTTTTTTTCCTGCAGTCCGTCCAACGGCAGCAGCTTCAGCCTTCTGTTTACTCTTTAAAGCGCGCACCAGTGAATGGAGACGGACTGTGGGCTAAATACTGTATATATTTATACTTATATGTCTTATGATAGTGTTCATAGGACTCTTTTTTCCCTCCATTGCGTTCACGGTCACAAATACAGCGGCGTTGAGAAAAAGTCACATGACTGAAACGGGTCGAAATACTCATAATCTCTAGCGCAATGAACGCTTGCCGCTGGCGCTTAAACGAAAAGCTAATCAAAGGCACCTTCCCAGGTAAAAGATACACATTAGAGGTAGAAAACATCCTCAGAGTAGCAACAAGGACAAGTACAGCAGCTACCTTTATTTCCGAGAGTGAAAATATTTCCTATATTCTATAAAGAAAGAACTTTATGACACCTTCAATATGAATCGCATTGTAAAGAGAGCTCAGATTCAGCTACGTTCGGCTAAAGCGTACCCGGTACGCATGTGTGTATACACTCTTACAGCCTTTACACACCATCGCATATAGTATTTCCCGAATCCACATCCAGATTTGTGCGAAGCTGCTTTGTGACGACGAATAGAATGGAACTGAACGCAACAATAAAACCGCATGAAAAAAAAAAGCTTATCGAAACGTAACGCTCGCATGATTTCCTCATCCATCATCTCCTGAATCTGTGTGAAAAGGACTTCAGAAAACGTCGAGTGATCCAATCAGGACCTCTTTAGGAAGGAGATGCCACTACGTGTTTGTTAACGCATGCGTCCTTGTGAAATGTTTCTGATTGTCATTTTAAAGCCCGTGTGAAAGCACTCCACTCGCTGCTTCATTAAAGCGCTGAGATCCATCCCTGCGTCTCGAGCGGCACTCGAGCGGGCCGGGCACGCACAGCTGTTACACAACATTTCTAACAAGCGTTCAAGCATTCTCGAGCATCACAAGCTGCGGGCTTTTTCATCAAAAGAAAGAAAAATCAAGGGAAAAAAGAGACGGAACGGGTGTTTATCGCTGCTATAGTGACATTATATGTAACTATAAATGGATAAAACGTACAAAACGCTGCTCTTTACTAAATTGGCAAACCGAACTAAACACGTGCTGTTAGATGACAATATTCAAATTCAGGGTTATCTCTTTCTTTTCCTTTTTCCAAATACATCATTAACGTTTTTTTCCACTATTAAGAATACTTCTCCACCTCTAGGACTGCATCACTAATATTAACCCTGGAACGAATTCTAACGCAAGCTGGAAAAAACAATCTGATTTATTATTGCAATGTTTTGCTGAAACTTTCTGTTAGCCTGATTTCTGTCCATTTGTTATGAGCGCTTGTGTGGAAAACTCCAGCAGAAATGAGACATGAACCCTGCTGTGTGTCGGGCTGCGGAGCGGCTGAGCCATGTTTTATTCTCCTTCCTCTTCATCTCGAATTTATTCAGCCTGCTGAGTTTCTGTACTCAGACTGCAGGGCTGTGCCTCTGCAATCCGGGTACAGCATTATTTATCTCACTCCATGTCTCACATGCACACACACAAACACACACACATACTCGATTCCAAGTGGGAAATAAATACAAGTTTCTAGGCAAGAGCAGGAACGTGCTTGAATCAGATCTTCCGGAAAAGAATGCGATCTTCTCAGTTCCGCATTACTTAGCGTGTAGGAGTACATGACGACATGCCGCGGGAATGTCACACCAACCTGAGAGAAAATAAAGAATTCACCGTGCGCTGTTTAAACATCCAGCTGAAAACTGTCGCGTGTTTACTTAAAGTGGACGCCGAGATCCAATAGCTAGTTTAAAAAAAATAATAAAATCCTTGGATAAAAACATTGGAGCAAAGTCCATACATCTGTCTGAAGCCTGAGCAGATCTAATAACACTTTCTGTCGCACCGCTGCTTTCCATTTGTATGTCTTTTGGCAGAGGTTTTGCTGAAGCAACAAACTACTCCTGCTCTGCCATCCAACTTCACGGCTCGCGGAACAGCGGAGCGGCGTTCCGAGAGTGCTCTTACTTCCTATAGCATCACTGGGACGTTTACTTTTCGAGAATGTTAATTTTGGTGTGAGCTCGACGAAAAGGAAAAATTGACAGGAAGCACCTTTAACAGGAATGTAGTATAAAGACGTGAGTATAAGTTCATCCTGTTGCTGCTCACTAATAAACGCCGCTTGTGGAACTGAACGCGCTGGAAGGTCGTGCTGTTGTACTGAGTATCAGCGCGGTCGTGAGTATCTTCGGCACTCAGTATGCGGGCCGGATCACAGCCGTGCTGATATTCAGGACGACAGCTCTCCCTGTCGTGTCATATTGCTTAAATAACCCTAAGCACCGACCTTGTCACGGAGATCAGCGCTATGGGAATTTGCATCTCCGACCGACGCTGTTGAAGATAGTGTGAGTGAAAGCGAGGCGGTGATTTTTTTTCTTGCAGATCACATAAAAGCGACTTTATTAATGAAGACTCATCGGTCGGACTTGTGACTTCCACGGACTCTTTTTGAAAACTGCAACAAAATGCACGACCAAAAGTTTGTGTACCCCTGCCCATATATGGTGGCGCTTCCTTAAAAGTTGGAAGCACTCGATTCTCCAGAATGTCTGTTTGGTCTCTAGTAGTTGGGATGACACCATGTGATGTTTATCAGCTGTTCTCACCTTGGCGTGTTGGGCGTTGTAGGGATCCTCCAGCCCTTTACGGGGCTCAGCTCTGTATCCGACACATCGATGTGGAGCGGCAGGCGGGGGATCCACACGTTCAGCTCCAGCTGAGCCGTCGCAAAGCTGTAGGTGAAGTTCACCAGCATCCGCACTCGGCCCCTCATCTCCTTGCCGTTTACGTACACGTAGTCGCACCTGTCTGCCACCTGAGACACACACGGATCAGGATATACGTTACAGATATAGTTTCCTCTGCTTAGGCAAGATCATTCTTCATACAATCACAGCGATAAAGCAGTGTTAAGATAAAGAGAGAGGGGATAAAGAGACAGAGGAGGGCAGCGGAAGCAACGAGCAGTGAAATTGCGAATGGATAAACTAACGGCTCGCGTCGGCTCTGCGCTTTTTATTTTAATAGTCGCGGTCGCAAGTGGAGTTGGATTTTCATTTCTGAACGCTGAACGTTAGCTAACGGTACAATTTAATTTGAATGTGTCCGTGCCGTTGGCCCGTGTTCGGTGTTTATTCGCTTGTTTACTTTTTATTTCTTTGCACAATGGTTCTGTTTGCTGAATATGATTTCTGAGATGTGGACTGTACTAACCCAGATAACAAGATTTTATCTTGCAAATAGAGATTATTCACACGAACATGCAGGAGTCAATCCGAGGTGTTATTTAAACAGATTTAAATACAAGTGTTCAAACAGTACTTTTACCAATAATCAAAGACACACAGCAGATTTATAACACATTTCTCTGTAGTTACTGAACCACACGGTTTGATAACAAACGAGCGGTCTCCACTTTTAAAGCCCACACGTTCCTCTGAATGTCCCAGTTTGCACTTTAGTAGTGCATCTCATGTTCAGTCTTTCATTTTTTATGATTAAACACTCCTCTAGACAAGGTTAATGAGTGTTAATGATCAGATGCTGGACATCTGGACGTTGTTAAGGCTGTGTGTGACATCTTCTGCATTTTCTCCGGCCTCGTGGAGAACCGCTAAAGATTTCCTAACTACCTGGGTGATCTTAAACAAGTCAAATATAAATGTGGGCGTGATTCAGTTACATCATGTACAAGAATTTAAAAAGGGTGCCAATAATTGTGATGTGCTTTTGTTTGAGAAAAGTTTAAAATTAATTTTATTAATTGTCAGTGTTAAATTAGGCTGAAGACCCATAAAGACATTTTCGCTTCCATTTTGACCAAGGGTGCCAATACTTTTGAAGTTGACTGTATATGTTTTTAGGTGTGTATGATGTAAATGTGTGTGTGTGTGTGTGTGTGTGCTTTAAAGCGATGTCGTGACAGCCCTCGCTGATGTTAACGCTAGTTAAACCACTGCTGCGGGTTCTGGGGGCGGAGCTTTGTGTACATGGGCGGGGATGGGGGCGGGCTCAAGGAGTAAAAATTAATTCATCACTTAATTCAAGTTCAAAGCACCACCTAATTGTCATTTAGGGACCTAATGTTGATAGATTTTTGACAAATTTAGCTAATGAACCTTTAAATGTTCTTGGTTTGGTCCCTATAGAAGAGGGTTCTAAGCAGAACACCTTAAAGAACCCTTAAGATGCTGTAAAAGATGGTGTTTAAACATGAGAGACTGGATTCAATGTAACCTGCTTCAAGCTGGCAGTCGTGTGCGTGTGTGTGTGTGCGTGCGTGCGTGCATGTGTGTGTGTGCGTGTGTGTATACTCTTGTACATGGAGTTCTCGTGATCAGGACGTCCATCGTGTGCGAGGACACGTTTCTGCTGTGACATGTGCAGAACGTTGCCTTGATGTCGCCGTGTAGAAAGTGTAACTTTGGCTGTGGCACTTAAATGCAGGGGCAACAAAGTAACTCTGTCATAGGGCTAAACTATAAAACGTTTTCTTTTTTTTTTTGTCTTGTTGTTATGGTAACGCTGTGATCTCGACCCTCGCTGTAATATTTGTAAGACTTGCTAGCGTCCAACAAAACGCTGGCCGCGCCGCTGACGCTAATTACCTGATTGCTGTACGAGCGCAAAGAGAAATGGAGCGAGTGATTATATCATATTTAACCAGAGAGTAATAGCTAGAGGAGTATCCTCTGTGTGTGTGTGTGTGTGTGTGTGTGTGTGTGTTTTAACAGCACTATAAAAGCTCAGAGTCAGAGAGCAGACTGCTGCATGAGTATAAAGACATCATGCTGTATTTATGGCTTGCGAGTGTCTCTGCACGTTAGAGCTGTGAGACCTGAGAGATTGTGTGAGTGTGTGTGAGTGTGTGTGAGTGTGTGTGCGTGTTTTGCTTGGTCTGACGGATGGAGATGTCTGTCAGGGACCTCGACGCTCCTTTTCTCTCCTCTGTGCCTGTAAACGAGGCTTTTCATTGCCTGCTAAGCAGATATCAAGTATGAAATCTTGTTCCAATCACTCCCAGTGCAGCCACACACACACACACACACACACACACACACACACACACACACACACACACACACAGAGTCATGGAGCTCATTATTAATCGCTGACATTAGGAGATGTAATCCTCTAGTCCACTACAGCACATGTCCACATTAAGGTGTAAATGAACTGGCTCTCTGTCAGACAGAATTAATCACACACCTATCTGAGCAGGAGAGTAAACACCGCTGCGGACGCAGCCATTAGCACGTCTATACCAGCCACTATATTGGAAAATTAGCGTGGAAAATGAATTGGGTAAAACAGTGTTTTCAATAATGAAAGAAAACACCTTTGTTTTATAATAAATACTGTGTTTTTCACTCGGTTTGGACTTATACAGCGAATCCCTGTGCATTTCATCATTTTATACATACGTTTATCGTATGACATCGTGCTCATTTAGGTGTACTTTTTCAAAAAATTCTCCGATACCGTCTGCCGTACCATGTGACGTAATCCTAATGAACAGATGACAGGAGGGACAGCGATGTGGACGTATTTCACCATTAATGATCAAATCATCCATGTGAAAATATCGAGGGGAGGAATTACGGCATCCCCCTAAACTACACAGCTGAGAAAAACCGCTTACACATGATGCCACGTGAGTGAAAGGCTTTTCGGAAGTGAATTTAAAGCAGCTGCGCGATCTCAGCTAGCTAATGAAGCTAGCTAGCGCACGTCTCTTTAAACCGACTCGCTAATATCATAAAGCTCAGCCTAGTAGAATAAATGCATGAACACACACACACACACATCTGTGTATTTCACCATACTAGTCCCCCAGTTCTTCCTTAATGTTCCCTATAATCCGCAGAACTGCATATAAGGCTAAGCAAATCTTCAGCTGATCCACACTACAGAACAGGAGCGAACTTTCTCACTTCATTACAGCTGCTCATAACAGCAAAGTCGTGACGTTACACACTCCTATAACAATCCCGGCTGTCATCGATACACAGATGAAGCTCAGTTTCTTCTTTGACAGCGCAAACGTTTCGGTCTTTAAATAACGACGATTAGAATGCAGTTAAAATAGAATATATTAGCAACAACACTGCATTCTGTTGCGCTTCTCCACTGTTTCTTACAACCATTTGAAACAAAGCAGGTCTGATACAATGGCTGCTTTTTAAAACCCTATTTAACAAATCCATAATTAAATGTTCTCGTAAAATATCACGAGTGCACTGTGTTCAGGAGGCGCTCGTAATCGTTAAAGGCTATAGAATAGAACACACACACACACACACACACACACACACACACACACACACACAGAGAGGATGGCATTGTATTCTTTGTAATATTAAGTATTATCGTCAAAACTAGACAACTTCTTTCTTCCAGTTGGTTGTTGTGGATGAGGAGTGTCATTTTATTAGTGATGTAAAATATGATTTTAAAAGTTGGAAGTGCAATAAAATATGCGCACATGTGATAAAACTTGACTTGCAGGGAAAAAAAAACATGGTTAAAAACATGGATTTGTGTCCCCTGACTCCCTCATGCGCTAATAATCGACAGTTAATAGTGTAAAGTTGTAAAGTTTTTGTAAACAATGAACATTTTAAAATGTAAAACTATTGTATTTTTTCTTTATTAAAAAGTTTTTTAAAGTTAGTGTAAGCATGTTTAAAGAGAACGTTTAGTGTAAAATTTTAAATTTTAAACTAGTGTTAATGTTTAAATTTAAAGTTAGTGTCAAGTTTAATGTTAGTCTAAATTGTTGTGTAAACTTTGAAGCCTAAAGTACATAAGTGTGAATTCTAATTTACTTATTGTACTGTATTGTTTAACATTAGTGTAAATTTGATGAAAATCTTGAAGCTTAATGTTTTAGTATTAAGTTTAAAGCTTAAAGTTAATGTAAATTTACATTTTTTAAACCTTGTTTAAATATGTAAACCTAGTGTAAAGTTAAGCTTAAAGTTTTAGTGTAAAGTTGAAATTGTTGTGTAAACTTTGAAGCTTAAAGTGAGTGTGAATTTCAATTTAATACAGTTATTGTATTGTTTAACATTAGTGTACATTTCCAAGTGTAAAAGTAACGTAAATTTTACGAAAGTTTTGAAACTTATATTTTTAGTGTAAAGCTTAAAGCTTAAAGTTAATGTAAATTAAAAAAATTTAAACTTAGTGTAAAGATGTAAGCCTAGTGTAATGTTTAGTTTAAAGTTTTAGTGTAAAGTTTAAAGTTTAAACGTAGTGTAAATTTATATTTTTTTAAAGGTTGGTGTAAAGTTTTAAATTAAGTGTAATGTTTAAAGTTAGGTGTAAATTTTAAAGTTAGTCTAAATTGTTGTGTAAACTTTGAAGCTTAACGTAATTTGAATTTAATACAGTTACTGTATTGTTTAACATTAGTGTAAATTTGATGAAAATCTTGAAGCTTAAGGTTTTAGTATAAAGTTTAAAGCTCAAAGTTAATGTAAATTTACATTTTTTAAACTTTGTTTAAATATGTAAACCTAGTGTAAAGTTTAGTGTAAAGTTTACAATTTTGTGTAAACTTTGATGATTAAAGTAAGTGTAAATTTCAATTAATACAGTTACTGTATTGTTTAAACCTTTAACTCAACATTTTCAAGTGCAATTTTTATGAAAATCTTGAAGATTAAATATTTAGTGTAAAGTTTAAAGCTTAAACTTAGTGTGAATTTACATTTTTTAAACTTAGTGTGACGCTGTAAGCACAGTGTAATGTTTAGTTGAAAGTTTAAGTGTAAGGATTAAAGCTTAAAGGTTGTGTAAATTTACATTCTTTTAAGGACGGTGTAAAGTTTATGTAAATTTTGAAGTTTGAGGTTAGTGTAAAGAAGTTTTAAAGTTAGTGTAAAAGTTTACAGTGACGGAGAAGACGTTTATATTTCACTGTACCTGCTCTGCTGGTTTCGTTAGCTTATTTGTGCAAAATGTACGGCCTTGTGTTTTCCTCCGAGACCTTGGAGGCCGTGTCACTACATTCACCACCTGAGTTTACTCCATCTTTCTGTCATAAACATGGAGCTGTGTATTAGCTGCAGTTATTACAGCAGGAATAAATCACAGTGGAGAGCAGCGGGACTCTAATCTGCTTCTGCTCAGGCTGATGTGGACTTCATTTCTACCTGACTGACTCCAAATCGTGCTTTAAATCAACTGCATGACTGATTCCTGAGCACACACACACACACAGACACACACACACATACACACACAAACACACACACACATACATACAAAAATTCATTCTCCTGCTCTCTTTCACTTGTAATTTGTAATCAGACTGTCTGGCTGCTGTGGCCCGAAAATCAGGCGTCAATGCTCTCCTCAGACTCACACACACGAGCGCGCACAGATAAATATGCACACAAACACACACACACACACACCTAATCAGCAGGGCGTTATAATGGCAGTCTGGATAGACAAACCTTTCTGCTTTAAAGAAGAAAATCAGATCAATTTAAAGAGCAGCTAGAACAAAGCGGAGTAGAATTTGCCAGATATTAAGCAGTTCACCTGCTCTGATCCCTTCTGTCTGAGGAAACAGCATAGAGAAGTTGCTAATGATTAAATAAAGCTCACTCCAAACTTTTACAGTTATTTCTTTATGGTGGTTGTGGCTTCCTTGCTAGCTCATGCTAGCTTTCCACTGACTCCTGATTTCTCTACGGATCGTTTTCCTTGATTGTGTTTGATGAAAACGACCTTATTAGCACGACTGCAGTGCACCATCACCTCACGTTAAACGCGATGTCGACTGCAGTGCACCATCACCTCACGTTAAACGCGATG
>JAQQZX010000040.1:24702421-24712515 GCA_030068355.1 Notoglanidium maculatum | reverse complement strand
TTTAGAGCAGCCAGTTGACCTAATCTGCATGTCTTTGGACTGTGGGAGGAAACCGGAGCACCCGGAGGAAACCCACATGGATAAAAGCCAATATGTCATTGTTTATAAATACAACAGCACGTGGGTGTGGTATAGAAGGAATAAAACACTGTTTCCACAGCGACACTGATTACTTTTCAGAATCTCCCTGATGGTTTAATTCCTCTTACATCACAGCGATACGCCAAGGACTCTGATGTAACAAGAAATGGATAAAAACGTACGATGAATCATTCTTTATTAAGTGATACACAGTAATTCTTGGCATGTTGAGAGGAATAAAACACTTAGGGATGTTTTGTTATTATTAAATAATCAACGTCACCGTGGCAACAGTGACCTCACACCATCACACCACCTTGATTATTTTTCCCCGCCGCGTTTCATTCGTAGCATATTTGAGTGGTAAAAAACTTTAAGACACGTGATCCCGTGACGCGTCCGATGTTGCCATGACAACCGGCTCCTCTAGCTAGCCCGTATGATTCTCGGGTGAAATGTTCGCTTCGCTACAGCTGTAGCGTTTATGACGTGTGAAATCAGCGCGTGACCGAACGCATGCCCTTGTGCTTGGTCGTCATGGTTACGCCTGTTCATGTCACGCCCGTTCACGCCTGCACGGCGCTGACCTCTCGTACTGCAGCACGCGGGTCCGTTCGGCCTGTTAATCATGTGCAGTTTCAGTACAAATAAATAAACAATAAGTAAATAAACACACAGCGCTCACAAGCTGCTGAGATTATTGTCATGATTCACACTGAGAGAAAATCATGTACACGAGTCTTCTAATTAAGTGTACTCTATCCGTACGCATGGCTGTACCCTGTATCTCCTTTCACTGAGCTGTGTGCGTGTGTGTGTGTGTGTGTGTGTGTGTTCTAGCTTGCTTATTCTCCAGTCACATTAGACTGAGATCTATACTTTCTGAATTATTCTGTATTCTGAGAGCAGAAATTGATTGAACAGATCATAATGCTCCTCCTGCTTCCTCCATTTTGCTTTCCCTTTGTCCAAAACAATACAGCATACCGTTTAAAAGTCGTGTTTTTGGTTTTCAGACGTCTTCGGAGCGACATCCTCTACCCAATCTGGACAGGGCATTGCTAAAAACATGATCGGGAAAAGCATTATTTATGCATCGACGCTGCGTGTGTTCTATTTAAATTTCCTTCACAACTCAAGCTTCTGCACTTACATGTCTATTTTTATTTTATTACTAGTATGTATCTATTTATACCTATAACCAGAATGATGCATTGTTATCTTCACTGTTTCGTCTTGCCTCGAGCAACTAGCAGAACAGCTTCCCTTTACGTTTACCTTATTTGAATCTAACCTCTGCAGTTCCTGCTCATTAAATAGCTAGCTTTAACGGGAAACTCCCTGAGACCAGTTAAATATGTTTATATTGAAACATCTGTGATGTGTTTAGCGATTCTGGTGTTAATCTGTCGGTTTGTTAGCAGGACGACAGTTACAACAGCACGCGATAGAAGAAGACTGTCTGGGTGTCTATGTGTGGACGCCACGGAGACGGTGGGGTGGCCGGGGCTCGGCTCGGCTCGGCTCGGCTCGGCTCCAGTGAGACGTGTTGACGGCGGCATTAGCATAAACGCTTTGGAAGCTGATCGGTTTCAGCGGAGTGTACGGATGAGGAACAGGAAATACAGCTCTATGCAAAAGTTTGGGCACCCCTATCCAGATTTTATATGTACTCCCCATCTCTCTCACTCTGTCTCTGTTTTTGTGTCCCTCTGCGTCTCCCTGTCTCTCTCTTTCTGTCTCTCGCCCCTTTCTCTTCCTCTCTCTCTCAGTCAGAGCAATAACTCACCCCCCCCTTTGGAAATGATGAATAATTCAATCATTTTTCTCCTTCAAACCATCTCCTGTGTGATTATCAGAAAGCAATCAGAATTCCTGGAGTGTAACACTTAGTCAATGTTTCTCTCCTTTCAACCGTTTCATGAATATTTGTTCTATCATTTCTCCCAAATTGGCACGCAAGTGCATTTGTGTGTGTGTGTGTGTGTGTGTGTGTGTGTGTGTGTGTGTGTGTGTGTATCCTAAGCCTGAGGCAACCTCAAATAACCAGAGAAAAAGTATGCTCTCTCTCTCTCTCTTTCTCTCTCTCTCTCATTTTGACATAATATAAATGTCTGAGTGTCTTTTTTCCTCCTGACTCGTTCTGTTTCTTCATCTTTTTTCTCACATCTCTTCTCTCCTCACAGGAAGAACGAATAAGGAATGCGCCGATTTCTCATTTTCTTCACGGCTCCAGATTGGCTCTATTGTCAGGAAATTACGAGTTTGAGTCCCGAAGCAGTCCGAGATCGCGTAATTGTTCTGGGCAAGACAGCTTACGTCTCTCCTGTCAATCAAAGCCATATTATGAGCCGGTGTCAGGTTAGATCGTTGGCTACGGGCAACAACGGAGACCTGGCTAACAGGCGGGAATTAGCAATGAATAAAGTGGGAGAAAATTGAGGGGGAGATGCTAACATGGTGATTGCTAAACCTTTACTCACGGTTTAAGACATTATCTTTCGCGATGCGTGGTCTTGCTGTGGTATTAGCGGATTAAAAGATGTCGTGTGGTGAAATGGTGTTGATTCTGCATCCTCAAACCTCCGTGTTGTTGATTAGTTTCCTATAACAGCAGCGTTTTGTTCATCCAGCACGTGTGTGTTCTTCAGATCTCGGAGACCGTATCTCCAAATCCCGCCAGCCTGGAGGTGTTTCCACATTAACAGGATCTCAGGATCTCTGAACGTGTCTAGTTTAACGTTAAAGCGGATCTCACAGTCAACGCGTGGATTTAGCGGAGGAGCTTTTTATCACACGTTCACAAATCCGGGTAAGTCAGAGCCAGGCCCGGTGGGTCCGGGACGGCCGCGGGCAAACCTCGCTTCTTACTGTTAATCCAAGTGTCTGATCTATAATGAAGAAAGAGGAATGGTTCTGTGCACTTCCCTGTTTGCCAATTACAGCAGTGTGTCAGTGTAAACACGGGGGAGGATGGATCGAGAGACGTAGGGCATATAGAATTCAATCCAGCCTCATCTAGTTTTTACGACGAGACCTGGAGATTCCGCTGGAAAACTGCGACGGGTAATTGGATTTGGCAGACAGACGGGAGGGCAGACAGACGGGCAGGAAGACAGACGGGCAGGCAGACAGACGGGCATGTAGGAGGGCAACGAAGGAGACGGTGAAACTAGAAATTACATGCAATGCCAACACTGTCTCCGGCTTTTCTATCAGAACGTCTGCAGCTCCTTCAGGGTTTTATTTTTTGGTTATTGTTGCTTTTTCTTATTAATGAGGCGCGAGTCTTGATCAGACAGACGCAGGGCCGCCAAGACGGAGGCGTTAGAGGTGTGTGAAATGATGAGGTGTGTGAAAGAAGCTGCTTTAACTTGGACAAAACTCTTCAAACGTCTTTAACTTTAGGGTTCTTGCCACGTCCTTTTCCGACATCTGCTCAAAGTGAGACGTTCCTGATTCGCCGTGCTGCTTCCTCAGCGGCGTGATGAGGACGCGCCGACTCCTTTCCTTCCTCGAAGCTCTCGGGACTGACTTCTACACGCCGGATTTGGGATAACAGGATTTAGGGTCTTTGTGTTCAGTTTCGTTTGCTATGGTTTCAGTTTGCCCTTCTCGCACTTCTATGATCTTTAGATGTTTAGATTATGAATCGGTACAGGTTCCCCGAATACTCGGTCCTTTGGAGGTCCGACTGCGCGTGAGTCGCTTTGATGATCATGCGGTTGGGTTTAGAATCCGAATTTACTCCGATATCTGACTCGACGTCGTGATAATGTTTTAGAATTATGATGAGAAACCTTTACTCTTGGCACTGGATCCCGAGCACGTGAGTAAATTGTTTCCAGGAAGTCCTGCCCCGCTAAACAGGTCAAGGCAAGGACTGTGACATTTATGTGAAATATATACGCAGGTCCCAGTCACCTCCCTGCTGCTGATGCTGCCCTCGGGAACAGCGCTGTGAAGATCTACATCATCAAGTGTCAAACGTCATCAATTTCCCAGCGAGGGAGTACTGCTGTGCTGCATTTAGCCATGCCTGTGGTTAAAAAACACACACTCTGCTGTGTGACATTACTCACGGCCGAAGCCACGTGTTACTGCGTGTGTGAGAGGGGCACAGTGGGAGACTTATATGTTTTTATGCTCTATTACTTCCAAACTTCTGATCACCGCCATCCTGAAAAACACTTTACATGCACTGATACATGGGGAAAAAACTCTCGCCGTGACCGCTCTCGAAAAAAGAAGGAGCGATGAAGCGAATACTACGAGATATTATTACTAATTTTATTCGTAATTTTCATAATGATGACATGAGTTTGTTTTAATTTCTCAAAAAGAAGAATGTTTTTTGAAAAAGAAAGAAACATTTTTTTTTTAATTGGCTACTCATCAGACATCAAAAGCTACATCATGGTTACACGCTGCTTAAAGTTGTAATGTCACGAACCGTCGTGTTAAGTTTCTCGTTCGTGGGCTACATCTAAAAGCCTCCTCCTCATGGACAGAAGGTGACAACGCTGTTAGCGAGGAGGAATGAATGCGGCTGCTAAAACACAACGTGAGCTGACTAGCGGCAGGAAACAGCGGGGTTAGAGCTGTTAGTTAGCGCGTAACAGCGGGCTCTAACTAGCTACGAGGACACCGCGGTCTGGACCTCTGTATTTCCTGAACCTTAATGTTTAGACTCTGCTTCTTGTTGAGTGATATTCAGGACACACTATGTTCTTACTGACACGCATATCTGACACGATGAGATGTCGAGTGCGTTAACGAAGGCTTTTTGAGCTTAAAATTGCAAACTCGTTATGCTGCTAGCCGAATTGCCATTCGAATTGCAGTAATGTTAGCGAATGGCTCAGTAATCAGGAGAAGGAAATAATGAGAAACAAGAGAGAGAAATGAGGAAGAGTACACGCGCACAGAACCAAAATATAACCTCAATTAATCTGGAGTCGGAACAATTTACAGAAGAATAGACGAACAACAACGTGATCGAGATAAGAAATCGGCGACTGATGCGGTCCACATCCAGTGGGACGTGGAGGGGTCACGTTTCTACAACATCGCTAAAATGTTATTAAAGTCCCCAGTGTGTTATGTGCTAAGTGCACAAGATCTGCGCCGACAGGAAACTGTTACTGTTCATTTTTGGAAGCAGTGAGTTATATAGCTCGCGTTACAGCTTTAATATGTGAAAATGCCTGTACATTGATTGAGTATAACTTATTTAAAGTTAAGAACCGGATGTGCGACAGTTTTCGAGATACTCACGCCAAACCAACATCAACCTGTCTGTCCTGTGGCCAAATACTGTGCTTGTACAGAGCTTTCGGAAAGACGCGCTCGTTCTCTCGTCTTCCTGTCTTTATTTTAATATGGAAGGAGTTTCGGAATCGCAGCCTTCCTGCTCGGTCGTGCTTCATCGCACTTCCTGCTCCACCTCAGCACAACACCGGCATGAAATCAGCTCTGACCCGCACTCATCTTTCTGTTTCTTTTTTCATCCATCCATTTTCCTCCCATTGGCGGCAATGCGTTTTTGGCCCCATGGAGTTGAACGGAGGTTTGGATTGAAAGTCTCCCTGCGCGCTCACGCTCCGTCAGAGAGCCCCCACACTTCGCCTCGTATCTCACAGCAGCTCACGCCACACACATTGCTCAGTGCGGAGCAATCGCACTCGCATTTTCTCGTGGAGACGTATCTCTAGTGTCGGTATGCAGTCGTGTGTGCAACACTTACGGATTAGCCAGCGTGTGATCTGAGAGGATTATTAGCATGTAGAAGTACTAATAAAGCCTCTGGTGCCCAGCCGCCTCCGGCACTCTGGTGTTAGATTTAACACTTTTATCCTGGAATTCTGCTCCGATTCTCACGGATTTAGACACGAGGCCGGGTGAGAAGCTACTGCAGGACGGATAATTGTTCCCGAGAGCGGTCTGCTGAGAGATGAACCCAACCTTTGCCTATGGTTACTAATGAATGCATGTAATTATCTCAGGGATTTGTGAAGGAGTCGAGAGTGTGCATATAATAAAATTTACATGTACTCATATATGCCCACACACACGCGCACACACACACACACCGAGCGCTCTTACTGGCTGCCTCCAGCTAGGCTTCCTCTAATGCTGACTGCAAATTGCTTTTAATTGGTGTGTGCCATGGAACCAGTGCAGAACCAGAGCAACGATTCAGAGGATGAAGTGAAAGAGGAACTGAGGGTGGAGGAGAAAGTGCCAGGTGTGAAAGCACTGAGGCTGAAGGCCTGGAGACCGGCGAGTGAAGATGGAGTTACATGGCGGAGGAGAGTGGAAGTATGAGTGCAATAAGAATAGAGGGAGGGAGAAAGAGGGAATAAGGATGGAGGGTGTGAGAGGAGAAATAAGGGTGGATGGAGTGAGTTTGGAGGTGCCAAATGCAGAAGATGAAGGAGGGAATAAAAACGAAGGGTGTGAGAGAAGACGTAAGGGTGGAGGGGATGAGTTTGGAGGTGTTGGAGATGGAAAGACTGAGGATGGATGGAATAAGGGTGGATTGTGTGACAAGAAATAAGGGTGGAGGGAGGGATGCTGGCGAGGCTGAAGGCAGAAAGACTGAGGATGGAGGGAGTAAGGGTGGAGGGAATGAGGTTGCAGATGGAGTGACAGGATGGAGGGAATACAGGTGGAGGGTGAGAAAAGAAAAGTGATGAAGCCAAAAGCGATGAAGACAGAGGGAATGAAAGCAGAGTGAAGATGAAGAGGAAAAAAATAAGAGTGGATTGCAATTAGAGCAGCTGACAAATGAAAGACGGGGGAATTAAGGGTGAAGTTAGGAAAGATGGAGGAGAAGGAGCTGGAGGTGAGGGCGGAGGACGTGATGGTAAGAGAAATAAACAGATAATGGCTTGAATTGAAGGAAGAGTGGACGGAGTGAAACTGGGGGCACTGAGGTTACGGAGTGAAGACGCATGGACAAGAATAAAGGTGGAGGAAGAGTAGGTGGTGAAGGCGGGGTGACGGAAAGGCAAAGGATGGAGTGAAAGTGAAAGAATTTGTGTTTAACAAGGCTTCAGTGCACTGAAGGAGACGGAGTTATTTCTCCATCTACGAGCAAAACAGCAAAAAAGGGTGATGAAGGTTACTGTAATCAGTGCAGGCACCCGCAGGACTCACACGCACACACACACACGCACACACACGCACACACACGCGCACACACACGCACACACACACGCACACACACACGCACACACACGCACACACACACACGCACACACACGCACACACACGCACACACACGCACACAGCATTTTCTTACGTATATTTCATGCAACTTTAAACGTCTGAACTGACCTTTAGAACGAGAGAAACAAAGACAAGAGACGTGATCAGCCCACACACACACACACACACACACACACACACACACACACACACACACACACACACACACCCCAAACGATAGAGCTCACAACAGAGAAAAACAAACATCACAACATGAGAAAACAAAAAAAGTGAGAGGCAAAGACAAAGTGTAGTTTAATGCGGCAAAAGCCAGAGAAGCGAGAGCGGCAACGGAAACTACCGCGCGAGAGAGAAAAGACTCGCGCTCGCCTGAAAAGGAAACAAGATTGATTTAGCAGCACGAGGAAAAAAAACAAATGAGAAATTCACTCTCAGGGCCTGAAGCTGTGAATTTATAATCTCCCGGTCGTCCGGCGTCTCGCTCCTGGGAGAGGACTGGGGCGAAAATGAAAAAAGGCACTTTTCCCCGTCCTATTACTTTAAACAGGTTCATATTCCAACCCTCCGTTTCCGAGCGCCGCGAGAAACCGATTACGGCTAAACGCTCGGGTCAATCGCATTAGCGTAGCGCTGAGAGGCGGTACGGATCGACGGGGGGATGAGCGGAGGGGGATCCGTCCCTTCTTGGTGCTTTATGTAACAAGCGCGGGATAAAAGCAAACGGATGGATGCAAATGCAGAGTCTCTTCGTTTAGGGCTGGGAGTGTAGTGAGGCTCCACGATGGAGATCAGAGGCGTAGCGTAATCATCTCACACTTGTGGGCGTGGCCTTCACCAGAGGGGCTTTTTGTTTGCATTTCAAGTACCGTGACCTCTACGTCCACCAAACAACTGAAAATAGCTCATTCACAGACAGCACGTCAGCTAGCTGGCTAGTTTCCTCACGCTGATTTGTACCTTCCTGTTAAATGTGCTTCCAGTGAAATCATCTTCTCTTCTTCACTTGATGAGATTCATAGTTTAAGTCAATGTTTTGGTTTGCCACGTTTGCTTGTGACATCACTAACGCTACTGTAGCAGCTTTCTGACAACATCTAGTGTTAAAAGCGCTGGAGAAACAACACCGTCTTGTCTTCGTCCGCTCGAAAGCGCGGCCCGGACGTTAGCCTGTTTCCAGATGACTGTAAAACTCCAGTAACGCCGCTCTGGGGTGTGGTTTCGGACGTGCAGGAAGAAATCCGAGACTTTTTGCAACACTTTACTCCAGTTAATTAAGAAGTGTCGGCTCCTAATAAGAACAGAAAAGCGGAATAAGAGAAGAAAAGGCGCTCAGGTCTATTAATTTAATTGGGTAGCCTTGTACCGAAGGTGATGGGGAAAGTCGCCGGCGGTCGCGCGCCGGGCCGATCCTCTTTCCAAGCTGATGAGATTAACATTTACAGATGCCGCTGTTAATCCTAATGAGAGCCGTTTGATTTGCTGATTCCCAGCGTGACTTGATTAGGCTGATGCAGCGCCATTAGCGGAATCACCATCTGTTCGATACAAACAACACGACCCCTGTGATGCCTCCTGAGCTTCCCGCTTCTGCTCGAAGCACGCGGGCTGCAGCGACAACCCCGTGCAACGCCTTGATTAGCGCTGCTCTCTTCAGGAAGGCTACTGAGATCCATTTATACTCATTACAATCAGCAGCATTCTGCTCCTCTACACGCTCTCACACGCAAGAGTGAAAAACACAAAGAGTGAAGGCAGACGAGAGCACGTCTCACAAGAGGAATCAACATTATACACACACACACACACACACACACACACACCTGATGGAATATGGAAGAAGTCTACACAGAGCCTGCACCATAATGTATTCATTCGTTGAGATTTAAATAGAATTTGTAAGTGCTAAATTATTCCAAATGTGAAAATATTATTTTCACATCACAACATTTCCAAAGATAAAAAAAACAAAAGCCTACGTTTACCTGCAGCATTATGGAGCAAAGCGCACTCTCAGGAAATAAAAATAAAAGTTCCGCTTTTCTTCTGTGTGAATCCTGAGAGACCTGCTAGTTTAGAGACTTTGTCGTTATATTTTTTGGCGACTTTTTAGATCCGTTTAGCAACTTTGTTTCAAAAAAGAGCCTAGTGACAAATCAACGACTTTTTGAGCAGATGTTAGCGACTGTACTGCATGCGATACGACTCACAGCCGCCTGAGCTGTGCTTGTACGAGCCAATCACTAATCACCTTCTCTGTGCTCTCCATATTCTCTGTGTTCCCCATGTTCTCCATGTTCCCTATGTTCCCCATGTTCCCTGTGTTCTCCATGTTCCCTATGTTCTCCATGTTCCCTATGTTCTCCATGTCCCCTATGTTCTCCATGTTCCCTATGTTCTCCATGGTCCCTGTGTTCTCCATGTTCCCTATGTTCCCCATGTTCCCTGTGTTCTCCATGTTCCCTATGTTCTCCATGTTCCCTATGTTCTCCATGTCCCCTATGTTCTCCATGTTCCCTATGTTCTCCATGGTCCCTGTGTTCTCCATGTTTTCTGTGTTCCCCATGTTCTCTATATTCTCCGTGTTCCCCATGTTCTCTGTGTTCCCCATGTTCCCCATATTCTCTGTGTTCCCCATGTTCCCTATGTTCTCCATGTTCCCTATGTTCCCCATGTTCCCTATGTTCCCCATGTTCCCTATGTTCTCCATGTTCCCTATGTTCCCCATGTTCCCTATGTTCCCTATGTTCCCTGTGTTCTCCATGTTCTCTGTGTTCCCTCTG
>JAQQZX010000040.1:24690217-24702321 GCA_030068355.1 Notoglanidium maculatum | reverse complement strand
GTGTTCTCCCTGTTCTCCGTGTTCTCTCTGTTCTCCATATTCTCCCTGTTCTCCTGTTCTCCATGTTCTCCCTGTTCTCCATGTTCTCCCTGTTCTCCCTGTTCTCCCTGTTCTCCGTGTTCTCCATGTTCTCCCTGTTCTCCCTGTTCTCCGTGTTCTCCCTGTTCTCCGTGTTCTCCATGTTCTCCCTGTTCTCCCTGTTCTCCATGTTCTCCATGTTCTCCCTGTTCTCCGTGTTCTCCCTGTTCTCCGTGTTCTCCATGTTCTCCCTGTTCTCCCTGTTCTCCATGTTCTCCCTGTTCTCCGTGTTCTCCCTGTTCTCCGTGTTCTCCATGTTCTCCCTGTTCTACCTGTTCTCCATGTTCTCCATGTTCTCCATGTTCTCCATGTTCTCTGTGTTCTTCTGTGATTTGTAATTTAAATTTCCCCCTTTTTACAACTCATTTGCTGATGTTTAGTGTGAAACCAAACTCAAACCAACCTAAAATATGAGCAACGCACCCTGCTCAGTCGTCCAGCTGATAGAATCTCCTCCATCCTTCATGAGACTCACGTGGCTCATGCTTTTCTGTAAAACCTAAAACCTCTCTCTCCTTCTCTCTTGTTCTGTTTCCCTCTCTCTCGCCACTCTCTCTGTCCATCTCACCCTCTCTCTCACTCTTTCTCTCTCTCTTTCACTCTCTCCATCTCCCCCTCTACTTCTCACTCTCTCTCTCTGTCTGTCTCACTCTCTCGCTCGCTCGCTTGATCTCTCTCACTCTCTCTCACTCTCTCTCTCTCACTCTCTCTCACTCTCTCTCACTCTCTCTCCTGTCAGCACTGAGCTGCAAATGGTCACATAAAGGAGATGCTAAAATAATATAGAGACATTATGAGGTGCTGTCAACTTAACAGTGTGTAGCATAGTCTTACTCACACACTCCTGCACACACTCCTGCACACACACCTACAGACACTCCTGCACACACACCTACACACACTCCTACACACACTCCTGCACACACACACCTACACGCACGCCTACTACACTTACTTGACATCACCTCATTATGTGCGTTCTGTCAATCCTCATGAACACTTCAGCGTGTCAATAGCGCATGAACACAGCAGCCTGTGTCTAACAGGGGAGAACTCCTCCGCAGCTCAGCGTATCGGCTCCGTGTAGATGATGGGAGGAGCTGTGACATCACGTGTGCGTTCGCCAGGACTCGAGAGTGCCTCTGTGATTGATTAAACGCTCAGAAACGTGTCAGTGCTGAGCACTTCAGTTACAGAAAAGCAACAAAACATGAATCTAAAGATATAAACTTAAAAAAAGAATATAAAGAATGCAGGCAAACTTTTTTATACATATACTCCATAAAGAACGGCCCTGATTGCAGAATTCCAGCGCCCAGATTAACTCAGTGTTGTGATTTATTCCTCCAGGTACTACTACGCGCGAGCTGCATCTAGCAATTTGTGCACCAGAAACTCCACAGGAGCACAAGGTTAGGAGTGTGTACAGCATGCACTTTCTAAAGAAGTGTGTTTAAGCTGCAGAACTCAGACTGCTGGAGGAAACTGATACGGTTTTAAAGCACAACAAACGCAGCTTTGTGTCTAGTGTTTGCTGAAGTGCTGCTCATGCTATAATATGTGCGTAAAGAGCAGTGAGCACTCGACATCTGGAGAGCGTGGTTGATTCTGAAACTCCTCCACAGCGTTCCACTGTGTACTGCAAACAGCATTTATTCAAAACACCTTCCAAGAACCGATCTGGAAGCTCAGGTTCCCTTTCCACCAACAGGAACTAGTTCTGTGCTGTTGCCGGGTTGGAGTTGTTCCAACTAGCAATCCTTCTAAGAACCGCTTTTCCACGGACTAGAGATCCATGTCGTTACGTCACTGTATACGTCTCCGTATACGTCAAAAAAATATTTGTATTAGCTTCGTTATCAGATCAGAATCTCAAGCTAACTCTACTAGCTACGTATGTACAGTGTGTGCGCTCACCTAGTAAGAGCTAAACCAAGAAAGCAAAAAAGTGCTAAGTTTTCCTACGGACAGTCCGACGAAACAAGAATATAATCTGAGTAGATTAGTGAGCACGTTGGTCTGTTGGAGGCCGGATGATGATTAGAGAGATCGGACGGGTCAAGATGTGGTTTCTATGACAACAGCAGTCTGTGTGATCTGTAAGTAAGTAAGTAAGTAAGATCTGTGTGCTCTGACCCTAGATGACCTTTAATAGCACCTAAGAGTGGAAATTAATTACAACTGTCGACCTTCTGCAGATCGGTGTTATAAACATAATGAAGTAATAATGATGAATTCAGATGTTAAAGAAGTAATGATGTTTGAGGAAAGGTGGTAAAGGAGAGCCGGGTCCGGCCTGCAGGTCAGAACGTGTGCGCAGTGCATGAGGCGCTGTATTACAGCTGATAATGAGGAGGTGAGATGAAGCAGGTAGAGGTGAAGCAGCTAAAATGCTGAATCTGTACAGTACCTGAGTCACGACTCCGAATCTCTCCATCCTGCACTATTGCATCAACTTTTTGGCAACTTCTGCTTCTGATTCCGTGAACATGGACTCCTTCTTGCTATGATGAGTTGGCATGACTGTGTGTGTGTGTGTGTGTGTGTGTGTGTGTGTGCAATCTCTATGCAATCTCGTTCACAGCTGAGACGCCTGTCCTCTGTCAGGTTCTTCTCATCTCTCTCACTGTCATAAACAACTCGTTGTATGTGAGAGCGTCTCTGGGAGAAACATGGTATAAAATATAGACTTGATTTATTCTGGGATCAGATGGGAATGTGTTTAGAACGGTACAGAGGCACGCGCTGAGCTGAACAAGACGCCGTTGTAACTCCTGGCTGTGGACGGAGCATTCTGTACGCTGTATCTAGTAATAATCGTAATTTGTTAGCGTGCGGCCGTGTTCACTCAGACCGCGACGACTGTTTATCGTCGCTGTTGTTGATGTCGGTGAGAACGCGAACGGAATAACATGGTGTTCAGGCAGGGGTCAGGCGACTGGCAAACTGGCTCTGACTGAGGAAAGGCCGAGTTAATCACTTATTAATGACTTATTAATAACTTAAGGTTAGACAGAAAGGGAAAAGAAAGGGAAAGAGAAAGGGAAATTAAAACTGAAAGGATAAGGGAAAAGAGAGAGGGAATGGGAAAAGGACAATAAGGAAAAAGGAAAGGAAAGAAGAAAGGGAAGGAAAGAAAGAGGAAATGAAAGGAAAAAGGAAAGGAAAGAAAGAGGAAAAGATAGGATAGGAAAAAGGAAAGTAAAGGAAAAGAAAGGAACGGAAATTAAAGAAGAAATGGAAGGAAAGACAGAGGAAAGGAAAATAACTACGTAAGGACAGGAAAGGAAGTTGCTGCAGTGTGTTCTGTTGCAGTGTTGGATTTGGTTCCCTCTCTGTGCTGCAGTGTCGTATTGAAGCTCTAGTGTAAAATCTCTTTTAATTACGTCTTATTGTATCATATAGCTGCCGAGGCCCAGCGGGAAAACACGCACCGTCCAATATCACATTCATTTTCTACTCTTCTGCAGGAAATCCACAAATAATAGCTTTTACATATTTCTCCAGCCTCCAAAATAAAACCTCATCATCAAGACCTCATCTCATCTCATCTCATCTCATCTCATCTGGAGGTACTGGAGGTTTTTGGAAAACAAAAGCTGGTAACGAAAGCACACATGACAACAAAGGTTCCGCAGTTCTTAATTCATCATGCTAGCTCCTCGCTCGTCATGTTCTCTCCAGCAGCAGCAGCGGCGGCACGGCCGAGACAGGCAGCTCATTAATCTTTCAAGTCAGAACGCCGGGTTCCAGGAACGGGAACTTGTTCAGGTTTTCAGGAACACCATCTCAAGTGTGTTCACCTTTACCCCTGAGCATCTCAATAAGCTGATTCGGTGTGTGTGTGAGTATGTGTGTGTGTGTGTGTGTGTGTGTGTGTGTGTGTGTGTGTGTGTGTGTGTGTGTGTGTGTGTGTGTGTGTGTGTTACTACATTAGTGAATATGAGCTGAAATTAAGTTGCTGATGTTTTTTGCTTGACTCCATGAGAGCTCCATTTCTCCCTCTCTCTCTCTCACACACACACACACACACACACACACACATACTATGCACTGTAAGTGTGTTGTTTTAAACACACTGACCGTAAGAAGGAAGCTGATTGTTAAATGTACATGACATTAATCACTAAATGAGCACAGCGTTAATCAATAAAGAGACACAAACAAGGTGCGATCAATATGACAGGCGAAAGGACGAGTGGATTATCTATACTCAGACTCATAAGTCTGCTTCGGAGTCAACTCTGGCTCACAGAGAAAGTGACTCGACTCTGAATCGACTCCGACTCACAAAACTCTACCTCAGATCAATTCTAATTTAGTGAGAAAGTGATTCGACTCAGGTTAATGAAGTCCGCTTCAGAGTCAAAAAGAGAAAATAAACATTGGATGCGCTACACAAATATCTTAAACTATGCTTTTTACTGTATGTAATTATAAGTAAGCCAGTTTAGGGAGTGGGGAAAGTCTTCTCGGTCGCATGACACTAGAGAAACAGGTGAGTGAACGACTCTTCCTACAGGAGCTGCTATAACGGAGGTGAGAAGTTGTTTCTCTGACATTCCCTGATGCCAGACATGTGACTATAAATAGATAAAAAGTATCCCATGACATTCTTTCATGAATAAAAATATGGAATTGTCAAATCACTACAGCAGAAACGGGACAATATAAACCCCTTCTGGACGTGTTTTATTCCTTAAATCTACATAGAGATAAATCAGCACGCAGAGCAGATTTTTAAATATTAAAACTTGATGTACAGCTGAAAACACGACGAGAACAATTTAATTTAAGTGGAAAAATGTCCTTTGTTTCTAAAATGTGCTAAAAATGCTTTTACATATTAAAACGTGATCTACAGACGCAATGAATCAAATGAATGATTCATTTATTGCTAAAAAAACCCACATTTTTGGTTCGTATGTGTTTAAAATAGGAAATAGTGTTATAAAGTTATAAATTCGAGAAAGAAAGACTGGTGACAGTGTGACGTGCCCCTGAGAGCCGCGCTGTGTGATGAATATCCTGATGTACAGGCAGCGAGAGGTTAAAAATCATTCAACTCAATTTAATTGTAGATGCTATTCATTTGAGATACAGAGCATAGCTTAGCACTGTGTGTGCGTGTGTGTGTGTGTGTGTGTGTGTGTGTGCGTGCGTGTGTGTGTGTGTGTGTGTGTGAGATGGATGGCAGATTCACACAGTGTGAACATGAGTCCTCAAGGCCTGTCAAGTGTGGACACACTGCCCATTACTCTCCATCTCATAGGGCAGCACACACACACACACACACACACACACACACACACACACACACACACGTACCATTACTCTGTCCGTTTAACCCCAGGGCCAGTCAATATGTTTGGCTTGCGGTGTGTAAATGCCTCGTGGAGCGCTCTGCGGCTCTGCTGTTTATCGGCAGGTCAAACGTTTTAGCCGTCGCTCTGTTAATGTCAGATCTGCGTCCAACACGTGGGACACGTGACTCTCGCTCTCGCTCTGACATAAACATGCTTTATGGTTGAAAGTCATTTGAGCTTCACGCAGATCAGGCTGTAAAACTGAATACGAATATATTCATAATTTAAGTAATTATTATTATTATAGTTTCTAGCCAGGTTTATAATACAGTTATTCAGTGTTCTCTGCATGCATTATAAGCAGTGTTTATAAGCCTTACAGCTAGCTCCGGTTTACTCAGTGCATCCTGGTCAGTTGCAGTAGTGTTCACACCAGTAACTAATAATGCTAAATTAAATTAATGCCATGTTTATTTGTTTTACTACTTACAATGGGAATGAGACTGAATGAAATGAGACTGGTTTCTTCGGTATTGGTGTTATAATGCGTTATGAGCACTAACATCATCTCGACAATTCATAACACACACTACAGATGGCTAAAGGTCATGTGACGCATCGTCATAAATAATTACACAACTATTCATGTGTGTGATGCCTTAGTAATAAATGCATTAGTACAGGATATGAATGGAGTTCATGATTCCTTGTAAATCATAAAACGTGTATTTTTTTGTACATTAAGAAGAGTTATTACAATGTTACAGCAGGAATGAAACTCCAGGAGTTACGCTGTTTGAGATTTCATGGTGCCGAGGTGGTTTTCGAGTAAAGCCAAGCGAAATGCGCGACGTGATGAAAATGCGATTTTTGAAGGCATTCCTACAGCACATGGACGCACTGCTGCGTTTAAAAAAAATGTTCAACGATTTATTATTTTTTTTATTTTAAAACACTTAGGCTGCTTCTAATCAGCTTGTAGTTATTATTATTATTATGTTGTATTGAATAAAAAAAGAAAGAAAGGACTATTGTGAGTATTGTGGAAGTTCATTACAAGATGGATATGACATGGTCACAAATTAAGTAATTAAATTCATTAATTAACGGTAAAAAAATTCCAGTGACACTAACAGGATAAACACTAGACCAGACAACGGTGCTCCGCGAAGTCGCTCTCTCGCTCCGCCTGTAAGCACGGAGTGACGGATGCTGAGGGCGTGAGAGCTTCATTAGCAACGTGACATCCCACGCTGTCCCGCAAGCACGTGGGCGCATGTCTTAGGGGTATAATAACACGTGGTACGTCCTTTACAACTTTGTACTCAGTAACTTTTCAAGAGGGAAAGAGAGAGAGTGAGAGAGCATTTGTGAACAAACTCACTGGAGGGCAGAAAATGACAAGCCGCAGCGTTTAAAAGCAGATTTGATGTTCCAGTCTGGATGTAGCGTCGCTCCTGCTGGGCTTTGATACAGCGCTGAGCCGAATCGAGTCGTGTTCGTCTTAAAGAGAATTACATTCTCTCAGCAAAACACTCTGAGTGACCTGGAGGACATGACAGCTACAGAATGACGATTAGAGAAATTACAGACGGGTCGATATTTCTGCCCGTTGCTGAAAGTCTCACGCAGTCACTCGCGGCTGTGAAGCCGATATCACGCTTTCTCCAGGTTCACAAACGCACAGGGCTTTTCACCGTGACGAGACGTGAAGCCGAAGCTCTGAGCGATCTCGCTACGCGGAGAGATCGGAGACGTTGCTCTTCGGTGGTTCGTCGTTCAGTGATTTATCAAAATCAAAATGTTGTGTGCGTGAATATCCTGAGCGTTGGATTAGACCGTTGGATTTCATAAATAAAGCGACCATGTGAACATAAGACGCAGCAACATATCAAAATAATTACATAAACCCTACGTATATGTTTGTGACCGAAGATGAGATACAGTAAGCAGTCGCCTCTACATGAGGGAATTGAAAACTCTCTCATTTCTCCGTGTGTTCAGATGCCGCGGCTCTGGGCTGAATGGAGCATCTCCATTTCCGAGGTATTACTTCTCTCCCGATCGTGACGCACGTGTGAATCCAATTTTGAACAATGAGCTGAGAACACAGAGCGGGGTCACCCTGAACACCGAGTCGTGGGGACAAAATTACTGACGGGAATTGGAAATTGTACCTCAGTAAGCTCTGATAAATAATCATGAATCCTCTACACGCAGCGCTGAGTCTTAAGGCCGCGGAGAGAGCGTGATCAGTGGCTCAGCGGATCAGCGGACGCTCGTCACGTGCGGCATCCTGATGACCAGTTTTACTCTGAGCTCTTTTAGTCTGTATAAAAAAATAATGGACACGAAATTTTGAATTGCAATGTAACTTTGGTTTTTTTCGCGTTTTTTTCATGACATGACCTTTCTCTAAAATTCTACTATTACTGAATAAAGAGTCCTCCAGCTGTTAGACCACTCCTTCCACTTACAACATATTCTCAATCATTTAAATGCTTGAATACAAAAATGCTAAAATATCAGGTGTCTAAAACGTTATATTAGCAGTGGAGAGTTTAACAATAGCCAATGTATGTGGTTTACATCTGAATGAGAATAAACAGGAACAATAAATGATGGAAATCGAGCTTTACATGTGCGCAGGGATGGAAAAAAGAAGAGAAAGAAAAAATATTACACCACATCCCTCTGGAGCAAAACTTGCCATGCTCTCTGAGTGGGAGGGGCATACTGTTTCTCCTCCTGTCAATCACAGTGACATCAGCCAATAGCAAATCTCTATGAGCTGACGTATGCAGAAGAGGGTAGACAGCACTTTCCTTAGAGTTTGTTAGACACGGTCGGTTGTCTTCACGTGTCTCGTCTCAGAGGAAGCACGTGTTAGCCTTCGCCCTCGCCGCGCTGTAGCTGTCATGTGACGGGGACAGTTAGTTAGTGAGCGGGAAGGAATTGGTCAAGACCAAATTGAGGGGGGAAATAAGCAAAAGAATCTAGCTAAATAACACAGCGTACCGATTTATGTGCCTTGCTAGCTAATGTTAGTTAGCACTAGCTTCAGTGCTAATCGTAAACTGTTTTTGCGATATAATCCATGCTAAGCCAAAATGCTAAGCTATTGCTGTGCTGTAGAATAGATAAAGTGACCAGACATTATTTGAAAATGTCATGTAAATAATTAAAAGTGTAAGAACAAGACAAACTCATATAAAGCAAAAGAAAAAAATAGGCACTTGATGGATATCTTGAGGGTTTAAAAATTTTACATGCTACATTACGTACGCTTGGTGATAACATCTGAAATCAATCACTGGTGTTTTGCATGCTGATGAGAAGTGTGTTTCCTTGAGTCATTGGCACAAAAGCTCCACAGATTCTCAACAGGAAGGAGAAGAATAAGAAGAAGAAGGAGGAGGAGGAGAAAAAGAAGAATAATAAGAAGAAGAAGGCAGAGGAGGAGGAGAAGAAGGAGGAGGAGGAGAAGAAGAAGGAGGAGGAGGAGAAGAAGAAGGAGAAGAAGGAGGAGGAGGAGGAGGAGAAGAAGAAGTAGAAGAAGAAGGAGAAGAAGAAGAAGAAGAAGAAGAGGGAGGTGGAGAAGAAGGAGAAGGAGGAAAAGAAGAAGAAAAAGAAGGAGGTGGAGAAGAATGAGGAGAATAATAAGAAGAAGAAGGAGAAGAAGAAGGAGAAGAAGAAGGAGGAGATGAAGAAGAAGAGGGAGGAATAGGAGAAGAAGAAGAAGAAGAAGGAGGAAGAGGAGGAGGAGGAGAAGGAGGAAGAGGAGGAGAAGAAGAAGAAGAAGGAGAAGAAGAGGGAGGAGAAGGAGAAGAAGGAGGAAGAGGAGGAGAAGAAGAGGGAGGAGGAGAAGGAGATGAAGGAGGAGAAGAAGAAGAAGAAGAAGAAGAAGGAGGAGAAGAAGGAGGAGGAGAAGAAGTCCACATTGAACTCGCAAAACATGTGTCTTTTTGGTGTAACATCATTCGTAACCCGCAGCACTCTCACAGTTCCATCACACCATGTTCTGCTCGATAAGATCAGACGTCAGATAGCAAGGATCAGACTCTGGTGTGCAGATCAGGGGGTTGAGAGAATAAACATGGCGCCTCGGTGCGAGCCCAGGCCTCTTCCTCTGGCCTTTATCAGCTGAGAAATTGACATTGGAGCTAGCGGCCCCGTGCTGAAAGGCCATGACCTTTCTCAAAATGCCAGCCTATTAAATAACCTGCTGAAATTTGAGCGTGTATGTAAAATGCCACGGTGTTGTACAGCGTGTCTTCCTAGCCGTTAATTCCCTTATCGGGAGAGAGACTCAGCTCTCGTTAAAAGTTCGCACTCGCATTCTTTGTTTCTCTTTCTAAAAAAAAATAAAGTGTCCATTTTCACTGCTCGCTTCAGAAGAAGCGGATTTTAAAGCTGGCGTGGGGGCGTGTGACGGTCGTCTCTGGTTTCTGAACCACACGTCCAAGGGGTTTCCACCAAACCTCGGGATGTTGATTACAGCGGACGGTGAAAAAGACCAAAAATCAACACGTGGTCGAGCGAGAACTCATCTGGGGTGAGGCTAATAAATTAATGTAGCTTGCAGAGTCTTAAATGAAACGGAATACAGAGTCTCACAGTTTGTGAGTCTGGGAAAGGAGACAGCAGGACATCCAAACAATTAAAACGCCGCTGTTCTCTTTGTTTTGTTTTGTTTTTTTTTAATACCAGGAAAACGTCCTGTAAAAAAGGTCAAACCAGGACACTAGCAGTATTGAATCCTGCATCCAAATCCCTTTCCTTTCAAATAAGGATAACAATTATACTAATGGCTTTTATTAATAGAGCACTTTTCAGAGTCTCAAAGCTGCTCAATAAGCCATGAAGCTAAGAATCGCTCGTTCACGAAGTCGGTCGTCATTCATACACATCCTGCTCCAAAGCTAAGCGTCACTGATTCGGATTCTCAGAGCCGGCCCTGACCAATCTGATGCCCCGGGCGAGATTTTAGCTGGTGCGCTGCGCATCGAAGCCAAGTCCACCACCAATCGTTGTGTTCATACACACACAGCTTGTATTTTAGAAACCAAAACCAGAAACTGAAATATTTCAAAAGTGTGTCTGAAACGAGGAAAGAAATCTTGGATGTCACATCATATTAATAAATAAGCTGCTGATGGTGAAGCCACATTATAGCCTGTAACATTCTACACACAAGCAGCAATACTAATTACACCTAACATTCATGCACTAAACATGCACTCAGTGAGCACTTCCTTCACATGATGCATGCTGCTTGCTGTACGTTTAAGACTCATCAATACTGAAAATGCAAAGGCTTACGACTTTTCTAAAAGGGAATGGAAAAGGAAAAGTGTTTTTATCGACCACCAGTGTTAACGTTGGCTTTAACGATGGAACGTAGTCAATAAAACTGGTTAATACGTCTGGTTTCTTGAGACAGACAGCGGGTGGTTCGTGCGGCAAAGAAAGAGTGTATTTCTCCAAGGTATGTTCAAGGTTATTCCCCAAACACCTGTGTGGCGGCGGGGGCGTGGTCGAGCGTCAGTTATGAACCTAACTCCGCATATCAGTCGCTGATTCATATTCTTCTACAAATGAAAAAGGTTACAAAACAATTTCTAAACAGCTTGGCCTCCACCAGTCCACTGTGAAGCAGATATACAAATGGAGGAAGTTCAGCATCACCGTTACTCTCCCAAGGAGTGGTGTCCAGCAAAAATCACTCCAAGGGTGAAGTAAGTGATGTGATGTCACAAAGAAGCCCAGGATGATATCTAAGGACCTGTATTACGCTTGCATTGAGTAATGTTACTGTTCGAGAGTCCACCATCAGAACAAGGATGGTGATCGTGAGGAGGAGACCACGACTCTCCATCTGAGGTTTGATCAAGACCACGTGGATAAGCCACAAGCCTGGTGGAAGGAAGTTCTGTGGACCGATGGACCCAAAAACTAAAAAGTGTTATGTTTGGCAAACACCAGCTGCATCCCAACCGTGAAGCATGGGGGCGGTAGCATCATGGTTCGCTTTGCTGTCTGGGCTCCAGGATGGCTTGCCATTATGAATTCTGGATTGTACCAGCAAATTCTACAGGAGAAAGTCAAGACAACGACCAGCACACAAGTAAGTCTACAAAGAAATGGTACAAGTAAAGGAACTCATGGACAAGTGAAAGTCCAGACCACAGCCCAACAGAAATGCTGTGGAGGGACCTAAACAGGGTAGTTTGTGCAAGAACACCCACCGACATCACTGAGTGGAAGCCGTCTTGTAAGGAGGAATGAGCCGAATTTATGCAGAAATACAGACAATTTGAAAGCGTTCACAAAGTTTCTAGCGCCACTGTATTTCGCATATTAAACATCACGATATATCATAACCTGTTTATTGACACATGCTGCATTTGTACTAGCCTGCGTTTCCTAGAAATTAGCTTACTCAGCATCTGCACTCTGCTAACTAGTCAAAAATAAAAAACAAACACTGCAATTTCCCTTTATAGCACAAAAGCTGCCCTTTGTAACATAATGAAGTCAAAGAATGAGCGGGGAGGAATAAAACCGGTGAAATATGTCAAAGCGGCATTCCGCAATAAACACAGGAGCTGATATAATGTACAAACCATGAGAGAGAGAGAGCGAGAGAGACAGAGAGAGAGAGAGAGACAGAGAGAGAGAGAGAGAGAGAGAGAGAGAGAGAGAGACAGAGAGAGAGAG
>JAQQZX010000040.1:24670886-24688386 GCA_030068355.1 Notoglanidium maculatum | reverse complement strand
TCCGTTTCTGTCCTGAATCTGTTTCACAGACGGAATACATCAGAGATCTGAAGGAATATAGAAAGCGCAAAATAAGCAGACGCGCCGAGAGCCGACGCACGTGGAGGCGCATTTCGTTCCCGACGAGGATCTCCACACCGCCGAGAGAAAAAACCGAACCGGCTCGGGCGCAGAGGGGCGGGATGTTAGAATGCTAGGACGGGTTTGCTTTGGATTTGCAGATAACCGTTGTTGTTTGACGTTTTAACAATGACATACTTTCATATCTCATTCCCTTCCTGAAGCTAATTAGGCGCTGAAGCGTGGTGTGGTGTGCTGAAACATTCATAAACTCGCACTGCATTAAAAAGCGCTTGTGTAATCACAGCCCACATCTGAATTACAAACGCGCGCTCTGTTCTAATAACCCGAGGCTCGGACCAACCACGAGCCGCTGCTGAGAGTTTAGTGTAGCTGTCGGGAGAAATATGTGCAACGAGACGTTATTCCAACGTCGGCAGCTAAAGCTAATTAGAATGTGAAATAACGGGAAATGTGCTTCAGTTCAAATCAGCATTTATTTTGCCTCTCGGTGTTTTTTTGCCTTTAAACTGCCTTCATTAGGCCGAGAGGAAAAAATATCTGTTTGCTATAATTGTGTAGATGTACGCCATATCAAGTCACCGACGAGTGCGGGATGCGAAACAGATCAGGCTCACTTATCGTTATGAATTATGGTGAATTGGACTAATCAGCAGTGCATTATGAATGTAATAAAGCTAATGAGCATCTATAAGGAGAGCAATTGCAGGTGCTTGATGTAAAGTACTAGGGCTGAACAATGGTGCCCACGGTTAGGCCCTCAATAAGATCAAAGAAATTATTTCAGAGAGCAGAGATACAGACTCGCCATTTCTTCTCCCTGTCACTATCGCTACATCACTACCGCTACGTCACTACCGTTACATCGATGTCGCTAGATGACGTAATAATGAGTATGATTAGCAGGGTCATCCATCGGCCATCGCATTGAGAGCGAGAAGGCTCCCTGAGCGGGATCTACGATAATTGCTCTCGAAGAGATACAGATCGCTACGCTATGTTTTAGCATGCTAGCGTTTTCTGACTAGCACGCCGTAGCCTACTCCTGACATCACGTCTTTGTTCTTAACATGAATAACAGAAATCTCGCATGAACAGCAGCATCGCTGTTACACTTTCAAAATCTTATTCCCAGATCCAGCCTCCTCTAAAACATAAACCTGAGTGCTCTGTTTTTTCCAAGAAAAAAAAAGAGAAATAACAGAGAAAGTGGAGCAAAGAGTGCATGGAGTAGATGAATTAGATGTTCTCTTGGACTCTTATTAGCACTCATCACCGAGAAAATATCAAACATCATTGAAAATACGGGAGAGTACGCCCATGACCTGTCCGCGGCTTGCCGTGATCTTTGCCTGATATGTTGCTTAGCAACCAACGGCCTACACCGCGTAAGAGAAAAACACGTCTATTATAATAATGAATTCAATTATTTATTGAAATCTGTTTTTCATATTGTTGTGTGAACACAGTACGCCACTCGTGGGTGCATCTTACAGTGATTTAATCACAGGTAAAGGGTTTACTCAGCGTCGTGTCACACCTACACACACCTTTACCTATAATAAAATCACTGTACTGCACACTCTCTCACGCCTTATACGTAGCTTCAGTAGAAAGTCAACCAACGTGTAGAAATTCCATCGAGCAGGAGCAAATCGGTCAGATTTAAGTCTGTAATTAAAGCTGACCTACTTCTGCTCGAAAGTGGCCGGTGATGCGATGATCGCTAATCTTCCCTCATGCCTTCTTAACCGCCCATGACTCTTCTTACTAATGAACATTTGTTAGAGCATTCTGTGTTAACAGAAGGCAAATACACACAGCCTGCTCGATGCAGAATCTTCCAGACAGCGTTCGATTGTAAACCTTTCAAACAATGACAATAATTTGTTTAATATATGCAGTTTAGTAAAAGTGACGTTTCTCACGCAGGATCGATCGACGCTTGAACCGCCTCATCGTTTGAACTGCCTCGAATGGTGAGGGAACTTTCTGAGTGTGAAACTTTTTCCACCCTGCGTGGAAACCTCGACCTGCCCACAGGTTATCCTCGTGTGGATATTATTAACTTATCTCGCTCAGTTAAGTGCCGGCTCGTTTGAAAACACGAGCAGAAAGTCATTGGATCACAGCCGTCAAAGCCTTGACAGGGTTCTGAGAGTCTTGGCAGGAGGATCTGATAACAAGGAGACGCTGGCTGTGGGAACGGACACGGTCCTCGTGTTCTGCAGTCTGCCCGCTTGTAAAACTGTAAGCGCTGATTGGGCTGTAATCCAGGGCCCGTCTTGAGCATTAAAATGCTGCAGGGTTTTTTGACCTCCTGACTCGGGGCTGATGCCAGCATGTTGTTGCTTACGTGATGAGAATGGAGGCTAAGCTTTCCTGTAAGCCATGATCAAAAGAGTGACTATTTAGGTTTAAATACGATGTTTCTGTTGCCTTTACGCTGGACCGTTTGCTCCGTCTCCTCCACAGTGCTTGGGCTTCGAACAATGCATTGGGTTTATTTAAGACAAGAATCAGCGTCAGTGGTTGCCAAACGAACTCCGCTGTTCTCCGTGTTAACAGGAAATTCTTACCGTGTCTGCAAATTATGCTGAAGAGCCGGAGATAAAGACTCCTCATATTAGGCTCGTATAACAAAATCCTATTTGCTCCAGCTAACAATGAAATCTTAATCTTCTTTTAGACTCCCACTTGATATGCAGTAATTAAATGGACTTTTGTATTAATGAATTAATTCTGCGATTGGCTTGTCATTGTGTAATAACTGCTTATGGATTTAAAGGAGCATTACTCGTCCGTGAGCTGCCAGGAAATCTATTAAAACAGGATTACGGGGATAGGTCACTCAGAAGTTCATATTCAGAAAGAATATGGAAAGAGACTCTTTCAGAGTCTACTCGTTTGGGCGTTTCCATGAATCGAGGATGACATTCATAGCTGGGGTAGATGCTTTCATCCAGAATAAATCCATTATCATAAATCCTGAAGACAGACTGAGGTTAAAATGCAGAAAATTCAAACAACATTAGGGACTGGGTAAGTTGTTCCAAACCCTGGCCTGTTTGAGCTCATTTATTTAGATAGAGAGTAAAAAAGTATGTTTACGGGATGGGTTTAAACAGAAATGGATGCCATTCCATTTGTGCACTTTTATACAAGCTATTTTATTATTCACATATTTATGTACATGCAAGCTGGAGTCAGCCAATCAGGGGTCATGTGCTGCAGTAAGCACACAGTTAACCAATCAGGAGAGGAGGTGAAGTGAAGTTGGGTTGGCCCTAGAACACAGGAAAACAGGATTGGACGGAATTTCTTCGACAGCAGGTGGGATTGGTTAAAAGTGTCTGTGAGATTGGTCAGGATTCCTTTGGAAGTGAGTGGGATTGGTCATGAGTGTGTGCAGGAGCAGATGAGATTGGTTTAGATTCCTTTGGGAGGGGTCGGGACTGGTCAGGATTTCTTTGGGAGGGGTCGGGACTGGTCAGGATTTCTTTGGGAGGGGTCGGGATTGGTCAGGATTCCTTTGGGAGTGAGTGAGATTGGTCATGAGCGTGTGCAGGAGCAGATGGGATTGGTGGGAATTCCTTTGGGAGGGGTCAGGATTGGTGGAGATTCCTTTGGGAGGGGTCGGGATTGGTCACAAGTGTCTGAAGGAGCAGGAGGGAATTGTCAAGAGGGTTGGCAGGTGCAGGACGGCTTGGTCGGGATTCCTTTGGCAATGGGCAACATTGGTCAAGAGAGTCTGCAGGAGTAGGTGGGATTGGTCAGGATTCATTTGGGAATGGGGACGAGTGTCTGCAGGAGCAGGAAGGACTGGACCATAGCGTTGGCAGAAACAGGCGGGATTGGTTAATAGTGTAGGCAGGAGTGAGCAGGATTGGTCAGAAATCCTCTGGGAGTCTGCAGTATTGATCAATAGTGTCTGCGGGAGCAGGATGGATTGGTCAGGATTAATCTGGGAGTGAGTGGGTTTGCTCAAGAGTGCCAGCAGGAGTGGGCGGGATTGGTTACTCTTTTTTCAGGAGCAAGAGGAAATGGGATTAAAAAGACAGTCCTTCACATCTCTGATTCCAAGCTCATGGCCAATGACATCATAACAATCAGGGCATCTCAGTTTGGACTTCACCATACAGTATATCATGTGTGAGTCATTATCACTGAAATGGTCTTAAACAGCAGGTACACGAGGAATATGTAAATCGTGCGCTGTATATGTTCTGACCACGCGCTCCTGAAGAGCGTTGCTCTGGGAGTTTTAATGAATCAGAGCATCACAATCACAAATAGAAACAGAAATCATTCCAACTTAAAACACTGCAGGCCAACTTGCATTACATTACAGCAGCGCAGGACTAAATATACCGACTAACTGGCACCAGGAGACCATTAACGAGGATTGGGCACGTGTCCAGAGAGGAGACGAAGCAGGGGGAAGATGGGAGCAGGAACTTTGGGTGATTTATTTTTTCCATGAATTCATGAATAATTAATGAATGTCGGTTTCGGTTACAACATATTTTGCCGGTAAACATCTCTGAGCAGGAGTGATGATTACATCCTCAGACCAATAACTGATCACGAGAGTTGTCTTGTTGTATACGGGCAGACGCTGCTAGCATTGTGTCATGATAAAAATAATATTATCCTAATGGGACAAAAATAATGAGAGAACTTATATCACAGGTCAGTGTAGCTAGCTAGCTATACCACTTTAGCCTTGGTGTTCTTCTTTAATACAGTCTGCAGACATATTGTACAACCTAAATGAGAGTTTGATTTCCACTTATATCGCACTGCTGTTGAATTTGTTCTGGTTTCTATAGTAACAGCTCATTAGCAAGGACTTGTATGGTGGATTCTCCATATAAACAGATAATAAAGCATGTGTAATCATTATTATGGTGAGGTTTTGTGGGAGGAGGCACTTTATTTAACATCTGTGGAAGGAGTCAAAGGTAAAGCTGTAACCTTCGGGACAGAGGAGTTTACGCTTTGCGGCTGGTGAGGGAACCACCGTTTATAGCTGCTATAACCAAAGAGAAAATGGTTCACAACCATTAAATGTAACTATAAATGTATAAAATGTCGATCTTTAATAAGTAATAAACTTGTAATCGTGGGGAAATTGAGGGGAATTGAAAAACACTTCCGGACGTGTTGCTACAGCAAAACGACCCATTTTGTCGGTAACTCTACTTCATCACCCCTCCGTGGTGGATTATTTTCCTATAACAGCACCCCACACAGTGTTTTATTTCATCTACAACACAGGGAAGAATGATGGGGGAAAAAAATCCACCATTAAAAGAGTCACAGGTGCTTGAATCTCTGCAATAAGATGAAGCTACACACACTGAATAATTATTCATGAATTTCCCTAGCTCAGTAAAATTCCTGTCAGACTGTAGAGAATTCGGAAGGAGAAAACAGAAGGCAGGAGGAAACTAGACATAAAACCAGAACTTGAAAAGAAACCTGCTGCGTCAGCCGCCGACTCTAACCTGCGGCAGATACTGTGGAACGCACAATGCTCCGACCCACTGCCTTTATTCGATAAGATTAAAAGTGCCTGAGAATAAACAGAGTGTGGTACTGGTAGAGCAGAACAGGAAGCAATGCCCAGAGAGAGAGACAGAGTGTGTGTGTGTGTGTGTGTGTGTGTAATGAACTGGACACAAATCTGTTGCCACTGGACTGATTCCGCTCCCGGTGCCTGGCAACACATGCTCGCTCTGGTGGAGAATCTCTGGCATCTCCGCTAGCAAGAGATGGTAAGCGAGAAGAGCCAGAGATCAATTTAGTGCTAAATAAAAAGCTCGGCGGGGGCGCTTTCATGCGTGTGCTGGCATCACGCCACAACAAAGCAGTGAGCAAAGCACAGACGGTGCTGATTAACACACAACACCAAAGGCAACGTCGGTCTTAACGTGACTCAGAAGACGCAGAGGTCCACGCTGTGAATCCTGGCGCAGATTTGCCAACGCCATTGTAACCTTTAAGTTGTTAATAATGCACGAGTTCATCACGGAGGACCGGACAAACAGCTGAACGTAAAAAAAAAAACAACAAAAAAAAACAGGACGCTGCTCTGTTCTATCTTAAATACATCACATACAAGTACACAGGACACGTGCTCAAATAAAAAGCGGCGAAAGAGCGACATGTTCCACACTACAAGACGAACCGCAGTAAATTCGGTCTGTTTACAGGAAAACGAAAACAAATTGCTGCTTTATTGTACAAGTGTCATTTTCCTTTGTTGGATCGCTACAGCTTAGCTTAGCGGAGGACCGTTAACGGTCGGTGTTTCGTACGCATATCCGTCTCTCGCCTGTGTTCGGGATTCTGCCGATTTCAGATTTGAAGCCACGTGACGTAACTTCACTTTGCGTGAACGATAAAACGTCCCGCGAAAGTTTCCAAACAGCCGACAATTTCACTGCTGGAGGGCAAAGAAACAATGGGCGCTTTTTTCTGTGTGTATGATGTGCAAATATTCCTATTTTTCGTAATTTTCAGTGAAAATATTCAATATCATCGATAAAACGTAAGGAAGTGGATTCACCTTCTTATATGGTTATACAGCAAAAGGTTTAATTCATTAGTTAGCGACACATTGCGCATTTGAACTGTTTATGGTTCGTATCTGAAATCTGAAATCTCACGCAAGTTATAACAACGATAAACTGTTTGTAGCTCGTCCACCGAACATGGCCCTGTGTACGAGCTGTTACCATAGAAACCTTAACATACTAGAACGAGCACATTAATATAAACCTGCTGTAGCCGGACCCACACGCACGAAAATAACGCCCACCTTCTCACCAATCAGATTCGAGAATTCAACCACGCTGGTGTTTGCCTAATGCTAGCTAAGCTGAGGAATTCGAACCATTCTCGTCTCAGGAATGGAGGACTGAAAAAAGTGACTGAGAACGAGCGAGACTACTTGAAATACAGAGTTCCTACACAAGGTCAGCAGGTCGGAATCGACAGTGTAGCTCTTCATTTCAGTCAGCAAACAAAGAGTGTTATATTCCAGGAGGTACGGTAACTACGAGCTCTTTCTGAAAGAGTGTAAATGAGTGACCTTATTTAAATGAGGTGCACATTCTCACTAAAGAGAACTTTTTCTCCCTTTTCTTCTCTGTACTTTAACTCGAGCCGCGGCTGTTCAGCAGTGTGCATAATGAGCCGGCGGCTCACATAATGTGTGCAGTCATGCTTTGCAATTTGGAGATGAAGCTGTGGCTCTCAGAGCATCGTCTGATTCTAGATGAGCCATGTTGTTGCCTGATGAGCATGTGCACAAGAGCATGAGCACGCACACACACACACACACACACACACGCTCTCTGTAGCGCTCTCATTAAGGATAGATGAGATGCTCTGGTGTCATTCTGATGCTCAGCATGCAAACACTCGGCAGCCTGTGCGGTGGCAGGTGAACAAAACAAATCCATAAACAGAGAGTGGAACGAGCGTCGAGGCTGGAATCATCGCGTCAACTCGGCGGCCTGTGAATTACTCAGATGTACGTCGTATATATGTGTAACGTTCCGGTGCAGTCGAGTGATGTACACGAGCGCACTGAATTTAAACCAGTTATTCCACTACTCCCTCACCTGTATATAAAGAGCGAGGGGATGATTTAATTACGACAAATTACTACAGGACTTTTACAGCGTTTATCAACCAGAGATGCTACATACATCTCAGAAAGCTTATGAAGCTCTGACCTGCAAAGTTTTTCATTTCTGTCGTATTTTCGGCAGAGTATGTTGTTGTGTTGACATGGCAACTCGGGGTGGGAAGCGCAGGGGTTTTGTAAAGTTGTACGGTTTTTTCAGACTATGTTGAAGAAGAGCGAATATCAGCTGGGTAATTGGTTTTGATCAGTAGAAAAAAATTCATGTCTGAAGGAGTTTCATTCTTCATTACTCATTATAGCTTGTTATTATGACTCACTAGCTTGTTTCATGGTTATGATTAGCTCATAATTACAAGATCTTGTTATTACAACTTTATAACCCATTATTACAACTTACAACCTACTAACTTATTATCTCAAGATATCACGACTTAGTAGTCATTATTATCAAAACTCATTATTTCAACATTGAATTTGTAGTTCATTATTTCACGTTATTACAACTTAATTATTCATTATTGCTACTTAGTGATTTGTTATTATGACTTGCTAACTCATTATTTCATGATATCTCATTATTTCACCTTAATATCTCATTATTTCAAGATATTATCTTGTTATTACAACTTACCCACCCATTAATTCAACTCAGTAACTTGTTATTAGGCCTTCACTAAATTTTTATTCCAAGATATTCTCTTCTTACAACATTACCTCATTAATTCATGGATATCTCATCATTTCAAGATAGTATCTTGTAAGTATGGTTTACTAACTCATTATGATGGCAGTAACTTCTTATTACAATGTAGTAATTATTATGACTTAGTAACTCGTTATTTCAAGATAATATCTCATTGACTTTGTGACTCTTTGAAACTCATTATTACAGGATATCTCATTTTTACATCCTACTATCTCATTATTTGACGACAGTATCTTGTTATTATAGCTTACTAAGTTGTTATTATGACTTAGTAACTTCTTACTCTGATGTAGTAACTAATTATGACTTACTAACTAGCTATTTCAAGATATCTCCTTATTATGACTTAGTAAGTTTTAACTAGGACTTAGTTACTTGTTATTACGGCTAACTAGCCTGTAATTTCTAGTATTGTCTCGTTGTTACGGCTTACCGACTCATTATTTCAATGCACTATCTCACTATTATCGCATTACAAAGTCAAAATAATGAGATACTAAGTCAAATATTGACACAGCACACGGTTCAGACACTCTTCTGTGGACAAAACTCTGGCTTGTGAAGATTAAAATAAAGGTAGGTGATATTGAAAAGTTCAGATGCACCAGATTTCCAGTTTGGATAGATACGACTGATAATCTGATAATCTTCTGTCAGCAGATGAGACTGATCAGAGAAGACTGACTGGATCTGTCACTAAGTCCAGTCTCACGGTGAAACACACACACACACACACACACACGTCGGAGACGATGCCTTTTTAAAAGCTTGTTGCTCTTAAATATTTTAGAGACTTTAACCCGGTTGAGCCGTTAAACTCCGGCAGCAGCTGTTTAGGATCGTTTGTGTTTCAGTGTGATTGAAGCGAAAGTCTCGGCACCATGGTTTTTTGTTTGTATGTTTTTTTCAAGCTTAGGACATGCTTTTAGTCTTCAGCTGCTTTCTAAATGATTCTGGCTTACAGTCAGGATAAACACACTGACTTTAAAAGTTATTCCAAGGGTTAAATTACAGCCCCTGATGTGGAAGTGAAACTAATTTAACTCGGAACAAACGTTTTATCATTTGGCCATTCTGTCTTCTGATTCGCCAGCGTGAGGTGTCGGTTAATTCTCTACGACAGTAGCTATTTGCGGCTGCACAGCTATCACGTCGTTATAGTAACGTGCTCGCTCTGATAACTTATAGTTGCTATAGTAACAGCTCAGGGTTCTCAGAAACATGTACGGCGGACACTCCGCATTAAAATTCGTGTGTAATCATTGTTACGGTGGTTTCACGTAAGGAGACGTTTATTAACATTTATGGGAGGATTCCCCGGTGTCAGAGGTAAAGCTGTATGAGTGAACGACTGCTGTAAGGACAGGTGTGAACTGGTTTTGCAGACATGAATGTAACCATAAATGGATAAAAGTATAAAGTGTCACTCTTTAAAACATGAATACTGCAAACTGATGTGATTTAAGAGGAATAAAACACTTAGAGACGTGCTCTTACAGGAAAATAATCAACGCCGAGTGTTTTACTCCTTACGTAATAAAAGTCCGTTCCTAATTTGAGTGTTTTTCCATTTTGATTTCAGAAGTGCTGGTTAAAAACTCTGTGGGAATGAAAATTCCCGTTTACCTCCCGCTGTGGCTGGTGGAGGAAAAGATTAATTATAGAACTTCGTGGGATAAGAAAAGAAAAATGTACAGTGTTTGTACGAACAGTAAATACAAACCCGGTGAGCAACACACACACACACACGCACACACACACACTTGAGGAACTCGCGGCCTATTTCCATTCCAAAACGTAAAACTTTGCTACACGACAAGTTCCATCCTCAAACAGGGAATTTCGAAGGAGCTGGCCTGAAGGAGGCGGGGGCCGAGCAGGCGGCTTTACTCCTGCAGGATTTCATAACCTCGCCGCATATGAAAATCCTCCACGGTAATCAGATTTGCGGCGGCTTGGCTCGTGCTTCGTATTGTTATTAAATCTCGCTCGCTTTTACATAACTATGGATCGAGCGCTCCGGGGGGGAAGTCACGTGACAGGAGGTTAGTGCCTCGCCGGTTTTGTGTCGGAAAAACTGCGACCGTTTCCATTGATCTGAACGAACAAACAAATCCGATCTCTTTTAACTTTATAATTACGGCGCGATTATGCTTCCCGTTTCCAGTAAACGAGCAGAACGTTTTCCTGTAATGCACTCTCTCTCTCCGTCCTCGTACACAATGTCCCGGGGACAGTAGTCAATCTGATTTCCGTCTCTGGCCCGCGATTTCATTTACATCCAAACCAGTTTAACACGGAGCTGCACTGAATCACCAATGACTCGTAACCCTCCTAATTACACCACCACCACGACTGCCGGAAACAAATCACGCTCATCAGGACAGTTTGGTTTTATTTCCACATGCATGTAATTTCTTCTCTTCCTCACTAGCCGGAAGAGAGGGAGGTTTGATTTACAGAATAAAAACAACGGTGTGGAGGAAACTGATTAAGACGTACTCATGGGTCAAAAAAGCTCAGAAAGTTACTTATTACTGAAGAACCCTTCGACTGTTACGTTAATGTTGATTTCCTCGTATTCAGAGTGGAGTTACGCACCCACGTGTCGTTTTCTAATTTTGCCTTAAACGCATTCCTTGAGCTGTAATGTATCCGGCACCAGAAACTTATACTGTTAAACAAACTGTACGGAAATATGACTAAACATCTGGCTGCTATGCATTAATTTTAATCTACACGTCACAACGTTCACAGCTGATTTTCTCCAGACTTCTGATTGGCCACAGCACATTTAACAAACATCTGTATCAGTAATGCCGCCATGCAACACAGTTATGATGCTGGAAAGGATTAAAGTGACATGTTAAAACCCGCCGAAGTGACACCTTGCATCATAAATCCTGAGCTACTTGTCTTACAGTACATTTGCTGTTGTTACAAAATGAATATAATAAAAATGTATATGATATTTGGGTCAGTTTCTTCCTGTGACACGTGCATGAGGATGGATTATGGGGCCTCAATAATTCAGTTGAATCCTAACTGTGCAGCATGAGATACAGTGGCAAAATAACCACGATGGAGTTGAAATGTATTTATTATATTTTTAAAATTATAATAAGAAAAAGATAAAGAACAGTTGAGTGATTTTTACAAAACCTGACTGTGTCCAGTTAACTTAATAAAGAAATAATAAGAAAACATGAATAAAAATGACCAAATAAAATTTCCATTACGCCGCAGTGCCTTTGCGAGCTCTTTTCACACATCAGCACTCTGAAATAGTAGTTTGATTCTTGGATAAAGACGTCGTTTACAGGTCAGAACCTGCATGCTAAATTGCAGCCTCTGTGATTTGCTAATATCGTTGTTTCAAATCGTGACTTCGAATTGAAGTCGATTAATCGTTCAGGCCTACTTTAGTGCTTCATCCTGTAACAATTCCAAAACGTTTTCACCTGATATCTGATCCACCTTTTTTTTTGCTGGTATCGGCCCGATATCGCTGCTGGGTATCGGATCAGCGCCCTCTCTAATCACAACACTGCTTAGTAATGAACGAATAGTGTCATGTTTATGTTTGTTAAAACAGGAATCTCGGCGTATCAAGCTGTCAAACAGTGACCTTGAACTTTATACCACTCCTGATTTTCACTTAGTTTAAGGTCAAAGTTGCTCTGTTTTGATGAAACTCTAAAAGATGAAGGAGGACAGCTGTAGTACCAGTCACACAGCAGGAGTCGACGTCTTCTACAGCTGAAATTGTAAAGAAATGCTGATACGCCAAACATATTAAAGAAGCTTAGGAACTTTTCTTTGCTGTCCCCTGCGGCACATACGCACACGTTCACACACACACACACACACAGAGGATATTACACACTCAGAGCAGGAGGTATGAAGCTTTAGCTATCGATCTACACCCAAATGCTTATTGCAAAGTGCACCGCTGTTACTCCATGCCCTGGGAGAATGTAATGGCTATTAGAGAGATTAGAGATGGAGAAAAGGTGAAGCATAAAAACATAAAAGCGAAATGACTTTCCTCTGCTCGATAGAAAAAGATTACACACACAGCGGAGTCGATGCACAGCCGATCGCCGTCCCCTATAACTGTAGACCTATTAGATCAGTTATGGAGGAGAGAGAGAGAGAGAGAGAGAGAGAGAGAGAGAGAGAGGGGGGAAGGGCGGAGCTGTTCTCTGTAACTTATCTGGAGGTTTATTGACTTTAGTGACTATAGTGAAGGAAACAGCAAACTGAAAATCTTTTGGGGGGTAAAAAACTCCAGCACAAAATAGCTTCTGATGGAAAAGGGTGGGGCCAGTTTGTTGTCATGGCAACTCAGACTGTTCTTGTTATGTTACACTAGTTTGAAAAAATACTGGTAATATGAAATGTGAAAGGCGCTTCTTCAGTCGTAGCCTGCGTTACGAACAATGCTGTTTTGACAAGTTTCAGGACGGAGAAGAGAGTTTCGTTTCAACCCAGAAACGAGAGCTCCTACTGAGGCATGAATGGCATCTCCAAGGCATGTAATGATATATCGCGCAAAAACAAAATAAAAAACAAAAAACGAACCACGATTCACCTGTTAGTCTTGTCTAGCTGTAATTGGGTTATTCGGACAGCAGAGGGCGCAATAACGTATAATACTGGGAACTACACGTGACGTCACAACAAGAGGAAGTAACACGGCTCTAATGCTGCGAAAACACACACGAAACAGATCTGAAATGGGAAAGAGCTTTTGTGCGAGCTGTCGTTTTACAGACTGCAGAAAGCTAAATAAAAGAGAAAAAGATGGAGGGAATTGTTTTATGTGTAAGCTTTTTCAATTTTTAAGAAAAAGTCCATTATTAACTTTTTTTATTTTTTAATAAAAGGAATACTTTAGTTAATAGGCTACTATATTTTACTCCAACCTTTACCAATGCTTGTAAATAATTATTGTTGGTTAAGAAAATGAAACAAAAGGGTTTTTTTTATTTAAGCTGCTAAAGAATAGGAAAATAAATGTTGCATTTTTTGGTGACAAAACTTTCTTTTCATTTTTTTTCCCAAATTGGGCGATTCGTTACATGCCTAAAATCTGCTTCAAATCTCAGTCCCTGACCGTGTATGTGCACGGATAGCCTGAAAATTTCTCCAAATTCAGATGAATTCTCGTCCGCATCGAAGAGTGCTTTTGAAAAAAAAAACAAAAGTGATTTGAATGCACTCGCACATGCACTCCAGCTCAGCAGGTGGCGATACTGCGTCGTAAACTGTTCTGTCAAATTTGTCAAGAATAACAAGCTGCGTACTGACAGGTAGAGAGGGAGAAATCCATTTAAAAAAAATATCATCATGGCCAAAAGCTCTAACACATGAGACGAAGAGACGGAACTACAGTTTAAAATGATATTCCTGTAAGTGTATACAAAGCGTTCAAGATTTCTCTTCATGTGCGGTAAAATGACCAAACCACGGAGCGAGAGCCTGGTCAGCGGCCGTGATAAACGGTAATCCACAAAAAGACCAGTGAAAATGGAGCTTATCTCCATTTCTTTGATGTTTTCATGTGGAGCAAATTTTCATGTGGGCAGGAAGCTAAAAAAAAATCCGTATGTGTGGACGGAGCTTCAGATGTCCGATTGGCACGATATCTAGCCACCTGGTCCATCACCATGACACGCTTAGGAGCTGATTAATCTTAATCCCCTGAATTATTTTCAGAATTAGTGTCTTACTGTAAGCTATAGCTTCTGCTGGAAATCTCCCGTTGTGGGCAAAAGAGAGAACTCTTCTAGAAGACTAGAAATCAGCCGCCAATCGGAACGAGCTCCAGCCTCTGAACTTAAACTGACTCCTTTCTAACTCAGCCTTCATCTTCCTTCAGTCAGGGATTTGATGATGATGATGATGATGATGCGTGTGATTTACATCATTTTCATCCTCATCGAATCATTCTGCGAGCCCTTGAGCCCTACGCATGGGGGCGGAGTCATCCTGGAAGAAACGACGCCCATCGGGACAGAAATGTTTCTTTACCAGAAGAAGGTGAACTTTTGGGTTGATTTGCAGGGACGTGTCCCTTCAAGAGGACACGTTGAGACGAACCGTGCCAGCATAAACAAACAAACAAACAAACAAACAAACAAACAAGCAAACAACTGCCCCATCATGACATAACAGAGCCTCTAGTTTTCCCTGTAATGTAATTGTTGTGTCGGTGGAGATCTCTGCGCTGTGTGTAGACGTCTAAAAGTCATCGGTGAAACTCGGACGGTTTATTCAGGTTACTGCTATTTTAATTCTGCGCATTTGTAAACTCCTACATTTAATGAAGATATGATCTGGCTCCTTTGAACTGTTTGTTAAGAGGTCTGTAGCTCCCTGAACGGCACCAGCCTCGGCGCTGACCCTGCGTGGGTGAAACCAGGACCAGCAAGCCTGTGTTTTAAACACTCTGTCAAAATGCAGGTCGCGTACATTTATAATGTGTGGAAACTGCCATGCAAAACATGACTCGTGTGTGTGTGTGTGTCTGTGTGTGTAGATAAGCAGCTCAGAAGGCTGGTGGTAAGCTCACAGGAGCTGGAGTGTTTACTTCGGGCACTGGGTGATTGCTGTTTTTGAAGTTTGCCACAGGATGTGTTATACGCGCTCGACTCAAACCGCCGGGCTGAAACGCTTTTTCCACGCTGCGCCACGTGAGAATCAGGAGCAGACGGCGCAGGAGGCTGGTGGGGCTTCTCTGTAATAAAACCTCACGAGTTAGCCAGTATTAACATAAATGATCTAAATTAGGTTTGGGAAGTCATGAGCTCCGTCCCGAATCATCTCTAGAATTAGAACCGAAACTCGGCTCCAAATTAGAACTGAAAGCAAAATACCTGTAAAAAATGTTATTTCGGTTCTGCTTATGGGTTCCTAAACGCAATAACCCTTTATTACTGCAAACAAAGGTTACATATCTGCAAGACCGTACGTAGCTAAGCCGGACTGCTGCTACTGGTTACTGCGTGAATGTTCAGATCGCTCTTAACAAAGATATTTTTGTTATTTAAATATTTGACCTCTTTTTTTTTTTTTTTTTTTAACCATTTTGGAACCAAAACAGAGAATCGATAGGAATCTGAATCGATACATGACACCCAACCCTAATGGACACAGCGTAATGCATCCATACTGAGGGTATAAATTAAGACTATGTTATAGTCATCACGTCTGCAATAAAGACGCAAGTGCTGTTTTATTCCTCTTCCACCACAGCAACTTTCCAACAGTTTTTTCAAATTATATAGCGACATGTTTTTATCCGTTTTGGAACGTCTTCAAAACAAGTTAGTTCCTGATCAAATTTATAGCAGCTACAAACATCGTTCCTGCTTACCAGCCGCTCCTTTTCTCCTAAAAAAACTTACCAAAAAACAGTGTAAACTCACCTTGACGTCTGGAGACTCGTTCCATAATCATAACAATTTAATCTATCTGTGTGGGACGATAGCAGCGTCTACGCAATACTGTAAACACATGCATGTGTTCAAATTCACATAAACAAAGTATTGCATCTTTATAACATCCCACTCATCATGCTTTATCTAAAATAACCTTACCTGGTGTTTTAGCACTCTGGTTTACTATCGTTTCAATCCTGGTCATTTTTGCCACAGGCTCCTGACTTCTGCATTTTTGTTCGAATGACGTTTGTCTTGCTGTGTAAATAGTTCCAGTGTCAGGAATAATCTTTAAATGAATGAATTAAAACAGCCTATTGTTTTGAGTTGTAGTCACTTTGAATGTGTTTGAAGACCTTTATCACTCCTTACTGTAAGTTACAGTATATCCTGGAGAAATTCTGTAAGACTGAAGAAAATGGAACGGCAACTAGTTCGACCGATCCTGTTAATCGATTCCCAGGAGAGGATCGCTCTCACACCTGGGGAAATAAACCAGCTTGGCTGAGTACGACGTAACATTGATAAATCGTGATACAATCTTTATTCAAAACAATCGTCGCACAATCGAATCGTGAACCAAATGACATGAATCGAATCGAATTGAATCGAGTCGTGAATCGGGTGAATTGTTAAATCGTCGTAGAAGAAAAAAAACGAATCCGGAAGTGCTCCACTTTTAACATGATTACTCAGATACATATATTAAAGCTTAAAGTAGCAACGAGCTTAATATGAAACATAAATTAGACCTACGGTTCGACTGTTCATTTAAAATTCAAACTTAAAGAAGGTTAATTGTGCTTTATAAAAAGCCCTCGATCTCTGCGTATCAAGACTTCATATAGGAACCCCGGGAAACGCTGCGTTCCTTTCTCGTTCTTTATAATCGGCAGCGCTCTTCCCGTTCTCTCGGCTCTGTAATAACGCGTGATTGATCGGCCTTCAGAGCGTGACAGCATGATTCATGCGTCCTGTCAAAGTGTCTCCGAGTGTCCTCGGAGTGAAACTCCTAACGTTTAATGGATCATATTTCATCATTAAATATCAGTGCTTTGCTTAACGTATGGTTTTATTGCGCAGTGTCGGTGTGCGCGCTTCAGCTCCGCACAACAGCTCGCCGCCCATCAGATTCATGACTAATCCCTTCGGATCTCAACTCGGACCTTGCCCTGCTTTGTGCTCGCATCGGGGAGTGATATGAACCGATATTTTTGCATCGTGTAAAATCAGGCGGAACTTCTGAGGATTTAACGTCGGAGCTTTGCTGCTCGCATGCGACGGCATTCTCTTTCGAAAGGGTGATGCCGAAGCAATAATTGTGTTGTACTTGAAAAGATCTGAATCATTACACTGCTGACCACAAGGGCTTTGCAGCTCATACGCCCACACACACACACACACACACACACACACACACACACACAACCCTGGCAGAGCTTCTTATACAAACCCACAGGCCAAGGGCTATCTTCATCTCTCAGCTGTGAAGCTGGCAATCATAAGGGGACTTTGGATGGCAGTCAAAAATCACACACACACACATACACGCACACACACACACACACACACACACACACACACACACACACACACACACACACACAC
>JAQQZX010000040.1:24634065-24648800 GCA_030068355.1 Notoglanidium maculatum | reverse complement strand
AGTGAGGAAGAGAGACAGCACAAGAAACAGATAGAAATAGAGAGCGCATGAATGAGAGAGTGTGTGTGTGTGTGTGTGTGAGAGAGAGAGAGAGAGAGAGAGAGAGAGAGAATGAGGGAGGTCAAAACAGCGTGTCCGTGTTTATCTGTAGTGTCCTATTACCATAATTACTGTAAAAACAGCAGATTAAATGTTCTTTAATGACTGATACCTGATCCAGAGGAATGTCTGCAACTCCATAAGAGCAGAAGACTCTGGCTTTTTTCCTCACATTCATTATTAAACACGTACACACACACACACACACACACACACACACACACACACACACACACACACACACACAAAATCTGATCAGAATACAGACCACTGTAATTATACTGTCTAGAGTATTATAAGTATTGTTGAGATTATTATAAAAGCCATTACTGTAGGTGTACAGTCTGTAATTAAAGACTTTTGTTTAGTTCTGTAGGTGCAAATTAATCTTCAACAACGTACACACACACACACACACACACACACACACACACACACACACACACACCAAAAATGAACAGCATGAGATGAACGTGAGGAACATCTCACCTCCTAGAAGCATGAACCCGGAGAACAGAAGCCAGAAGCACAGCATGGTGGGCAAAACTTCCATCCAGGGGCAAAAAAATACCACAAACAGAGAATTTGGAGCTGAAGCCTCGACTGTCACATCATCATCATCCTCATCATCCTCAGGGCTGAACTCTACTCTCCGCTCAACTTCCCATCCTTCAGTCCGAGCAAAAAAAAAAGCGCCTCCACAGCACTATATAGCGCAAAATATATAAATAATAATAATAATAATAATAAATGCTGTATAATTCTAGCAAATCGAATCCCTGTGTAAAGCCTGGGATTACCCCAGCCGGCTCGCGCTCTAAGGAACTTTCAGTTGAAACAAGAAAACCCGTTACAAACGTTATTTCTAATTCGCACGTGAGGTTCAGTTTAAAAACGTCACGTTTCCAAGGTAATTAATGAGAAGATAAAATTCCAGAAACATCGCTGCCGGAGAGGGTTTGTCCATTCCGAGCCCGGATTTTTTTCAAATTTATTTATTTTTTAGCGCTTTCTGGATATTTTTTTTCTTATATTTTCTCATGTTATTATAATTGTTTTCTTTATCATTCAAACCCCGTAGCTCTTATAATCCTCCGTTGCCGATAACGGTTTCGTGGACCGCACGCGGCGCGCGCATCTCCCTCTCACCTCCTCCGCACGAGCGACTCGCGAAGGAATCGCTTCAGTCTTTTTTTCTTTTTTCTTTTTTTTGAATGACTCTTTCAAAGTGAGTCGATTCACCACCACATAGGAACCGATTCGCAAGTTCGCTTTTTCACTTGCTCATTTCCTCTCATCCTTTTGCGTATATTCATGTACACGCCATCACACTTTGCTATTTCGAATCCATAATCAACTATTAAGACGAATGATATTGGAAAATGTCTTAGATGCCACATGGACATACAAATATAGGCTATCCGTTAGAAAAAAAAAGAAAAAGTGGCATCCCTGTGTGTTTGTTTGTTTGTTTGTTTGTTTTTTAATTGACGTTGGAATTTATTTACTTGTAGACATTTAGCCTAAAAAGTGCTGCGTCAAATGATTTAATAATGATTGTTCAAAAGAGTCGACTCAGTAAAGTGAATCATAAGGCTGCAAGCAGGGATGTATATGAATCTGTCAACCATATTATCTCATATCATGTTATATAAAGCTATTAAGAGATAATATCCCTGATTCAGAGCTGCCTTTTGACTTCACCGGTACACGACAGCGTTCTGCCAAGCATGAGCTGTCTTTTTATTTACATACACAATACACTTTTGCTTAATTTTTAATTGGGGTACGTGACATCAGAAAATCCATACATTGAGAATGGTGAATCTGAACAGGCAGCATTCAAACAATTCCTTCCCATAATGCCATGCAGCGTTTAGCGATGACTCATGACCTATATAGTGAATAGCGTGTGTGGTTCGGATGACCATGACAGCGCTGATGAGATATGGGACATGATGGAACTGTCACAGAACCCAACAAACACCACCATGCTTTCAGTACAATCCATTATTTCTGTCTCTAATTTCTACACAGTGTCCTAGATAGTGGACAGTGATTTTGAAGCCATTTTGGAGCCATTTTGGTATCACCTACAGCTGGGTCGCCGACACAACGACCGGTCACTTGTAATGAAGTTGAAAACTCCAAAACTAAGCATAAAAATGGTTCATTGTAAATTATATTTTCAAATTTTAATCAAACCAGGACATGTTGTTCATTTGACAGTGTTTCAGATATTCAGCTAGATTAGCTGGAAGGTTCGGGAATTTAAAACAAATGGTATTATAATTGATATAACGTACATATTTGTCTACTGTTCTTAAAAAATTAAGTCTGTGCCACGATCCATACGAGAGTCTTTCAAACTTCTTCTACTCAGAAACGAGTCCCTGGTTGCAGAACGTTCAAGAACCTGTGCTTTAAGCTAAGATGCTACAGGTGAATAAGGTATTATTTTCCAGAATGAATATGCATATATTTATGGAAATAAGGCTTCATCTAGCTAAATGTACTTTATAGATCCGGAAATTTATTCCTTGTATGCATTAATATACTTTATTTTTACTGTGAAGATGAAAATATCTTTTGGGAAGATGAAAAAACCATTTGGGAAATATTCTTACAGAATAATGTTTCAAACCTGGTGTTTAATCAGGAGCATGCGCTGTTATAAAAAAATCTTTTTAAAGCGTATATGAATATTTCGGGAGATTCCTTTCAAATAAGCTCTTACTTAAGGATAGGAATAAAAATGTCAAGAATGCAGGTCAATTTCCAAATGAGTCAGTGTAGTGTATAAGGTCAACAGAAGAAACAAACGTATTATGTCAGAATGACATAACTTTTTATTTATAGCAATAAGCAAGATTTCAGGGTTATCACAAGACGTCACATGATGCGCCAGGTGGGCGGAGCTTAAAGCCTACTTGCCTTCACAATAGCTAGCAATCATGTCATGAAATGGACAAGCTAGTGAAATAAACACGTTAGTTAGATTTCAACTCAAAAGGTTAGATGTTTATATGAAGGTTTTCAACACTTAGACACATTTTCGAAGCAACTGATACAAAAATCAGAACAATTATTGAGCAAAATTGTCACTGCCGATCCGCGGTCGGAGAAAATGTCTAGAAAATCCGCCTTCGTTTTAGACACACGCATTATCTGGGATTGTCAGATTGATGACTTTCCTCTCGATCGATCCAATTTTATAACCTTGGTCTGATATCAGTTTGATATTATTCATAATGCCTATAGATTTTATAGTTATAGCAGGTTATAATGAATTGGATGGGAATTGGGTTGTAAAGCCGTGTTTGTCCTGGAGACGGTCAATCCAATCAGGCAATCCTGCCAACTTTCCTACTCTCATACAAAAATAATCAAGTATGTTGACCGCTCTGCTAAAAGCTGCAATAACTCAGGCTTCTCCCGGTCAGACGCTCATAACAAATCACTCTGCACTTCTTCACTTCCTCCGTGTGCAGAGGCGGAAGACATCTTGTTTCGTATTATCATGATTTACAATAAGGAGCATGTCTGACACCTCACAATCTGGCGTCTTACGTGTTCATTACCAGGTCTTGTCAAAAGATAAAAGATGTAATGCATCTCTTTGGCATTATAAAGGCATTACATTACAGCTTATAACCATGTTTATAATGCCTCATACATTTCTATGAAGGTCATTTATATAATGACCGACAGATAACATTATACACATTGTAATAATTATTTATGAAAAGGCATTAATGTTTATAATACATGTCTGTACAACCTATACGTATAATAACCTATGAATACATTCACATAAGGTTATAACGCATGCATATGGCATTATACACGTGGTTACAGTTTATAGCGATGATTATAATGCATTTATAAATTCATTTGAACTCTTATGAATACATTCATACCGTATTATACTGCATTTATATGATATTACATGCATTGTTCATGAACAGGTGTTATAGCAATGCTTACACCACACGTGTAAATTTCTCTGTATGCGTTCGTACCGTGTTGTAAGTACACTTTGCTGTAACGACTTATGAAAAGGCATTACACAGAGTGAACAGAATGCACTACGAGAGTGTTGATGCGCTCCAGTTTGCTTTAACACGTCCTGTTTACTCATAGACGTGTGATGTGACGTCACGCGTGACGGCTTGAGCACTACTGATGACGTGGCATGTTAGCAATTCATAAAGCGTGATGCGTAACGATAAGGAAAGCTATAAAGTGTAACGCATTTCCATGATACATAAATGACATTGTGCGTCACGATCGATGATGCGTAAAATAAACACACTGTATACTTTTATTTATAGCAGTAAGCAGCTTATGACTTGTCTAGTATTGTTGAAATGTACTCACAATGAAACAACAATGACCCCCTGTGGTACTGTTAGAGCTCTTCTGTGCCTCGGCTGTTAGTGTGTGTGTGTGTGTGTGTGTGTGTGTGTGTGTGAGAGAGAGAGAAACGGAAACAAGTCAAATCTATATCCAGCTCACTGCAGCTTTCTCTACACCATGAAAGGAAGGAAAAAAAAAATCCATCACCCTTCTCCACCTATAAGCCTGAGCTGATCTTTAAACACTTGTGCTGAATGCTTGAAGTGATCTGATTGGGTTCATTCATTATTAAAGGGACAGTTTTGCCATAAAATTAAATATGCACCACTTCCCTTTACCTCAAATGCAGCCGATTAGCCAGGACAGGAATCTGCTTGTTTAGTTTTGGAGCTGTCAGGCGAATAACTGTATCATGAAATCAGGAAGGAATAAACCGCTTGGTGTTGCGCTGTTAAAGGAAAATAATCAGCGGGAGGATGGTGCGGTAAAGAGGAGCAGCACGTCGTATAGTTCCTCTTGTACAACGGTGGGTTGATAACGATTCCATTTTTTATTTATTAATGCATCTTGCTTTATGTTGTGAACGAAAACATCAACGAAGACCTACTTCCTGTTCTCACTTACGTTCCAGCAGCTATAAATAGTCGTTCCCTCGCCAGCCTTTCTTTATAGAGTGAACTCCGCTGTCCTGAAGATGTCAGAAACTCTTAAAGTTACTGCTTTACCTCTGCCTGTTCCCGAGCACTGACACTGGAGACTCCTTCCATAACACATCCGTTTACGGAAAGTGGACGAACCCCGTACGCGGCGAATGAGACAATATTGTATTCGAACCTGCTCCGATTTACCAATATTGGAAAATAAGAAACGTCGGGATGGTAACAGCATCCACGCTTCACTGATTATTTTCCTGTAACAGCACCACAGGGAGTGTTTCATTCCTCATTTCTCTACTATCGCTCTGTGTAAGTGCTGAAAGATTCACAGCTTTAGTCTTCAATGCATCGTTCATGAAAAGCCGCGTGAGATAAAGCTTCTGTTTTCAGTAATGACTTTCGGACCTTGTGCGCTGTGTGTGCATCAACCAGCATTAATCATATGTTTAAATGAAGAGTAAGAGTGGGTCTGAAGTGGAAATCCAGAGCCTCTATTAGACATCTTCAATGAGATTTACATGTACATCTTATGATGATGGAAAAGAAAACCCCCCCGGCTCCCTTAATCATATTCTTATCCTTGTTCCTCGGTCATGTCCTCGTCACAGACCTCAAGTACCTTTGAAAGCGAGATCCCTGCAGGCTCACACACACACACACACACACACACACACACTAAGATCTAACTGTGTGACTGCACTCTCGTTTATCTTATGCTTAATTAAGTTAGCGCGAGTGCTGTTTAAACCCATAATGGGAATCCCACCCCATTCACTCGGAATGAAGCGACAAGGGGCTGGCAACCGTCCCAATTACAAATAAAAACACTAAATGCAATTATAATCAGTAGGCTCGTCTAAAGCCTGTCTTTCATGTAGGTCTTTTGCGCCTCCATTTTGTTGATGAAAGCCTTTGATGTCTCGCGACTCAAAGCGCGACAGATGAGAGATGAGGACGGGGAGTGTGTGGATGAGAAGGCCTGTGAATCAATAAGGTGAGCCGATCTGATGTCTCCTTTATTGTGGAATTAGCATAATGTGGCGTTAGACGCATACTGCAGCGTGCTCCATGGATACTCTTCGCAATGATATGACCTCAGAGGAGGATTTCTGCAGTGTTGTTTTTGGTCATTTCAGGGTTATTAGAGTCAGATGTGAAAAAAGTTTAACTTTGTCGAGCTTTATTGGGTGCTTTATCAGAAATCTTTTATTCATTTATTTATTTTAAAGTCTTTGGAAACTGAATAACGAGACACCACTTGGAATTAGAGGCGCCAAACCTATGATAAGTTTGAAATTGCGTTCTTGTGTATGGTATATTTTAGGCACGGTGGTGCAGGATTACAGCGCCAGGATTCCCGGCTCGATCCCGAGTTCGGGTTATAGTCTGTCTGGCTTTTCCGGTTTCCTCATACCTTCTAAAAACATGTTTTGAGTGAACATGACACCCTGGTGCATTCCCGGCTCGTGCCCAGCGTTCCTGGGATAAACCACCAGAGCGCTTACGAAAGTTTAGTATAATATAAAGAATTGTCCGTACGTTCCATTGTGTATCAGTGTATATTGTCCATGCTTTGTTGTCATAGTGGCATGTACAGTTGAATAACATTCCCAGCAAACACTCCATAAAATGATGTTATAGTGCTTTATTTTTACTCCGAGGACTGGCACAGTTTCCGTGACCCATAAAGTGTTTAAGATCTGGTAACCCAAAAGCTAAAAATGATGCAATGTGGAGGAGGAGGATGGCTTTGGGCTTAATTTCTTCAACCAAAGTGCAAAATAAACACAGCGATAGCAAAGCAAGCATAAATAGCATAAGTGGTACTCATAATATACCAATTCTCTAATATATCCAGATGCGCACATAGAAGAGGACGCTCTTGTGAATTTGAAATAACCATGGACATGTTGGAGTGGGAGTGGCCAAAGTGGGCGTGTCACTATTACTATTACTTAGCTCACTAACGAGAACAGTGACGTGAATAACATAATGACGGTACGGCCATAATCTTAATGCAGACGCCATCTTGTAGTTCACGTCTTCATTTCTGAACCGCAGAAAAGAAGTTACTAAAGATTAATAAGGTGAGAAAAATGCGATGCGGACGCTTCTGTGGTTGTATGTTGTTGCGCTTCGTGCACGCTGCATAACCAGTAAACAAGACTCTGTTATAGTAAATGTAGTGTGAGATTTGATCACGATGATTAAGATGACAGATTTTATAGAGTTTTCAGAGCGGGTATGAAAGCAGCTGCCAGCTTGTGTTGTTTTGAGCATTATTTAACCTACGAGTCACTCTCCTGTTCATGCTTTTTTTTTTAAAAAAAAACATTATTAAAACTTACAGTGTTATTGAGATTCTGCAAAACAAGCATGTGGGACATTAGTGGGGGAAAAAACCTCTATGAGCAACAGTTTCCAAGCTAAGCATCATGTGGTGGCACAGCAGGTGGTGTTGATGCCTCACAGCTCCTTCCAGGTTTCTTCCACTTCCCTCCCACCTACAAACAACATGCCAGGTTGTGGATTCAATACTCCAAATTGGCCCAAGCATGTGTGTGTGTGTGTGTTGCCCAGTTGCTTGTGTCCAGTGTTCCTGGTATACACTCCAGATCCTCCATGACCCTGACCAGGATAATGTGTTTCCTGGAGATGAAGAAACATGAAAAGACATCACTGGAAGAGGGAAACATGAGTGTATAGTGCTGTTATAAACCTCAAGGACGGTACACAGTTTAAATCACATAATAAAAGCAGCACAAAAATGTTTCTGCAGTGATGGAGATGCATAAGGACCCATCTAGTTCCATTAGATCAGTCTTTAAAACAAAAACGTTCCGGATGTCATTCCGACGTCAGCATGCTCCACATTCCATATTTAAGAAAAACGGTGCAAATGCAAAAACAGTGTGCGGTTTCGGTAGCGCTCCGCACTGAGAGGGAAAAGGAAAGCCAGCAGGTTGTTGTGTATTAAATTTGTTTCATCTATGCACAAACTGATCCAGCATATTTCCCCTTACAGGAACTTTTATTGCTGTTTGCTTCTTATTTCCCAAAGCCCAAACCATACGACGCGTCGTGTTTCCAGCGCTCGCGTCTGATCCGCTGCGGCTATCGGGGCTAGACCTTGTACCTGGCTATAACCTGATAAAAAAGGATAATATTAATGATAGTTAAGATTGATTAATTTTCTATAACAGCAGCTCATAAATCACCGTCTGTATGGTTTCTATAGTAACAGCTCGCAGACGGGCTCGTGACTCGTAAAGCAGACGATGTACACGAACACGCATAATTACTCAGTTTTCTGTTAAACGTTTACGGAAGTGTCCTTTACAGCATCTTCAGGAGGAGGAGGAGTTTAAAGAGAGGTTGGTGAGGGAACGGCTGTTTATAGCTGCTATAATGTAAGTATGGAACAGGAAGTGACTCGGATGTTCTAGGATGTTCTACAGCATTAAAAATAATAATGCATGATGATATATAATAATATATGCATGACAAAAGCTTGACATGTCATTTATTAATAATAAAAAAAAGGCAATAATTGGCAAATTGCTGCCGTATAAAACATTTCAGGACATGCAGTTATTGGAAAATCATCAACTTCAGGGTGGAAAACGCACCGGGTTTTTAGTATTAATGTACCTTGTAATAAGGCTACAATGCAAAAGCCTCAAGGGTTTTTTTTTTCCCTCGGTTTATTTCCAAAAAAAAAAAAAAACAGTTGCGATGCTCACAGCTGTGTGAAATAAAACCGTTCCATGCTGACCAAAAGGACCGCACAGCTGGATTACGGGAAAAGATCTGCTCGATAATGCAACTCGCCTGACACGTCTTTTATTTTGGGTTCTGTCGCATTATTATAAACACAGTGGTTATTGTCCCGCTGTGATCAGAGACACAAAACACAAAGCCGGACACACGCACATGCATACACACACACCCTTTGATACGATGCCAGTTCCATCCTTTCAGACGTCTATTATAATAATTGAATATATTTGAATTCCGTGGAGGAGCCGGACACACCAGAGAAGCAGGAAGTTGAGTAGAAATGTAGAAAGCGTCGTCGAAACACTCCAGCATGCTGAAACAGCAAACAAACTACAAATACAACACCAAAAAAACCCCCAGCCATAATAAGCAGGACGAATCAGTGCAAGATCTATAGCGCTAATAAGGCAGTAAATTTGCACTTGTATTCTTGAGGGAGCTCTTTCATATTTAATTACACTACAAGGCATTAATTAGGCTACTCAGGGGTTAAAGTGAGTGGGAGTGCAGGAAAGCGCTCGTATAATTTCTTAGGAATGTAAATCACTGCAAAATAATCATCTCTTTCAGGCAAGACGGCTGTGTTTATAAAGCAGAATGTGTTCTTTTCGCTAGTAGGCGTTTATTAGTCGCAGGTTTGCCAGAAAAATAATCATCTGAAAATGTTTCTGTATTATTTTGATGCAATAATGAAAACGTAAGACTGCCAAATTGTAGTTAGTTAAATTAATCGCTACTAGTTCTATTAAAAACGTGTTTTAATTACCCTCCTGCAACCTCTGAATCCCAATTTAGCTCCCACCGCAGATGTTCCACGGCACTGAGGAATTCTGGACTCTGATTAGTCAGAAGTGAGGTGTTGATTAATGTGCGGCTACAAATCGCAGGTTTATATTAATGAATTCATCTTAATATGTTATCGTTGCTATGGAAACAACTTGACACTAAACTGATAAAATGAGTGTGTAATCGTTAACATTTTCAGGACAGAGGGGTTTACGCTTATTTGCGGTTTCTCGGTAACGCAACGAGTTTTTGAATTTCACATTGATGTTGACGTCAAGAAAGACAAGGCTGGTGAGGGAATGAGCGTTTATAGCTGCTATAATGTAAGTTCATATACATTCTAATACATTAACCGTAACTCTAAACAGATAAAAAGTCGTGTCGGCGTCGGAACGTCGCTGCGGTATAAAAACACAATAATAAAACAGTGTTATAATGAAATGAGTCTTAACGTTAACTTCATCAAACCATCATGTTTTCCTGTAACAGCACAACGCAAAACGTTTTGTTCCTCGAAGCCGTATGCACGTTTCATACTCATTCTATCCGTCTGCATTAGCATTCGCCTCACGTCCCTGACACCAGCCCAAAAAAACTCCTCCATCCTCATTTGTTCATCTCAATCAATAGCTGTAACAATGATTGACGTATCTCTGTCACTCCACAAGCCATTTATTGGGCCGGATCACTCGAGGGGGCTCGGAGACTTCTTGTGCGTAATGATTATTGAAGTCGCAGTCGAAACTTTTTGAAATACGCATTCTGTTTTCCGTCCATTTGTGTTAGCAAAGAAGAATGAGCTGTTGCGAGAAGTATTAGCTTTCGATAAGTGATGAAAGTATTAGCTTTTGATAAGTGATGAAAAAAGCGGTGGATTCTGCTGCATGAGTCCACTCTGTCTTTACTTCAAGCCTCGAGAGGCCTCATATGGACTTGACGTGTTTATACGGGGCGTTATGGATGAAGCCCGGGGGGCTTTAAACCACGAACAAAATGGCTGCTAAACTCATCAAGCTCATAACGGTGCAGGAACGGGTCATTTCCTCTTGGCACGTTGATGGAGGAAGCTGTCAGTCAGAGGCAGGGTAGCGTCAGGCCATTGTATCCTGGAGTCTCCGGCTAAGCTATAAGAAGGCACTTTAATGGACTCGTGACTTAATCAAGATCGCCGAGGCATGTAAGGAAGCAGGAGTTAAGTAGCGCTAGATGATAAGAAGGTCAGCCAGGTGCCTGCTGTTGACGCATTCCACTTCCCTGCACTGTCAGACGCTAACACAGCCGGGAGAACAGCCAGAACTTCATGACAAGCTTATTTAGAAAAGCCCCAAGCAAAGACTCCAGACCCTGAGCATTACAGACACATGCGTAACCACCACCCCCCCCACACACACACACACACGCACACACACACGTCTAGAGTTACTCAGACCTCCAGCTGTGATCATAACCAGATTGTAGTGCGCGCTGTGAACAGCTGCTGAAGCCATTACCCATGACCACAATGCTCTTTTTGTTCTCCGAGTCAGAATGGTCCTGGCATTTACATCTGGACGCTCGGCTTCGATCCGCATCCAGAGATGGAGTGTGGGGAAAGACAGGGGAACGTATAAGGAACATGTTCACGTGTTTATGTGCATGAAATCGACGTGAAACACGAGCCCTATTAGTCATGGAGGACTGTCTCGCTTCGTGCTTGAAGTCTTGGCCGCACGTTCAAAGACTTGTAGCTGGAGCTTATTAGCTGCTGTAGCCAGACATTTGCTTTTTACATCATGTTTGTGGCTTGATCTTGGCCAGCGTCAGTTCACCTCCACATTGTGTAAAGTTTACAAACTGAAACTGAATTTGACTTTAGTGGGATTTATAGCTGCGGAAACGACACAAAATAGCCTATAATAATAATAATAGTAATGAAGTGAAGCATGGTGCCGTTAGCATCGTGTTGAGCGTGACCCAAGATCTCATGGTTGCATCTCTCTCTGAGGCCCTTCTTGGATGTTTTTAAGTTCGGGATATTTAATATAAATCGTGATCGGTATTTTTCCAGAACTCCTGGAATTGTTTTGATAACTTCTTGGTTTGCACGACGCGCTCTGTTTGTGCTGCACCAGAATTCATTCAGGGGGTTCACAGAAACAGGGGGCGAATACTTATGCATCCACGTCTTTTACATTTACTCGTAAATAACTCTGCCACCTATATCGAGTTTTCGTTTATGGGCTATTTGGTGTAATTTAAAATACTACAAAATATGGAAAAGTTCTATACTGGTTCGAAAAAAGTACAGCTAATTTAGTTGTATCATCATTATATATGGAAATATTATGGAGCAAATCAATATCTTCTTACAGTTTCCTATTTTCAAAATAAATAGCACTGTATAGGGTGGAATTATTAAGCTGCAGAGAAAAAGTCAAAATAATTGGTTCATTATGTTTATTTAACGGCTAAATTTGACCAGGTGCTGTTCTTAAGAAAGTATTGCTCTGAGTAATGAGTAAAGCTCTGCCGCAGTGTCCAGCTGAATGCAAGTTTAATCATGAACGCAATGGTTACTTACATGTTAGCTTAAGGATTGCCAAAAATATTATGCTGCTATTTAACTGTTTATTTTTAAAACGCCACACCGGAGCGTGTAACCTGCTCGTGGAACGCCGTTATGGCTGCTGTTAGAATGGGTTTACTTGAATTTATTGAAAAGTGGTCGTTGACTAAACCACGAAAGACGTCTGTACTGGTGTATCTGCAGTCACTGCACTGCTAGGTAATCATTTTAATTAACCAATATTAAATAATGTTTGTTAGACCTCAAGCAACTTTAGTCTAATTACTGTAACAGCCTCAATGCAGTTGGATTTTTCCTTTCCGCGTGCTAATAATCATGCTAATCGTGTCGCGTGTGGAGTTCCGAGAAGCCGAGTGGACATGAGCGAACTCAGAAATGTGACTTTCTATTTCCTCTGAAACAATCTAGGTGTAATTGGAAAAGGCAGAGCTCTTGATTACGCTAATGAGGCAGTCGCAGCACAGCCGATCTTTTATCTAACGGCTTCAGCGCTTTAATCTCCGAGTGTTGACTCTAAGTGCACCTGTTTTTAATAAAGCATCATTTAGAGTAACGTTAGGACCCGAGAGCTCGGAGCCGGTGCCTTAATAAGTCTTAATAAACACAAGAATTAGGTCTCCGGTGGAAAAGACGTTTAATATTTATCTTTATTTAATAGGTATCGTGTGTGTTTTTGTTTTGGCTGCCGCTCTAATAGTGGTCAAGCTGGAAACCACAGAGCTGCTGAATTCTGGGTTCTGATTGGTCAGGAGGTGTTGATGAATTTTCTATAACAGCAGCTCTGACAGTGATTGTTTGTGTAGCAATAACTGTATAGTGAACTTTTTGGTGAGGGAACCACTGCAGGAACTTACTTGTTTTATGGATATTAAATGTAACTATAAATGGATAAGTATTCTGCGTCATTCGTTCATTGTAATTGTTGCTGAGAAATAAAACACTATGGTATAGGAAAATAATCGACTTCTGGGGTGTAACAGAACTCCGCTTCATCCCATCGCTCTGTCATTAAATATGCAAATTTAAGCATCTGTGAGACTTTTTTGACCCGGATCAAAGCTTAAAAATTAGAATGCATTTCCCCCAAGGAAAAAACGCACCACATTCAATTTCCTCCAGTAGGACTGACGCTCTCTGCTTGCTCTCGCATCGCGCTCTCGCTCTTGCCTCGCCTGCGTGCCGACCAAATGTCACCGTCTACATTAAAACAGCGAAAAGTCGACACCGAGATCCGCCAGTTCAAAAGTGAGCCGACGGAGAGCTACATCTTTACACATACTGGAGCATTTGTCAACTCTGCGCCGAGTCAGTCACGGTGCCAAAAGAGCACAACCTCAGGAGACATTTCGTCACTCAGCGCGCCAGACGCAAGGGTTCAAAGCCTGACCGTCAGCTATCAGGGACGGGCCATCGCGGGCCGCTCATGTTCTGAGCGAGAGAGCGCAACGATAGGGTTCTCAGGAAAAAGATTGTGAAAGAATGCATGCTAGCTGTTCTAGATGAGGTGGTGGAAGATAAAAAAGGTAATGTCACCTGTTGGGTAATGACCTGTCTGACACTGTCTGGAAAGTGGAAGCTCTCACAAACAATCTATTCGACACAAATGAAAACAGCAGACGCGATGTCGCTAGCAGTGCTTGTAAGAAGCTCAGCTATTCTATTTTTCTGCTTGCTATGTTTGGATGTTTGATACGTCTGAGTCGAGCTTCTCAGACATGAACGCAATCAAAGCAAGTACCCGTGCCTCGCTTTCACCTCGCAGTCACCTCCAGCAGCGGCGCAGGCCTGATGTCACTTCCTGTCAGCCTGACTCTGCAGCTCGTACAAATCAAAACAAATCAAATGTCATTTCAGTTACTGGACAACAAACACCCAGCATTGGTTAGAAATGTTCCTTTAGGAGGTGATTTCTGTGGACAAATGTAGTGTGAACACACGTACTGAACACTTTCGATCGACGGGATTGAGGTATTTAGTGCTGTTGTGTTAACTATTCTATTCTGAAATGTCTTTGGGCAGCTGTTAGATATATCTGAATCCTTTGTCCCTCGTAAGAAAGTAATCAAAGAGCCCTGATCTGTTAGAATCTGTCCATTCACCCATGCATTTATTTGTCATTTTTTATTGCTTTCTTATACGTAGTTTTAAAAATAGGTTTAATCCAAACTTCAATAACTAAACAGCAGGTTGGCATATAAATAATGTGACATGACTCTAGACTTAAGACTAAATAATAATAATAATAATAATAATAATAATAATAATAATAATAATAAATTATAGGTCCAATGATTAATATTGTACACTTTTAAATAATGTGGATAAGGATAGCTGACTTATGCTTGTAAGACACATTTATGCTGTATTATTATTATTATTATGCTGTATTATTATTATTATGATTATTATTATTATTTTAAAGGCCCCTAAAGATGTATTCATCAATCATTAGAGGTCATGTTCTCCATTATACATTGTTCAACAGGTCC
>JAQQZX010000040.1:24615830-24627786 GCA_030068355.1 Notoglanidium maculatum | reverse complement strand
AGATAAAAAAAAAAAAAAAAAAGTTCTGATGCAGATAAGCATCTGAGAACACGCAGTATGTCAAACCTTGAGGTGGATGAGCCAATAACAGCAGAAGACCAGATCAGGTTCCACTTCCATCAGCCAAGAGCAGGAACCTGATGTTAGTTTACAAGTTTGGAAATAAGGTCCAAGCTTCCTTGTGTGAACAGTTCAGGTTGGTGGTGGTGGTGTAATGGTGTGGGGAATGTTTTCTTGGCACACACTGGGCTCCTTAATACTGATCAAGCATTGTTTGAATGCCATAGCCTACCTGAATATTCTTGCGGACCACTATAGGACACGGTTCACCTACTTTATAATGGCTATATTCTGGCCTGAGAATATATTAAACAATGAATTGAACGTTAATCTATGACTATGACATTCAGATTAATTGAACCCATGCTCCAAATGATCTGACTCGCTTAAGGTTTCATTTTAGTAAAAAAAATCTTACTGATTTGAATGAATGAATGAATGAACCACCTTTGACATTTGTCACAAAAGAAAAACTAGCCTCATGACAAAAAAAATTGCATTTTTGTATTATCATCAAGCATATATAAAATGTCCAAGTAGGCCTTGTAGGTGCAAGATGTCATGCAGAAAAACATAAGAAAGACAACAGAAAATCTGCAGGTATTACCTGCTGTAATTTATTCATTCATTAGGCACAGCAACCAGAAAATGAAACTGACAAAGTCCTAAATGATGACACATTGTGTTTTAAACAGCATGACTTTTAGAACTGCATACATCATGTATACCTAGGGGCAACTGACACTGAACCGGTTACAGTATGCCTGATACATTCCTGGAAAAGTGTAAGTCATTAGAGTGTTTAGCAATTAAACCTCCATGTTTCTCAACGTGCATAGGAGTACTTGTGCACATCCTTGTTTTCTCACTTTACATTGTCTTTCAACGCGCACACCAATACTACAGGGCACAATACTATCGTAAAAAGTGAAATGTCTTGAATAAAGGAAGTTATCTACTATTTCTCATCATGAGATTATTATCTAACAAATATAATACCATTAAACCTTCTTAAATACAATTAATGATTGATTGATTAATTAATTAATTTCTAGATATCGTTACTATTTTTAAGCATAAAATTGTCTCCGATGCAGCAGAAATAAGCAAAAGTGGCCGGGACGGTATTACGCTCTCTTCCCTGTCAATCACAGGAATAATAGCCAGTCATCGGTATCTGTTAGTGAGTGTTAGAAAGACAATAAAGGATGTGGTGGGCTGGTTTCATGTGTCACGTTACACTCCATGGTTTGTATGTGTCTGGTGGGTAATTTAAAAAAAATTTCATTTTTTGATACAAGCGACTCATTATGAAAGTTTCACAAAGACTATCGGGTATCAAGCTTGCTTTATTGTCATATGTTTCCAGCATACAATGAATACACTGTGTGTAAAGTCTTTATAAAAATTGTGGCAAGACAAGAAACAAAAGGAGGAAGTTGACATAAGCATGACAAAAAAAAATTGCACAAGTTTGGGATTGCACAAAGAATGAATACTGCAAATTATGCAATTTGATTAAAAAAGCATGTGTAGTGTAAATACTGATTTAAAGGGGAAGCTCTTTTTAGACGTATCTATTCTACTCTTAAATAAGTGACTAACGAGGACCATAGCAGAAAGCAGGAAAGCAGAATTATTAGTGTTCGAGTTTAAAAGCCTGTTTTCGTTTCTTGTAATGCTGTAATTAACAAGCTGCTGCAGATGTTATCCTGTTCAGACTTTTACAGACCACTGAATCATCTTCGTCTTTTTCCTGGAGGTAGTCTTGCTCCATCTCCAGAAAGAAGCTCTGGAAGATGTGTGTGGGGGGGGATTAATAATAACAGCTGCACAATTTGAGGGCAAACAAAGGTTGAATCGCCAGGTTTCAAGAAGCACCAGCGGGTTCAAACATGCCAGATGACGCATCTGGACTTGGCTTGACAACCACTGAACGCGGCCTCAACTCGTCCTGGTGGCACATAAATAACTTTTTCGTGGGACAAAAGCCATGCTGCTATTTCTTTGCTTAACCTTTTTGTTTTCTCACTTGTCCCAAATCTTTCAACACATTGCAATGATAATAACACTCACACTACTAATACGTTAATAATAGTATACTAAAATACTAAAAACAAAAAGGGTCTTAATTGCAAATCATTTTCAAAAGGATGCGGTGAAAAATCTTCTCAAAAACATGCATATTCAATTTGAATTGTTTTACTTTTCCTTTAAATGCAAGTCGTCTTAATTCTAATAAATTAAAAATGACAAATCACTGCAGTGTAGTACCTCTGCTGATATTTTCCCAGAGTCCCACTTTGCTTGATTGCTGTCATTACCCATTTAGTAAATTTCAGTCCAAAGGCTAAAAACATTCAAACTCAGTTTTTCCCCACACTACATATTTCCTGTGTTTCTCATGATACTTCGTTGGAATTTTTTGCCCATATCTCCTGACAGAGCTGGCAGGTACAGTATAGGGCCTCCTTGCTCAGACATGCTTTTTCACTTCAGTCCATGAATTTTTATGCCTTTCTGATCAGAGCTTTGTGATGGTGAAGGTCCAAATCGTATCTGAGGTCTTTGCCAATGTGCTTGGAATCTTTCTATGGTACCATGGGCAAAAAGGAACTGTCTCTAAAGGTAGACCCTTTACAGCTACAGGTGTGCTTCCCATTAACTTCAACTTAGGAAAATTTCCTAAACGGAAGCTTATGAGAATCATTACATCAATTTCTGGAATCTTTCAGACTGCTTAGAAGGCAAAGAAGTCTTTATTTGTCACAGAGACGTTGCAGCACAGTGAAATTCTTTTCTTTACATATCCAAGCTTGTTAGGACATTGGGGTCAGAGAACAGGGTCAGCTGTGACACCACACCCCAGGAGCAGAGATGTTAAGGACCTTGCTCAAGTGCCTGATAGTGGGAGCTTGAACCCCCAACCTTCTGGTCAGTAACACAGTCCCCTAAGAGTTGAGCCCTTTGATTACAGAGACAGTCAGCTTATTATATGTAAACTTTTCACCGACTGCAATTCTGATATAGTGGATTACAGCTGAAATAAATCTGTTTGTAATTGATTTTTTTAATGGCCTCTGATGTGAATGAACTGTTGCACTGATTTGTCAAAAGATTTGTCTAAGTGTTTAGATTTTGGCAGAACAATCCCCAAAGCATCCAATGGATAGGGAAGGAATTATTATTTTTTTAGTTTTTTTTTCCAAAGGATTATACATGACATAGTACAGGAAAAAGTGCTATTGTCTGCAAAGCTTGATGTGAAATTCCCAATTCAGTTCAGGGTGACTCTCTTACTCCTTCCACATGTACTTATCCTAACCTTTGGTCTTTCTGTGGAGCCTGCCACCTCCAGGGACCATAGCGCTTCCACCATGTTAGTGAATGACTTACTCACTTCCTGGTGTGTTATCAGTTTTGGCAAGCGTGGGTCAGAATATGTACGATGTGTCACAATAACATGGGGCTTGAACTCTGTCCTCAGAAGGTAGCTTTCCACTAACAAACTTGAAAATGGAGAGCAAAATTATGAGCATTTTGTGTACTTGCTTTGGTGCAATAACCAGTGTAATACTTTACAAGGCACGCTTGTACAATGCAAAACAAATAATTGTAGTCTGATATGACTCCTTATTTGCATCTATATTACCACAGTAAAAGCTAAATTGTTGATTGCAAAAAATATATATATTTTTTAACATAAACCTAAACAGAGTGCTATCATTTGTAATGGCCTTTACAGTAACAAGTTCTCAGTGTAGTTGAACACCTGTGGGAGATTTTGGAGCAACTATCGTGTTCCTTCATACCAGTGCAATTCAAAAGAGTTGTAGAACCTCTGCCAATGTATTCTCAACCTGTTCTTTCTTTTGTCATCTGGCTGAAGTATTGCCTAAATAGTAATAACACCTAGACTGTAATGATGATCTGATTAGCATGGTAGTATGCTGTATCGGATGCAGCCCAGGTGTTTGCAACTGTGTATGATGTAATTATTTGCTTCTGTTAGCATCAAGACTAATGAAAAAAAATTACATCAGTGTGACAGATACTGTTCACAACAGTTTATACCACTCAGGGGGTAAAATGTGTCAAAACACCAACATAGCCAAAAATTCATCCATTCATTGGTTACTCATTCATTCATTCATTCCTCTTAGGTCACCACTTTATCCTGCTCATGTCGTAGTTGGCCAAAACATTCTAGAAAAAAACCCCCACAAGGATTAATATGCATGGCCTGAGGATGAGGTGGAACTACTGCTTAATGTTAAACCCCAATCTTATCACAAATCTCCACTCACAGTGCTATTTGTAGTATCAGATCAAAGGACTTAGTGTGGATCATATTCTGCCACCTCTACACTTAATAACATGACTTTAGCCTGAGTAGTATCTCAGCCGATTGCAGGGAAAGGAGAAATATCTCATCCCAAGAAGGGAAAAGAGAAATATCTCAGCCCATGAAGGGAAAGCAGAAATATCTCAGCCAAAGCCCAAGAAAGGAGAAGTACCACAGCCAAAATCAGATGAAGGAGAAATATCTCCACCTAATTCAGGGAAGGGAAAAGTATCTCTGCCGAAGGTAGGAAAAGAAGAAAGTCCTGATTCCAAGGCATAAGGAAGCAGTACCTGAACCTGAAACAAATGAATGAGGATAACCTGAACCAGAGGCAAATAAAAGGTGGAGGACCTTAGCCCAGGGTACTGTAAGGTTCAAAGGCTGAAGCTTAAGGCAGTGGAAAGAGCATGATTTAAGCCCAAGACGGTGCAAGGAGCAGGACTTGAGCCTGAGGTGGTGGAATCTGAGCAAGACCTGAGCCTGAGACAGTTAAAGGAGCAGAACGCCCAACAGAGCCCAACAGAACGGAAAGGAGAAAGTCCTGAGCCCAAGGCAGAGGAACAAGTAAGACCTGATACCAAAGAAGGGGAAAGAGAAGTATCTCAGTCAAAGACAGTACAAGGAGAAGCACCTTAACCTATTGCTGGGAGATGAGCAAGACCTGACCTCAAGCCAGAAAAGATGCAGTACCTGAACCTGAAGCAAGGGAAGGAGCAGTACCTGGGCCTGAAGCAATGGAATGGAGCAGGAACTGACCCTGAGGCAGGGAAAGGAACAGAACCTGACCCCAAGGCAGAGAAAGAAAAAGACCTGAGCTGAGACAGGGGAAGAAGCAAGACCTGAGCTGAAAGAATGGAAAGGAAAAGCATCTCATCCCATAGCAGGGATGAGGAGAAGTAACAGTCCATGGAAGGAAAGGAGAAAGTTCTAAGTTCAAGGCAGGAATGATGAAGTACCTGAATCTGAAACAGCACGACCTGAGGCAAACAGTGGAGCAGGACCTGAGGCAGAGGATTGACCAGAACCTGAGGCAAAGGACCTTGTCTATCTCCAACAGAAAAAATAAGTGAGCAAGACATCATTTTTAAAAGAATTTAAGTAACTTCAAAGGACAGAACTAAGTAAGAAAAGTGAAAAGGTTCTACATTTCATCATTAAGATGAGTTGTTTTACTATGCTAATAGAATTAGCTAATGTGTCCTACAAGTAACTGTAATAATAGTTAAATTAATAATTCTGCACTTTTTACATTGGTACAATGTTGTCCATGTGATTAGTTGTAATATAACTCATTCATTCATTCGTTCATTCATTCATCTTAGGCAACCACTTTATCCTGCTCATGTCACAATTGGCCAAAAAATTCTGGAACAAAAAAAAAAAAGGATTAATATGCATGGCCTGAGGATGAGGTAGAACTACTGCTCAATGTTAAACCTCAGCCTTAATCACAAATCTCCACTCACAGTGCTATTTGTAGCATCAGAGCAAAGGATTTAGAATCGGTACAGTGCGGATCATATTCTGCCACCTCTGCACATAATAACATCTCAGCCCAAAGCCGGGAAAGGAGAACTATCTCAAAAAGGGAAAAGAGAATTATCTCAGCCAAGGGAGGGAAACGAGAAATCTCTCAGCTCATGGAGGGAAAGCAGAAACATCTCAGCCAAAGCTCAGGAAATGAGAAGTACTACAGTCAAAATCAGAGAAAGGAGAAATATTTCAGCCCAAGTCAGGGAAAGGAAAAGAATCTCGGTTTAAGCAGGGAAAAGAGAAAGTCCAGAGCCCAAGCAGGACCTGAACCTGAAGCAAATGAATGAGGATGACTTGAATCATAGACAAATGGTCAAAAGGCAGAGGACCTTAGCCCAGGGCAGTGTAAGGAGCAAAGGCTGAAGCTTAAGGCAGTGGAAGGAGCATGATCTGAGCCCAAGAGAATGGAAATGAGAAAGTCCTGAGACCAAGGCAGGCGAATAAACAAGACCTAAAGACAAAGCAGGGGAAAGAGAAGTATCTCAGACATAGACAGGACAAGTAGAAGCACCTTAACCCATAGCAGGGAAATGAGCAAGACTTGACCTCAAGTCAGGAAAGATGCAGTACCTGAACCTGAAGCAAGGGAAGGAGCAGTACCTGGGCCTGAAGTAGGGGATGGAGAAGGAACTAAGCCTGAGGCAGGGAAACGAACACAACCTGAGCCCAAGGCAGAGAAAGTAAAAAGTCCTGAGCTGAGACAGGGGAACAAGCAAGACCACAGCTCAAAGCATTGAAAGGAGAAGTATCTCAGATTATACCAATGATAAGGAAAAGTAATAGTCCATGTCAGCAAAAGGACAAAGTCCTGAGTCCAAGGCAAGAACGATGAAGTACCTGAAACTGAAACAAGGGAAGGAGCAGGACCTGAGGCAGACCTTGTCTATTTCCAATTTCCAACTGCTTTGGTCACTCATGATCCTTAGCCATCAGCCCTAGCCAACATTTCCTCTGGTGGCACCGTGCCAATGACATAAGCATCCCTGTAGTTGGTGGCAGGTGATGTAGCCCAAAACTGGATGTAACGCAGCAGCACCTGGACAGAAGACAAAACACAGAACACAGGCAGCACATTTTCACATAGATTTCCTTTTGAACTGTGTATCAATTACACATATTCCATACATCCCATCCATACAATTTCCAAAGCCTTGGGAATTCGTTTGGAGTTGTTCCCCATCTGGGTTCCAGTTCATCCCAAAGGTGTTCAGTGCGGTTGAGATCAGGGCTCTATGCAGGACATTCGAGTTTTTCCATTCTAACCTTAACACAGCATATCTTCACGGAACTCACCTTGTTGCTCTGTCATATTGGAACAAGTTTGGGTCTCTTAGCTCCAATGAAGGGAAATTTTGATGCTACAGCATACGGAGACATTCTATGCAATTGTGGGCTTCCAACATTGTGGCAACAGTTTGGGGAAGAGCCACATATGGGTATGGTGGTCAGGTGCCCACATACTTTTGGCCAGATAGTGTATATAAAAAAAAAACTTAATCATTTTAGTGAATGCTATAACCTAACCCTAATAAAATATATAGTTGCATAGTTTATGACCCTTCATTTTCCTAGAATTGTCCTATTCAAATTTCAGAGCCAGTTATTAATCAGTAAAATAAGCAACCTTACGTTATACTGTAGCTATTCACAATAACGCTGGTGTAACCCAGCGAGAATTTGAGCTAGATACCCCTATGATAGATAGCAAAAATTACATTTTATAGTCCAGAAATACAATAATTATTTAAGCACTAGTAGACTAGCGGTTAAAGGTCTGCCTGAGCAATTTGCTTTCAGGACTCTCGAGGAGCTAGTATTCGGTCCTTACGTAACATGTGTAATTCCTTGCGCTGTGCTTGACTTGTATTTACTTTTACGATGTTTGGATTAAACCATCTGCCAAATGAATGAAACAGACGGTAAACTGGACAGACATTTTTTTAACTGGAAAGACATATATGGCAAAAACACGCTATACTGACAAACCCAACTTTATTAAATACATTTTGAATGCATGTGGGTTCCATGTAATTCACATTGTAAACAATGATAAAGAACGGAGGATCTTACAGGTGGCACTTATGCGAGGAAAGATTACTTTGAAGTGATTTCAGATCAATTGCTCTAAAAACCTGTTTGTAATCAGAGCAACATGAGAGGTTTAAGGTACATCATCCAAAAAAAAAAAAAAAAAAAATTTCCAAGGAATGTACAATGACACTGGTGTTCGGCATAGATAATCATTAGCCTCATAGCTCCAGTGCAAGACTAAAACAACAAGCATCAGAACTGTGTCTAGGCTGACTGGATTGCATTCGGGGTCAATGAAAAATCTGATGTTATTAAAGAATGTACACCATTTAGAAATGCTAGGCCGTCATTATTTTAACTCCTGTCATTTCTGTAGAGTCAGGCGGCACCTTTCGTCGCAGCTTCATAAAACTGATGTCAAAATAGTCAACAGAATCTGAAGTTCAATAATTATCAAAAGTGTTGATTTTTGTAATGAATCTGGCCACCACGTACCAATCAGCAGGGCAGAGCGTAATTTGATTGGTATGTGGTGGCCAGATTCTTTACAAAAATCAATATTGCATGGTTGCATGGATTCTCGACAAACTTTAACATGTATATGTAACTTGGCAAGAGCAGACTACTGGGTTTGTTTTTCACTGGGGTTTTTTTTTTTGTTAGTTGATTCTGTTTGTTCATTTGACATTTTTTAACAAATTTAGCTTGTTAACCACTGCAACTCTGACCAGACACTTACAAAGGATGAATAAAGGAACTTGGCTAAAAAAGAAAGCCATTACAATCCATTTCCATTTGTAATAGTTTCCAACACAATAGAAACTGGCTTAATGGTTTTCATCAGGGATTTTTCTAGGTACTGTGAAATATCATTAGAACCCAACAGCTTCTTCTTTCATGAGTAGAACAAAATTTAAATATGCCTTCAGAAACCATTAGGAACAACACAACCATTACAGACCACCCAAAATACATAAAAACATTTTAGGCACCAGTAGAAATCCCTGATGATTTCTAATCTTTTTTTTTTTTTTTTTTTTTTGGTTTCTAAGGAATAATGCAGCGAGGGTTAACAAATGATCTCAGCCCTATGTTTTTGACCACATGATATTTTACTGGAATTGAGTACGAGGGTCTGTACAGATCTGTCCGATGTACATGAGGTCTTCATTAAAAAAAAAAGAAAAGAAAAAAGTCCGGAGTATAATGTACAGTACTGTCCTCCGATGTACAGCGTAACCGTTTGCACACTATATACAGTCAAAATATTTACAAATTTCAGAAGATTATGTTTTATGTTTTACATTTATGTTGGTTTTTTTTCTCTTTCTTTTATTAAAAAGAAGTCACTGTGGGTCTACTCTTGGGCAATAACTTGATTTTTGGAAATGAGTCTCACACACAAGGGAGAGAGTTTGTGATGTTCGGGAAAAGCCACTCTATTTTAAGACTTGCTGCATAAAGACGTTTTGCAGCATTTCTCATAGCGAGTGATTAAAAACATTTACAAGCTGCTATTCAGTCATGACGTGGTAAGACGCAAATGAAGAACTGTTTGCATATGGGTGGCTTTGTTGCAAGTTATTTTATTTACTTCACTTTCAGGATAGCCACTGCACATTATAGTGATGTCTGGTTTATGTAGGAGGAAGATGTCCAATGTTTGGCTTTGCTGCAATTTTTTTCTTTACTCCAATTTGAAGACATTTCTAAACACTCTATGGCCAAAAGTTTGTGCTCGCATAACCATCACACCCATGTGTGCTTGTTGAACATCCCGTTCCGGATTTATCCTCTTTTCTTCTGGGAAGGCTTTCTATTAGATGTCGGAGCGAGGCTGTGGGGATTTGTGTTCAAGAGCATTAGTGAGATCAGGCGCTGATATTGGGAGGAGGCTTCATTTCCAGTTCATCCGAAAGGTGTTCAGTGGGGTTGAGGTCAGGGCTCTGTAGAGGACACGCCAGTTCTTCCACTCCAACTTTTAAACACACCGTGTCTTCATGGAGCTGCTTTGGATACATAGGCATAGTCATGCCAGTTGCAGTGAAGGATATTTGTAACAACTGTGTGCTTCTAACATTTTGGTGAAGAACCACATACGAGTGTGATGGTCAGGGGTGCACATACTTTTGGCCATGAAGTGTATATCAGTTGGTTATCTTTATTTAATGAAAAAAAGCATGGCAAACGTTCACAGGAGTAAAACCTTTCCCAAAATTTCTGCTGAAGACCACAAAGAGCAAGCTCGTCAGAGGCAGATGACATAAATGTGTGTGAAATTGAGTCTGTGAGTGTGAGTAAGTGTGAGTGTGAGTACTACTGCTATAAGGACAAGGCCCGAAATAGGCCATGCTTGAAACATATTGCTGTAGAGCTTCTGGGCCACACATCAACATGTGTAGGCGTCAGTCAATACTTTCCCGCAGGTTATTTTTCTAATGGCGACTGTATTTACTTCTTATGGAGGGATTTTGTTTGTCCTTGTTGTTCGTTTAGGCTACTGAGTAAATGTCAGTCGAATTCGGGTGTGGTCACAAACAACAGCTGTGTTGGAGACTCCTGCTGTTAAAAATAATCATTTCGATTATGATTATAGTATTACATGTTTTCTTTTTAAAATTATACTTTACTGAAGCATAACACTGTCACGACCTTACGAACAGAATTATTCGAGAACGGGAACGGCCCAAATGTGCCCCATAAACTCGAGCCTCCTCTCAGGTAGAACACATGGTGTTATTTTATACTTTAATATCGCTATATTGTGCATTGCATGCCTGTTTGGAATGGCAATAACATGAAGAGGATTCTGGGACTATTTTAACATACAGGATTTGTCTCATGACTTAAAAAAAGAGGAAGTTTTCTGACGTCTTTAACTTTCAGTTTGACGCAATCCAGAAGTCATGTGCATTAAAAATGTAGAACAAATGTGACAGCATGGATTGACAAATAAAACTTAATATGATTTCAAAATAACAATAATAATAATAACAATAATAATATTACATTATTACAAACTTGAAGTCCAGTCTCAAGTCCAGTTCAGTTCATTTGCATTTTGCAAATTCTGAGCCACGTCACATTTGAAGGGATTTTTAAAAAAAAAAGAAGAAAAAAAAGCACAGTCCTGTACATTTCACTTCGTACAAGCGTTTCTCCAAAAGACAGTAAGACAGTGTTTGTGTGTGCTGCTTTTTAGTTCCAGTTAATGTTACTGTGTTTAAAATGGCTTTTCAGGTTTACCGAGTCCAAACAGAATCTATGCAGCAACTGTTCATGCACAGAAAGTCTTTGTATATTCTTGTATAGAATCCAGCTCTATACACATACTGTACACACACACACACACACACACACACACACACACACGCACGCACGCACACGCACGCACGCACACGCACACGCACACAAGCACAGGTGATAAAACAAATGCTAGAATATTTTGGTGATTTTGATTCATTTATCAGACTGAGTTTTCTCTCACGTCACTGACGTGCTGCGGTTCACCCGAGACCTTGTGACGTGTCAGTGTCATGTGCCATCTGCCGATATTTATACAATATAATCTGTGTGATTTACACACCCAAGTATAAATAGATGTAATGTGACTTGATGTCTTTGTATTTGTCAGTTTAGGTGAAGTATTAAAGTACTGAAAGTATTAATAGAGGTGAGTGAAGGGGCGACTTCACAGAGGTGAGTGAGGGGGTGTGGCCAGAAGAAAGGCTAAAAAAATATGATGGGTGTGGCCAGGACTGCAATTTCAGATGCTTCGTAGGTGAGTGAGAGGGCGTGGCCAGGTGGATGACTACAGTGAAGTGGGTGAGGGGGCGTGGCCAGGTGGATGACTACAGTAAGGTGAGTGTGGGGGCGTGGCCAGGTGGATGACTACAGTGAGGTGAGTGTAGGGGCGTGGCCAGGTGGATGACTACAGTGAGGTGAGTGAGAGGGCGTGGCCAGGTGGATGACTACAGTGAGGTGAGT
>JAQQZX010000040.1:24548563-24567180 GCA_030068355.1 Notoglanidium maculatum | reverse complement strand
GCGTCTCAGCCTTGTAAATATGTGACAAATGACGGCGCAAAAACTATCGATTCCAATCTCATCGAAGCAGCACAGGGCTCTGTGTGTGTGTGTGTGTGTGTGTGTGGGTGTTTGGACTGCTTCCTGCTGTATCTGGTCCCAGTGTCATTTGTAGTACAGTTTTATGTGTGTGCGTCATTTACTTGTCCTTTACTGGGAGAAATTTAGGGAGAAAATGAGCATTGTTGCTGGATGTGGTCACTCTGGGGAAACACCCTCTCACGCACGCACACACACACACACACACACACGAACACACTGCAGCTGATGTCATGCATTGTCTGCGGATGTGTGTGCAGTCATAAACGCACACGGACATGTGCGTGCAAATGTACAGATGTTGTTTGTGTGTGTGTGTGTGTGTGTGTGTGTGTTTGTATATATATATATCTATATCTATGTATGTGCATATTTTTATTAATAGTAAAACATAGCAGTGTGTGTCCACACCCATAGCACACTCTTTCCCCCATTTATATCTTTATACACAAAGCTCCACCTCCCAATGAGTGCTGAATCCCGTTATTCCAGTAGCGAGCCGATCATCTCGTTCTGTGTTGAGAAATTTACAATAAAAATTTTCGATAAAAAAATTACAATAAAATTTGTCATTATGGCAGCAAGTAACTTCCCACACCACCCCCCGAAAAACGTAAAAACTGACTTCACCATATCAACAATTTTTAAGGTTTAAAAACCTGTTAGTGGAGCGTCGAAGTCCCTGTGAATGAGCCGTTACTATAGAAACCATAACCTATTACATTAAAATAAACTGTGATTTGCCTAATAACTGCTGTCCCAACTTTTGTTATAGAAAATGAATCAACACCTTCCGGCCAATCAGAATCGAGAATTCATGTACGTGTGTGTGTGTGTGTGCGTGTGTGTGTGTGTGTGTGTGTGTGTGTGTGTTTCTAAAAAAAAGTGCACGCATGCTGTGTGTATTTCTCTTGGCTTTGTGTCCACACCCTTTCTGTATACCCACGTTTCTTGGATATCTCTCTCTGTACCGCTTCCTGAAGAGTATTAACATCACTGCACACACACACACACACACGCACACACACACACATATGCACTAAAGCCTTTTAGCACCATTAACTCTGGTTTGTTTTGGTATCACTGGCTCCTCCTGTGGCCGCGTCTCGAGCGTCTCTGTAAGCGATTTGTGCTGTTTACGTTCCCCGGTTTGTCGCCACTTTTCCCGCTCGCCACAAAGCGGAATTTTCCTTTAGTTTTAAAATGGAGGACGTCATTCGTCCTGGCACCAGCGCACTTCTCTCCGGGTGGTTTGTGTTCATGTCACTGTGAACATGTTAGCTGCATTAAAAACATTTAACACACAACAAAAAAAGCCTCAAATTTTAAGATCAACACGTCCTGTATGTTGATATTTACTGCTCATTATCTTTTACTCTCTTGCTTTTCTTCCTTTTTCTATTCTCTTTTTTTGGCTTTGAGGCCAATTGTGGCTTTAATAGCCAACAAAAGTAACTTACTGCTGCTTTAATAGCCCTTTTTGTCATTTTTAGTTGTGTTTTTAATTTGAGGTTTTTTCCATGTTGCTTTAATCTTCTAAACTTTTCTTTCTCTTCCTTTAATTTACTTCCCTTCTTTTCTCCCTCTCTTAGGAGTGACTTTAGTAGCCCCCTATATATATAGAACTTTAAAAATAATTTATTTAAAAGCCAAAAGAAATGTTTAATTAAAGATATATTTTTTAATAGTTAAAAAAATATATTATGGCTTTAATAGTCCAAAAATATGACTTTTTGCAACTTTAAAAACTCCCCAAAATGTATAGATTTTGACTATAATAGTCCAATAATATATAATTATTGTGGCTTTAATTGCACAAAAAATTACATATTGTGGCTTTAATGGTGCAACAAATATATAATATTGCAACAATATATAACTTATTGTGACTTTTTATAACTTATAGCCCAAATAATATATCTGCTTGTGGCTTTAAAAGTCCAAAAAATGTAACTTATTGTCTCTGAAGAGGGGTGGTGACAGGTTTAAAAAAAATAAAAAATAAATAAAACCTACCAATTGTGCAACATTACTCTGCATCAAAAGGCCACTTCCTCTCCCCTGAGAGAATCTCTGACTCATTTCTGATTTTCTCTTTCCTCATCTTTCCTCACGTCAGTATATATAAACACACCACAGTAGGTTGTCTTGCCTCTAAACATATCCTCGCTGTCATTAAATGCCTTTTGTGACACAAATGGATTCAATAATAATATACTCATTTTAACTTCAAACATAATTCAAGTCCCTCCACTGGGTCAGAAATCGAGATTGTGAGCCTACGGCACTTTTTTCTTAAAAGTCATCTTGTCATAATGTTTCTGACTGTTTTCCCTGTAAGGCTCTCTGTGCTCATCGAGGTCACTCTAAATATAGTGTCGCTGGGATTTCGTGTTGTTTCTGTTACAGCCTCGTTCTCAGGAAGGCCACCGGAGGAAAGAAGTAATATACTGCCAAAAACACTCCGAGAACAAAATACACAAAATGAGACCATGTTTGGAGCTGTGATAAAACCTTAAAGATCAAAAATGGCTCAGACCGGGTAGGGAACGAACGTAGCGAAGAAGCCGAGAGTTCATTTTTACGTTTCTTTACAGCACTTTTTTTTTTAGTTAACAGAAATTTATGCTACCGGAAAAAAAATCTCTCCTTTCCAGTTCACATTGTCTTTAAATTAAACTTAGTAATCCAATTGTAGGCTTGATCATATGATATAACTACGATAGTTTACCTAACTTTAGCTAAATTAATTAAACAATCTTGTATTTAGCCTAATATTTGCTAACCGTTTCTTTGACCACAGTGAAAGGTTAAACAAACTCAAGAATCAAAAATATTAAACACTTAAAAATTGAAGGTGCTCATGTACAACCTTTAAGTATTTATTACTTTTTAGCTAGCTACTTAATGTCAAATAGTTACTGCTGGAGATGTTAGCTGAGGTGGCTAGTTAGTTGGCTAATGTTAGCGCAGTGTTGTGGTGGTTGTAAAAGTAACGTTATGATCTTCTTACATATTTAAAACGCTGCATTGTGTCAAAGAAATGTAAAGAAATGCTGATGATAATATCATATGATCAGCTTTCAACCATCGTGAGTGCTGTAAAAGGGCAGCTTTGGATAGACTTTAGAGTTGGAGTTAGCTAACTAGCTTCTTTTTTTGAATCCGTGACTACCAAGTGAGGCTAACGTGAGTTGTGAGTGCTACCAAAATGTTAAAGCTAATTCTTCTTTTAAACAACGAAAAAGTGACTTTTATATAAAATAATCACGCCACACCTGGTCCACCATCTTTTTTTTTTTTTTTATTGGTGCAGATTTTCAGTGTGAATGTTTACCTGGACAAATGCTAAATTAAAGACTAAAGAAAGCTAATGTTTTGTTATTTTATAGCATAGATACTATATCTTGTCCACCATGTTGTTTTCTGCTGCCGCACAAATACAATATTAACATTAATTCATGTTTTTATAAAGAAACCCAATAAAGGAAGCTAAACAAAATGTATATACACGACCAGTCAAAAGTTTGGACACCCCTTCTAATTCAATGTTTTTTTTCTTTATTTTTCTTACTTTAAAGACGCTTCATATCTTAAAGTAATGATGGACTGGTGTTTCTCTTTACTTAGTCGAGCGGTTGTTGACATAATATGGATTACTCCAGTTGTTCAATAGGGCTGTTACTGTATTTTTATCATTTACCATTTACTAGTTACTGTATGTCTCAAATGCATTAAGAAGGCAAGAAATGCCACTAATAAGCGTTTAACGAGGCGCACCTGTTCACTGAAAAGCATTCCAGGTGACGACCTCATGCAGCGGGTTAAGAGAATGCCCACAATATCATCACGCTCAATGGGGCGACTTTGAAGAAGCTAAAATATGAAACATATTTTGTTTGTTTGTTTGTTTTTTATTTTACACTTTTTTGTTTACTACATAATTCAGTACATGTGCTGCTTCATAGTTTGAGGTATTCAGTATTACTCTACAATGCAGAAAACAAATACACAAAGAACAACCTATGAAAGAGAAGGCGTGTCCAAACATTTTGTGTCCAATCTCCAAACCCCACGTGTTGTCTACGATCTTGTTTTCTATTGGTGCGCATTTAGAATGTGAACACTCACCTGAAAAAATGCAAATTCTACTTTCACATGAAGAACTGAATTGGTATTTTCCCTATTAATATGTTATTCACATGCAGTGTGATTTCTGCTTTAGCGTTTGTAGGCATTCTGGTGCAGCACTGACATTAACATTTGGAGAGCCCGCATCCTTATTAGTGCAAATATCATAGCAAGGTTTTTCAATATTAAACATTGCTGAGCAATAATTTTTTAGTAAAGGTGAACTTCAACCTCGTCACCGAAGTGCTGATTTAGAAACAGCAAAAATGTTCAAATGAAAACTTACTTCCTCGTAAGTTTAGTCTTGTCCTTTACTGCAAGCTTTTCATTCTCTGGCACTGTAATTTCTTATCTGATCGAAAGCAGAAGCTTTGTGATTGCCCACGCGTGATCTTCAACTAGATCTTCCCTGTGAGAAGAGCAAATGCTTGACACGCCACTGGGGGAGTCGTTTGTTGTCCATCCAACAGGGAAAACCCTGAGGAATGAATCATTCCTTCAGTGGGACTTCAGTGAGAATTCCTCCAATTCTTCCACATAACCAGTGACATGTGACTCAATCCATCACTCCCAAAGAGGCCATTGTGTTTCCTTCAACAGAGTCCTACAGTGTGTGTGTGTGTGTGTGTGTGTGTGTGGGTCACAAAGGCCATTGTTGTTCCGATTAGCAACATCCAGTCTTCCAGGTCACATCCAAAAAGCTAAACATGAGACGTTAATTAGTGCTGCCTGATTAACGTCAAACAAAAACAGACTATGAAAACTCCTTAATCCTCAAATCTCCATTCGGACATGTTTCTGCAGCGATGCCGCTTTGTTTCTTCATGTATCTATTATAAATCTGTCAAGTTAGCAGATAACATCTGTGTCAAAACAAAGTTTTGGTCTAAAATCAAAGTTACCCAATAACTTCCTGTCCCGAATGTGCTCGATCGGCCAAGACATGTCGAGCGTCTGAGATTTCCTTTGTTATGCTTGCACTGGAGTGCTAACACTGCTAGCAAGAGAGATGCCTAGCATCCACTTTAGTAGACTGCATGTCTCAATCTCTACACATTCTTCTCAAATTCATGCAAAAAGTGTAGTTTTCTGCCAAAAAAAAGGTGTTTCATTTATGTCCATTCTGTTTACTACATAACTCATTGGTTGTAACTTTTATCTAACATTAGCTAGCATGTTCATGCTAAAAATTAGCATGATGGCATTCCGATTAACAGAAATGAATCCGTTGGGGAAATTTATCAGCGGTAATTGATTATAAGCTGAAATATGAACTGATAAACTGAAATTCTAGTCTGTTTAAGACTATATCTTTGGAGTCTTTTTTGCTCGCTAGCTAAAAAGTATGCATTCATTGACATGGTGGAGCTTTCTTAAAATAAAGAGATATTTATGTGCCATTTATGGAAGGAGTCTCCAGTGTCGGTGCTTTGAAACACTCATAAATGTTTTTGACGCGCCTTTAAGATTTACGCTTTGCGTGAGTAAGAACAGGAGCTTGTTTCGAGGACGTTCAACAACATCAAATGTAACAATATATGGATAAAAAGTGTTCTGTAAAAAGTAATCCTCGGGAAATTGCTGTTTTATAAGAGGAAGACTTTCAGACGTTCTGCAATCAAAGCTCGGAAAAATAATCAAAGAATAACTTGATTCTTTTCCTATAACAGCACGCTGCGTCATATGTTATTCCTCCACTAAAATAAATGGTACATGTCGCTGCATTTGGACTAAGGCAGAAAATTGTGTGTATTTTATTTTTGCCCATTTCTTTTTATGATGTTTGTGTTATTTCTCACAGTGCTACACGCCCAGGTTGAGAAATCATCTCTCGTTTGCTCTGTATTGCGTTACAACATGAATCTGGATATTCTGTTCTCAGTAATTACGTTCTTGCTGGGATCGTGGCTGTGCCTGGATGCTCATGTTTTTGTTTTGTGAGCTGCAAATGCCACATATTGCTGCAGGACACAGAGAAAATGATGAAGATGAATACAAAGAGATCCAGCTAAAGACTGTGGTGAAGGTCAAAGTCACTGCTGGGATGTTTGGAAACCCCCAAATCAGCATTACATCATCGGACCAAATAAAGTGGGTCGATTGAGCTGTTACAGCGCAGGAGCTTCTCCATCATCCTGTCATCCTGTCTCCTGAGCAACTCTCGCCAGATGCTGTTGATTTCCAAATATATTTAATGATCCAAAGGAAGGAGGTGGAGTTGCCAAGCGGGACGTTGGGGGGTTTTGGACAAAAAAATCATCCACTTTTATTTTTCCATGATATTGCTGGAGTGTGGGTTTGGACACATAAGCCTCAGCATCATTCCTGCACTGAGATCATCCTGTTTTGTGTGAATACTCCAAATACCCGAGTGTGACTTTCGATACTGCGTGAGTCGTGACTTGATTACTAGCATTTCTTATTGACATTGGCTCTGGACAGGAAGAAATTGCCTGTTGATACAGAGCCTCCTGGGATTAATAGACGCACGTCAAAGCCAAACCACAACCCTGCATCGTCTCCCAATCCACACAGCGCATCCCAGCTGTCAATCAAACCCTGGGCACGCCCATACCTCCCACATGAAAATGCTGGAAACACTTCGAGGGTGTGTCTTCCTCCCTGTTTGGAAAGAATCGAATAGAGAGGACCTCTGACCACGAAGAGCAGACGATAATTAGATCTGCATTTTCCTGGAAATGGGAAAGGACATGGGGAAAAACCTTTAGTGCATTGCGCTATTAAAGTTGCAACAAGGGGGTGGTAGGAAAGAAGGAGATGGGAAAAAAAAGTTTCCCACCACCGGGGTATAACGGAGTATAATGCGTTTAGAGCATCGTTACTCTTCAGGTCTCTATATCATATGAGATAAGAGACTAAATACTAAAAGCCGTTTTGTCAATGTGGTTTTTGGTTTCTAGAGATAAGAAAATAAATATTAAGAGCTGTTGTTGGGTTTTTTTGTCAACAGTCATTTTGTTTCCGGAAATACAAGACTAAATATTAAGAGCCATTTTGTCAACATGGTCATGTTGTTTTCAGAACTAAAACACTAAATATCGAGCCATTTTGTCAACAGTCATATTGGTTCCAGAGATACGAGACTAAATATTAAGATTCGTTTTGTCAACATGGTCATTTTATTTCCAGAGACAGATACACGAGACTAAATATAAAGAGCTGTTTTTGTCAACTTGTTCATTTTGTTTGCAGAGATAAGAGACTAAATATTAGGAGTGAATTTGTCCTTGTGGTCATTTTGTTTCCAGAAATCTGAGACTAAATATCAAGAGCTGTTTTGTCAGTGTGGTCATTTTGTTTCCAGAGATATACGAGAGTAGGGTCAAAGGTCATGCTGTCACATTTCGTTTTTCTAGAATTTTACGAGCTGTTTGGTCAGCGTGATCATTCCATTCCATTTTGAAACTATTGTGAAAATTTCTTTTAAAATCCGGTAAGTCATATCACTCACAGAAATCAGTGTTTTACTAGAACAAGTGTAGCACAGCAAGCCACAAGCCAGACTTCTAACCGTTGCTTAATCGCCGTTTCATCCCTGTACATGGCCAAGAAGTTAATTTACGAAGAAGCGTGCTCCCTAGTATGTGAGCCGTCCCATAAGCAATTACGCGAGAATGTTACGAAAGTTCTGGGATAATCCAACTGGTAGCTGGATAATGGGGTGGGAATTGGATATGTCTCGATTAGGAAGCAATCATGTGAAAAAAAATTTGCTCAACATTTAATCGGTGCATTTTAAGCAAAAAGAAATTGCACAGTAATTAAAGTCTGCACAATTTCAAACTGCCTTTATTATTCACCACCATAAAACATTTCTCACATCCAGATCATGGAGGCACCGTGGTAATGGAGATGAAGTTTATTTTAGTTATAGTGCAGAAAACATGGAACATTTCACCCTCCATGCGTGAGTCATACAAAACAGAAAATCTAATAGAAACTCATCCAGGAGTTTAACTAATGTTTACTGAAAGACATTAAAAAAAAACAAAAACCACACCCTTATTGATCTAACAAACAGCTCGGTTGCTAAAGGTTTCTGGAAATATTTACAGTGCAAAAGTAAATTATATTTTACAAAATTAATAGCTGAGTGTAAATGAGTCATTTACATACACTGATCCACCCTATTTAATACAAGTACCATAAACATCTCATATGGGGTTTTATAGGTTTATTCACAAAATATTTTTTTGAAATCTTAACCTTCATAATGTCGTCTACTATCATCGTCCTTTATTTAAAAAAAAACACAACATTACTCTGTAAGAATGTCAGGTAGCTTTGCTAAAAATGGACGATTCCTGATATAAAGTGTGCCAAAATGAAAACCTAATTCGGGGGGAAAAAATAAAAAAAATCTTATTTCTTAGAATGTAGAATTCCCAGTATGAGCTGTATCAAAATTCCAACAAGGAATTAAGTCTATTAGTAATTTTTCAAATGATATAAAAATCAAATTTCCAATCATCGATTACATTTAGGATGAGTGTAAATGCATTTTTTCCTGCTGGAAAACATGCCTTTAAATTTAATGTCAGGCAGAATTCATTTTTAATGTGTCAACCCTGAATTTTTACATGTTTCCAGAAAAGTTTATACTTGATACATTATACATGATACATTAAAACCTTTTTGCTACATGAACTAAACATTTCTTTGTTGAAAAGTCAAAAAGAGTTCATTTCCCTTGTACAAATATTATAATATTCTTTATATTTATTTCCCTCTTAGAAAAGTCAGATTTCCTGAATTGAAGGCCGAACGGTTTTCCGAGCCTCTCACTGACCCACGAAGTGAATGTTATAAGTGAGCTGGTGTCCGTTGTCCCAGGCGTACAGCACCTTCTCTTTAGGATTGTAGTCCACTTGGGTGACGAAGGCGTACTCGTTGGTGAACGGGAGCCGTGGCGCCGCCTCGGTGTTGGTGTGCGTGTCGTAGGCGTACGCCACCTCGCCCTCTCTCTGGTTGTACACGTCGATGGCGTACAGCACGCCGCACACGAGGAAGCAGTTGCCGTACCTGTTGCGCTTCAGGCCCGTCCTCCACGTCGTCTCCTTCTTGGTGGACAGGTCGCTCGGGTCCAGCTTGCTGATGACGATCATTTCCTGCTGTGAGTAGTCGTAGTCCAGTGCCGGGTAGATCACCCAGAGTCCACTCTCGTCCACGGCGAAATCGATGTCCGAATGGCCGCGCCACTTCCACGGCGTCGTGTCCTCGTAGACGACGTCGTGGAGGAGCGTCCATGCCGCCACGTAGCGCATCCGCAGGTCGTACTTGATGATGTTCTTTGTGAAGGCCCGGTTGTAGTAGAAGGCGCCGTTGTAGACCACGTGACCCGTTCCTATCCAGTTATATGGGAGCTTGTAGAGGTTAGTCCAGCGACCTGCGATCAGATACAGGAAGTTAGTAAAACTTCTGCACTATGATTTCACCTCGAAAGTGTATAAAGTGAGAGTTTGGAACCAGTTCTCAACCCCCTTAAACCCTTTCACATTTATTTACCACCTAGAACTGAAAATGGATGTAACTGGGATTATATAGCATGGATCAATACAAAACGGCGCATAGTATGGGGATGGGGGGATGTAATTTTATTTTTTTTTTTTAACAAAGTAGAAAAACATTAAATGAATAGAAATGAGTTCTACATTTGGCAAAAAGCCAAGCCTGAGAACAGTATCCCCACTGTGAAGCATGGTTGTCATAGCATTATGTTTAAGTGGTGTTGGATGGTTGTTTCTCTGACTGAGCCCCTCTTTACCCACTGACTTTTGGTAGACGGCCTCCTCTAGACAGTGTCGCGTTGTGCCGTATCCTTTTCATTTTCAATAAGGACTTAATGTCGCTCTGTGGGATGTTCAGAGTTTGGGATTTATTTTTTTTATTCAACCCAGAGCTCTGTCCTGGACTGTTTGGAGTTTTGGAGTGGTTCCCACCTTGCTGAAAATTGTCCAGGTTGCGAAACTCCACCAGGTTGTTGCCATAGTAGTAGTTGGTGATGTAGATCTTGTTGTCCTTGGCGACAGGGTCCTTCATCCAGGCGCCTTCGTTTCGGCCGTAGCTGTGGTGCTTCTCAGGCATCTCCACCGAGGCGATGGTGCCCTCACACTCCTGAGGTTTAAAGTACACTGCACAGAGCAGGACACACACAAATTTACTGGAGGAATTAAAAACACAGAATTACTGGCGTAACAGGAAAACGCTAGCTAAAAAGACATGATAATAAAAGTCAGAGATAATGAAAGTGAGTCTGTTGGGTTTTTTTTTTTTTTTTGCCAAATGAACTGTACAACATTTGATCCCAGGATTATTTTTGCATCATTACAATTACACAAGATTATGAATTAAATGCTGATTTTCACCCTGTCACTGTTATGGAAATTACAGGGTACGGAATAATGTTTCAACCAGTCTGATGTTTTTGTTTTATTTTTCGGCCTATTATAATATTATAATACAGTTTCCTGAAATGAAATCATGCATTATTAAAATAATTATAAAAACACAATTGTCATGGGAAGATGAAATCAATCAATTGTTATGGACCTGCATCTTCCAGACTACAAAACGTGTTTGTTCTGAAAATGTAAAATGAAAATGACATACAGTATATATTGAATTTCACATGGAGCAGCTTGTAGACTGGAAACACATTAATTCTGCATGTTCATTCGTCATCAGTTTGTTTTTTATCCTGGTCAGGGTTGGGAATTCTATCCTAGGGATACCGGACACAACGCAACGACACACACTGGATGGGACGGAGATCATCACACACCCATTCGCACACTTGTTCAGACCTTGGGACAACTTTAGAGAAGTCAATCTATCCACTGGCATGTTTTTGTGAGGTGGAAGGAAACCAGGCAACCCAGAGGAAACCCGCACGCACCTGTCTTGTTAGAGCCGGGTTTCGGCGATGGTGTGACGGTGACATCCTCCGTCTCTGGGTCTGTCGTGGTGGAACTGGACGTGAAAAGCTCCTCAATGCTGGTTGTTGTTTGTGAGGCAGCTGTTGATGTGGCAACAGTTGTTGTTGTCCTCATTGTTTTCGGCTGCACAGGATTGGTGCCCTCGATGGCCTCCAAGACGAGTTCAGAACCTCCCTTGCCCTCCAGTTGGTGGACGGTGAGGGTTTTGGCGGCGTTTTCTTTCAGAGACAAAGGAAAGAAGGAGAAAAGGATTACGACCGAGAGTTCAATGCATCACCCCAAGGTATCTGAGATTCCACTTCAAAAGAGATATTTATTATTTATGAGATGTCGCACTCGTAGTAACTTCCTGCTCTGTAACCGAGTCTATCCCTGCAGTGTTTGCGTTTTCAAACCGAGCCTGTCTCATGTCACGCCATGCAAAACACATCTCCATGAAGACAATGTCGAGGGAGAGAGCCTAATCTGAGCTTACTCTTCCTGCACCGAGGGGGGGCTGCGTCTGGAACATTAACCACGAGCTCAGCAGAGCCAGACATAAATACAGCAAACATTATTGCACATTCATTCAAAGAATCCAGTTACAACATAACTCCCAGCAGCGCAGGACAAGTGAAGAAACCCCTTCAGGGAAGAAGAAGAAGAAGAGCGAATCTCAAAAATCTCATACTGAAGACCACAACATGCCTTAAAGTTTCATAAACATCATGAGATGATTGAAGTTCTTCAGGAAATTTAGAATATTCACGGTATGAGAACTCAATATCTTTGTTTTTGGTATGTAACAATAATAACAATTTGCTTTCAAATGAGGATAATTTTGATCTTCAATCTGCAAAGCCTGAATAACTGTCAACATTCCTCTGCTCGCAGTATAAAGTGGGCGGGGCTTTTGGTGCGTTGAATATGAGTATAAGTAAATCCCTTCTCAATTCCTTGACTAAAGCCGCTGTCTTTATTCTGGCAAGCTATAATTATTGACCTGTTAATTTTACATCTAAGTAAAACATGTGAAAGCTACGTGTGGAAGCTTGTTTGTGTTATTACGCAGATTTATCTTGCAGGTACTATTATGCAGTCACAACTTTTTATCTTAGACTTACGAGTTTAAAACAGCACAAAGTGACTTGACGATTACCTGTCTTTTTTCGGTTGCTAGTGTAAACATATTAATATTAATTACTAATTTATTACTACTTTATTTATTCCCAGAGATATCTTTTAAATATTGCTTTATGTTCCTGCACTTAAACAGGCAATTGTGTCTTTTTATCATCCGACTGCAAGTTAATATCTCACAGTTATTACAGTGTTAGTTAGCGTGACTTCTACGCACTTCCACTTATTAGCTCAATCAACAAGCCACATCAACACCACAGGCACACGATCATCTTCAGCCCTGGACTTTCTGCTTGAGTGTTGAATTTGTGCTGAAACGAAAGCTTCGTTTAGGTATACTGCTTTTCTACACACTGCTGTATTAGCTTGTGTTGTTGTTCTTTCATTACTGGATTAATGGGATCACTAAGTTGCAATATTAATTCACAATAACGGGATTAAAAAGTGCAAATTATGTTGCAATTACGAGATAAAAAAAATTGAAAGAAATTGTGAAAGTAGCTTGTGATTTTGAGATTATAAAAGTTGCAACTGTGTGATATTAACTCACAATTATGAGATACAAAGTTGCAATTGCTCAAAAATAACTCGCCATTACGAGGTAAAGTCTCAACTCGGATACTGTCTCGCAATTTAGAGACAGAAAGTCTCAACTGTGAGATACATTCTTGCAATTTTGAGCTCAATTGTGTGATATCTCACAATTTAAAGATAAAAAGTCTCTCGCAATTACAAGATAAAAAAAAATCTAAATTGTCCGAGTAACCCGTGATTCTGAGATTAAAAAGTGTTCGATATTAACTCACACGTAAGAGATACAAATTGCAATTGTTCAATAGCTTGCGATTATAAGGTAAATAGGCTCAACTGTGATAATATCTCACAATTTTTAGATATAAAGTCACCATTGCATGAAAATAACTCACAATGACGAGCTAAAAAGAAAACCTTACGCCGATTTGTCTAACCACTACGATTTGTTATCTCGCAATTGTGAGTTAACATCAAACAATTATTAAACAAAAAGTCACAATTACGAATAATTCGTTTCTCATACGTGGTGGAAATGAGCTTCTTTACTGCTATTGCAGTGATGCATCCATATCTAACCAGCTGGCTACACGAAAGTCGTGTTACTAACAACGTGACTAAAACAATGGTGGAAGCTCTAATGGTTACAGTCCAAGAGGAGTGCAGCGGCAAGATTGAATTCTGTCCGTGTTTATCGAAGTGAAGAGCACAGTGTAGTTTAACTTTCTATCTACAGATTTGGATGAAGTGTGTGTTTCTATAGACCTGGCTCAACATGAGGTAAACACGCTGCTATACCTGCTACTTAAAGATGATTGGACAAATCTGAAATCACATCCTCAATCCAGTTCTGAGGAACTTCCTGTAAATTCTGCAGCAGCCAGACATGGGAATATTATAGAGGCAAATCGTACAAGGCGCTGGATTCTGGCAGATGAAGTCTGCATACGAAGAAATCAACCATGCTAGCATTATCGTTTGAATTTTGCTAGCCATGAAAGTTTGCATCGTCTACATTAAAGCCAGACACTGAGCAATCCTTTCTTCTGCCTCGGAGCACTTCTGCTGTTCACAATTACCTCTGCAGTAACGGCTCTTATGAGGAGAAAATACAAGAGCAGAGGGATTGAGGATGACTCTTTATAGAGCGCGTTTTAGAGATCCAGATTGCCTAAAGCAGATCTGAGTGTGTTGTAAAACCTTGCGGAGGGCGTGGCCCAGCAGGGGGCACTGTGACTTCCTGGCAGTTCTGAATAATAAGTGTGTAGCAAATGGCACCGGGAGGTGTTTTGATGCTGTTCAGCCAAAACAGTAAAACAGCCCCAAAGGTAACATCCTTTTAATGAAAACAAGCTGAGTGATGGGATTCATTTAGGTAATGCTCTGTAACAATGAAAGACCTGGCGCTGGTTCTTTAAACAGCATGCGAAGCCATGAACTCATCACAGAGCGACTGATTCATGTGGATAAGTGTGTGTGCGCTCTATAATCTTCCATCACGCAGATAACACACACACACACACACACACACAGACCTCTGTCTCCTTTGGCTGTGCTGTCTGTCCCCGACTCATCCGTCCTGGTGGCTTTGTAGTAGGTGATGCCCCTGATGACCCCGGGCTGGTGACCCGACGCTTTGCTCTTGGGGGTCGGCTCTGGTTTCGCAGCTTTGGCCGACTTGGGCGGCGGAGGCTCCTTTTTGGGTTTGACGGGTTTCTCTTTGGGTGGCTTTGGAGGAGGTTTAACCACCGGGGACTTTTTGTTGGAGGGTTTTACTGGATCTTTGCTCTTCTTGCTGTCGGTGGCCTGCAATCATACATGAGCCAGTAATTATTCTCATGCTTTCAATATCGATGAAATGTGACTGAGAGAGCAAGGATGACACGCTAACATGCAAGCGAATGTGAACCCGAGGTTCATTTCAGATGAAGTGAGACATTTATTTACAGGTACACATAACATTTTTATCAGTGAGTCTACCTACCTACGCTCGTCTAGCTTGGAGTTTGTCTCTTGTGGGCGTGGCCAGTAAAGCTTATGCGTTTTTTTTGTTTGTTTTCTATATATTGCTTTTAATACTTTTTGCTCATACTTTTAATGCTTTTTTACTCAAAAAAAAGTGGTTGACTGATTTACGTCACATGCTTGGCTTTGTTGGCACCTTAGCAAAACAAGCTAACTGTACTAGCTATGCTCTGAAATGGCGGCACGCATGTATAGAAAACAAAAACACGCTGCATGACATGCTTTTTTTCTGTTAGTATGAATGTATTAATATCAATGAGTAATGAATAATTAATAACAATTAAGAACTGCTATTAGAGCTGTAATATGTTCATGCATATCCTTTAAATATTGGTTTGTGTTCAGGCATAAAGGTCACATGACCAGATACACACTCTTCTAACCTTTAAAGCAACTTCATGAGTGTTTTTTGTGTGTCTGTTAGCGTTACCTGGGCCTTGCTGTCTGTCGCGTCTTTCTTCAGCAGCTGCACTCCCAAGCTGGAGATTTCTTTCTTAATGCTCACCATGATGTCCGAGTAGTTCTCGTATTTCTTCAGCTGATCAGACAGATTCATTACGCTGTCTCGAACGAAGTCGTTCTCTCGGCTCAGGTTTGTTTTTATCGTCTGTGGGGAAAACATTCATTTACTCACTTATTCATAAATCTACATGTTATATAGCTTTTATTCACTTATTGATTAATCAGTTTGCTTATTCACTCATTAGTTACTTCATCCTCTCATTCCATCCATCATTCACTCATTCATTAAGCCATCTATTCATTGATCCACCTTTTCATTTACTCATTAATTCACCTATCCACCTGCTTATTAATCCATCCATCTGTTTATTCACTCCTCCATTAATCATCAGTTTAACTCTTTCACTCAGTAATCCAGCCATGCATTCATTCAGTCATTTCCATTTACTCGTTCATTAATCCCTTCATTCACCCACCAGTTTTACTAACGTTACATCACTACTGCCGTTCTCACCTCCTCCAGTGTGTTCATCTGAGCCACGACTTTATTCATGTACGCATGAACCTTCATCAGATCCATACTGTACAGCGTCCCCTCCAGCAAGTCCACCATGGAATGCAGCTACACACACACACACACACACACACACACACACATGCGTATAAGATGTGTCTGGATGAAAAGACTGTTATCAATAATCAAACTTCCTTTTACAAAACCAGCTGTTGTTTCAAAAGCCTTCCAAAAAACATCCTGATCTTATCGGGGAACTCAGCAGGATGCAGCGAAGGAAACGTGAGGCGAAACGTCTGTAACTCGAACCTGATGCGTCTCTCTATGAACTCGACTTTTGTCAAAACTCGGACACATGTTTTCTCTTTATTAGTGGCATGAAATGACTTCTGGTTGTATAGAAGTATGGACAAGAAGTGCTATTGTGTGTGAGTGTACGAGTGTACGAGTCCTGCCTTAAGCAGTTCATTTCTGACCTTCGAGTTGAGCATGAGCATTAGTGAGTTAAAATTAGGCATGGCGTGATGTCACTTCTTATTTTCGGACGCTGATAGTGAAGCTGAAGCATCAGTCGATGTCGATATTCGTCTGATTTTTACAGCTTTTACAGAAAAATCACTTCTAATCAGGTTCAAGTACAAAGATAATAGAAATCAATCATATACAATCAAGTCCCTTTATAGTTAAATATTAAGAAGAAGAAAAAATCCGAAACCAATTCCTATCATTTCCGTTTGTTACAGGATCAGACTGAATTCATCAACATTCGATCCACATTTTATGCTGGTATTGACCCGATACCAATCCTGGACACATCGATGCTGTCATTACAGGAATGCAACACGGACCTCAATACAGAGCGCCACCTGGACGTGCACTTCCACCTCGACACCCAGGACAACATCTACAAACCAAACCCTGCTCTCACATCCGACTGCTCGCGAAGCGTGACACGGCGTTCCGACCTTGGAACGTGGAGAGAGTGACCTCACCATGAACTTAGAATGATTTTTAAACTGTGAAAGGAAAAGGAAAATAAAGCTTCTCGTGTGAACAAAACAAATGTGGCAGAATGGGAAGAAGGATCTTCTAAAAAAAAATCTCTTCTTAAAATAGATTAATAATAAAGCAACTTATGTAAATGTGGCGTTTTCTTTTAATAAACTCTGAATTTTTGCATTAGGTGCAAAAAAAAATATTCAGTGTAAGCTGCAAAACATCAGATCAACAAAGTTGTTGATTTTGTGTGTGTGTGTGTGTGTGTGTGTACCTTGAGCAGTTCAGGTGCTTGCTTCCTCAGTTTCTCCGTCCTCCACTCGTTTTCGCAGGGGTTCAGGGACGAGGGCGGAGCCGTGCACGAGCATTTACAGTCCGATCCCGAGCTCACCGTCTCCACCGCATAAAAATCGTCCACTTTCAGGGTCCCGTCCCGAAGCCTCGAGCACGCCTCGATGCTCAGCGGCCGCATCACACACTTGCAGCGGCAGTCCGAGCCCTCCGACGTCATCCTCACCGGCTCCACGTCCCCGAACACCTGTACACAGACAGAGGGTCAGGAGATTGGGAACTGTAAAGTATTTACACTCTTTGGTATTTAGAGACGCTTCGGTGGTCACTCATTGTCTACGATTTATAAGACGTATGTCCTTTTCTAAATATTTACCAACATGTCCAGGAATTCTGACGCATGACAATATAAAGTTGGTAAATGTTCCCACAGTGTTGCTACAACGAGGCAGGCCACAAGTAGGATTTATTAGAGCAGTCTATATACAAAGATGAAAACCCGGAACAAGGAACACGGAAAACTTTGACGGTATTAAAATGCGTTCTGATCACAACTGGACAGCTCTAAATACAAGTGTAAACGACCTCCAGGGTGCATTCGAGACGCTTTCACTCAAACCACTTGCCAAGGTGGTCTGGGACGCATCGAACCACATACTGTACCTTATGTAGTGTAAACGCTAATGCGTCCCCATGCGTCCGCAACACGGATGTAACGGGAAAATACGTCATTAATGCTGGAGGTTGTTTTGGTAACAGCGTGACACGCTAGAAACAAATGGAGAGGAGCACCGATGTACATGGTTGTGTGCAAAACAATAAAGAAGGTATGTTGTATGTTTAACGTTTTAGCATAACTTTGACCTTCTAGAGGAAGTGATAGGCAGTAAAGAAATCTGGACGCAAGTGGTCAGCTGGACTCCTTGGAGATGCATGAAAGACACAGGTGTAAACGGCAATGTGTCTCAGCTGTCCACTCGTGACCTGGATGCTCAAGACGCATTTTAAAACCAAGTGTAAACAGGGCCTGAGTCTCAGACTCGAAAAAACACAAATCCCACAAGACTTTCCACCGAAACAAAAAACAGCAGGGTTTACACAGACAAACTAATCAATAAGTAAACACAGAGCAGGTGCACACATTAGAGAAACGAACCAATGAAGGAACGGGAGGTGGAGACTAATGCAAAACAGAAACCAAAACAAACCCTAGCAGATGGCGCTTTTTCAAAACAAGCACTAGGACATGGTGTGAAGGGGAAATCTGTGACACAGCAATTTTGCACATTAATCATTTTTGTCTAAGAAAACTGTTATTACTTCAAATGTTTTAAAGCATTTTACAAAAACATTCATTTTTAGACGAAACTTTTCAGATGAAAAAGTTGTCAAATCCATCCATTATCTATAGCGCTTTATCCGTCTGGGTCGCGGGGCAGCTGGAGCCAATCCCAGCATCTTGGGGCGAGAGGCGGGGTACACCCTGGGCAGGTCGCCAGTCCACCACAGGGCCG
>JAQQZX010000040.1:24516116-24545998 GCA_030068355.1 Notoglanidium maculatum | reverse complement strand
GACAGGCACAGAGGCCACGCCTTCTTCATTAGGACTGACAGGCACAGAGGCCACGCCTTCTTCATTAGGACTGACAGGCACAGAGGCCACGCCCTCTTCATTAGGACTGACAGGCACAGAAGCCACGCCTTCTTCATTAGGACTGACAGGCACAGAGGCCACGCCTTCTTCATTCTGCATTTACTGAGACTGACTGACACAACCACAGTCAGTGTCACACTGTTTTATTTAAGCTTGAAGTTATGGTGAATCCTGAGCTAATTCTCTATCTGTGTGGTTATCAGTTGACCAGATTTGTGGCTGTGTTAGGTTTCTCTGGCATGATCTCTGGCTGGTCGTTTCAGACGGCTTACGGCTGTCATCCTTCCCCCAGGATTTAGAGATCTCTGCAGAGACCTAAACCGGGCCACATGTGGAACTGTTTACACCCGAGATTCTTCACTGTAAGCTCCTGCTGTCTGAGTCGACGTGCTTCAAGATATCCGTTCATCTGCTCTCGTCTCTCAAGTGCCACGTTGTTGTCCATGTGTGTTTGTCTGTGTGTGTGTGTGTGTGTGTGTGTGTGTGTGTGTGTGATAATAATCATAATTCAGAGCAGCGATTGTTTGTTTGATGTTTTGCAGTTTGTTCTGTAGCTCTGCACTGGCTGGTGTTGCTAATAAGATGCTAAGTATCTGCGTCCAGATCTTCAGTGATGTCACACAGATGTGCTGATGAGGTTTAGGACTCAGCAGGACTCGTTGTCGTCTACCATCATCAACGTGTAACTGAACGCTGGAACGTTATTGTGACGGCCTTCCTGGGCAGACCGGGTTTCCCATTTCTATTAATCTATTCTATTCTATTATCTATTCTGATAAAACGTCTATGATCCTGATGACTCAACCAATATGCAAATTACAAATTGTGACATCATCTAGAGAATGTTTGAGCATGCATTAGCTACGTTCCCCTGCAAAGAATCAGCAACACAGCATCCATCATGCAGTCAGGACCTACTGACACAAACTGAGGCACAGACAGGAAACCTCTCATTAGGTGGGATTAAAATCCGAACACACACACACTACGGTGGACTCGGTGTTAATCACACGCTCAAATAACATCCTCTAGCCATGAGCGTGTTGGAAAAGCCGGCGGAACAGGAAGAGATTACTGCGCCGTTAGTGCTGCTGTGTGAAGCCAGTATGTGAGAAGGGCAGATACTTGAACGCGTTTCAGTGTGTCAGTGATTCTGCAGCGCCAGCAAACCCACAAGATTCCCTTTTCAGGCCGCACAAAAGGACCATTATTGCTTTTTTTACATGATAATTAGGTGAAAGAGCTCTAACATTCACACATCAGAGCCCACTGACTCTCAACAATGAGTCTGTTTGTTAACTCAGGGGAATTCAACGAGGCATTTCTGTCATGTGCATGAATCCCTGATGACATTTCTGATAGACTGCACAACACCGTAAACAAAAACAATTCAAAGAAGACGTTCTTGTGTTTTTTTCTTTCTAAATAAACCGCTTCATCGTCAAGGCATGTGCTTTGATCAGTGCTGTTGAATTCTGTAATCTGATTGGTCAAAAATTGTTTCTGTGTAACAGCTGCAAATCACAGGTTTATATTAATGCGCCTGATCTTGTGCGTTATCGTTTCTATAGTGACAGCAAGTTCGCGGGGATTTCGTATATCGGACGCTCCACATAAACGTGATTTAAAAAACGTGAGTAATTGTCGATATGGTGAATTCTGATTTAACATTTATGGAAGGAGTCTCCAGTGCAGAGCTTTATAACATTTAGACATCTCAAGGACAGAGATGTTTACTCTGCGCAGTTTCTTCGTGACATTTTTTTTGTCTTATTAAGTTCAAGACAGAGACAAAAAGAGAGACTGGTGAGAGACCGGAACAGTAACCGACGGTTTCTGGCTTGTTTCAAGGATGTTCCATGAGACGAATTGTAACCATAAACGGATAAACATTGTGACATTATGTTCTTTAAAAGCTATAGTTGGTAAAAATGTTACTGTAACAGCATGACAGTGTTCCTGTTTTCAGGAAATATATCTGAATTTCTAAACTTAGCTTCTGTTCGCAAGTCTTTCACATCAAGGGCTTTAAAGGGACGTTGAAATAAAGAGTCACCGAGTCTCCAGTGACGCCTCATGTCTCTGGAAAACTAAACAAAAACAAAAAAAAAAACAAAGATCGTTTCCTGAATCTGTTCTCTCACCTGTCACTCACCAAAATAGCTTCAGAGCAGACCACACAGGGACGAGAGACGACACCGAGCACTCACGCCGTTTCCTAACAGGATGCCAAAATGTGCATACTGACCCAAATGGTAATAATTATAGTAGCTCATTGGTGGAGAGTTTGTGAGTTCAAATCTCATGGCTGAGTCCTTGAGCAAGACCCATTCACCTCTGGAAAATATTTTTCATGAAAGATTTTCTATTCAAGCCTTTCCCAGCAAGATCTAATCGTTTTAATCCCTCTGAAGTCAGTCACTGATCCAAAGCCTGTTCAGGAAAACTCCACCTGGAAATAGGTTTATATCCAATTAGTCCTGATGTGCGTCATAATTCTGCTGATCCTTTTTTTTTTGGTGCTGTATTTTCATTATTCCCATAAGAAATTAGTGTTGTGTTTTACCATGGTGTTTAATACAGTCAACACTTTCAGCACTCTCAAATATTAGGGACAACTCACGTTCAGGTTTCGCATGTAGTAACGCGCAAGGTTTATTATGTCGAAATAATAAAGAAAGAAACGCAGGACGGTTATTGGTTTGTTTTACATTTTTTTTATTAAAAATCTCAAACAATATCAGATAATGTACTAACATTCCACTGGATATATTAATTGAGCACAAATTCTTTTCCTTAAAACGAACAAGTGCAAGAATTCAAGTTTAAATCGAGCAATTATTTATAAAACGTGAAAACGTGAGTAAAATAATGCACGTTTCCGGCCATTTCTTAGCGTCTATGGCAGTGTGGTGCAATAATTATTTATATGCAAATGAGTTAAACAATGATTGGAGCACAGAAACAACGAGCGACCAATTCCGAGGCAGTTTAAAGATTTGATTTATAAATTACGCACATGAGTTGCGTGTGCACTAAGAAGCAAAAATGTTTAATATTTCCCAGGATTTTTTTCTACCAAACAACCAACACTAGATTAATTTTCCAGCTTAAAGATTCCGATCATGGTTAATAATGACACACTGACCTTGCTGTAGAATTCAGAAAAGTTTCAACGACATTATTGATCTTAGTAGATCAGTAGAAATGGCAAAGCTGGTCGAAGAATGCCATCGTTACCAGAGTTAGAAGTCTCACACACACATCATTAGCCCAGGAGTGTGAATTATCCCCAGACTAGTTTAGCAAGAACTCGTTGATTTTGGTCGTACACCACTACATTCCTGCTCAAACTGTTGGTGTGTCTCTGTCTGTGCTCTCGTAGATGAGTTGAACCAAGTGGCTGCGTGGATTAAAACAAGATACGGCATCAGGATACAATTAAATAGAATAAAATGTCTGTTACAATATTCTGTTTTTTATACAAAACACACCAGTAGCTGCTGTGAAAGGTTGTGTTTAGAAGAAAAATTACAACTATAAATTACTGAAGAACAAGAAACAGGACAGAAATATTAGATAACAGGATTATTAGTTTCAACATTCAGATTAGAAACAACAACAGAAAAATTCTCCTCGGACTAATATCAGCCAAATGCTCAACGATTTGCAAAAAAAAAATAAAAAATACAGAAAACATGTTTATTATGCACATATATGTGAAATAAAAATAAAAAAGTTCTGCATTCTGAGGCTAGTGTACAATATTTCAGACTGATTGCAGATAAAAAGCACCTGCCAGAAAAAAAAAATCACTTTAGTCGTGATTCAAGATTGACAGTTTTGAGACTCATAATGCGACCGTGACTGAAGAAAACAAAGTTCTGGTCGCGTGAGAACTTTCTGGTTAATTCCAGCGCACCCTTCCCAGAATCCTCTGCGCTAAGTAGCGAGTTGGCATTTTCACTTTAGGTTTAAAAAAAAAACACTTTACAACAATCCCACCTATTTCATGGCAATTTCTAAAGAAGTCAATAATTTGATTGACCCATACAGAAACAACAATTGATCAATAAAAGTAATTGACCAATCAGAATCGAGTATTCAACAATGCCATGTAATAAACTTCATTCTTATGCCTTGTCAGGGCTGATAACCTTCCACGGCTAGAGGTGCCTGACCTGCTGCTGTTGTTGGAGAGTTGGTAGGATTGGAGAACCGTAGGCATTTCATTCATGATAACTGATCCCTTCGACATCTAGGATGAGTCTCGACTTCTTCTGCGACAACGTCCTCCATTTTTATTAGCGAAAGTTTCCTTGTAAATGCCTAGTAAATTCAGCCAGGTGAATGTGCATGAAGAGGGCTAGAACGGTAGGGGTCACGTGCTTTCAAAACGCTGTGGCCCTTATGTAAACAAAAACAATCAAGTGGATTCTGGGAAAGCTGAGCTAACCCCTTTAACATCTCTGAATCTGAGCGCTGCTATGACGCTAAAAATCCACCAATAGGAGGGCAGCATAGGGTGACGCCAAACTCAGGGGACAGCTATATAACCGTGGTGATTGTGAAACGTAAACATAATGCACTAATAAACAGAAAAACATACTTATTTTAGGTCAAACTCACTCTGAAGAAGAGAAGGTGAGACCGTTTTCTGCGCTTGATCAGGCTGATTGATGATGTAAGTGGAACCCAGTATAATCGTATAATCTGACATGGAAAATAGACACCATCAAAGAGTATGTTATAGAATTTGGCTTGATTTAAGTCAGAACTATATGAGACATGTACAATATGAGAGTCTAAAAGATTCTTAAGATCTTTTAAGAGTTTTCCGTTACTTCCTGCTAACCGCACGTCTGCGTGCTGCCGTGAGTCTTCGTGTTTTTGCTGATAAACGAGGACAAGGTAACCGCTCCAGAATAAAACAAGGTTAAATCCGCCCCAGCTCTATCCCAGCTCACACTGTAATCTTCTTATGCAATTTTTTCCCCAGGAATTAACCCAATCACGCACCAGATTTAATTAACTGCATCGATCCAGGGCATTCTTCTAATCATTTATACAAACGGGGTCTGATCACAGGTTGGCTCTTTGTCTGTTTATCTGAGAAAGAGCATTCAAGTGTGCTTTGGTTCCCTGCCAACAATTCCTCGCTACTGTTTATTATTTCAGAGCGCAGTCTTATCATCTTTATTAAATTTTTGTTTACACTAATCTTTCCATTGGCTCCTGCAGCTTGAATATAAACTCTTCTCTTTCCCAGAAGCCCTGAGAGCCTCTGTGACCATCTCCGAGATCCATGGCTCTGACACTAAACAGGATTCGAGATAAAAACGAGTGCTGCGGAACAGGTCGTACTCTGAGGAACTGCAGGCGGTCAAAATTCATCCAACATCTAGCTACCGGCAGCTTCTGGCGGACCACAGACCAAAATAGTGCCTTTTTAAAAAAAGAAATGTCACATTCAATAAGTGTGTAACACAAGAAAGTGTAAAAGTAGTGATATTTAGCAAGCATGAAGCTTCGGTCTCTATGCTAATCAATAATTAGCCGATCACCTAGCAAGCTATTCACTCAATCCCTTCCATCTTTGAGTGAAACAGTGGCCACGTTACAACTAGTTATAACTTGTACAGGCAGGAGTGATAAATACAAGTCACAGCTATCACATTTTGATTTATATTTTATGTTTTTCATAGATTCTGACATATATTTGGCTAGCCATAGCGCATTTAGATATCTCTGATACCTAAATCTAAGAAAAACAGGTATTTTGCAAAAGAGACTCTGAACGTGTCTCTCATGAAGTGAGTGCAGGAACGAGATTATTTAAAATAATACTTTCTATGAATTATTCTATGAACAAAACAGGAAGTGTATTAGACGGTGTACTTCCTATAGCTATAATTTTTGTTTACTGTTCCTTTGGAGAGTTAGCTAGCTTGCTAATTTATGTGCTAATTTGTAACTTTTAAACCAAAGGTAGATTATCAACAAATATACAATGTACAAAACATTAAAGTTAACATAACCCAAAAAACAAAGTATAACGTTAGCCTTGTTTAGCATCCCAGCAGCTTAGCGTTCGCTAATCACTGCTTAGCCGATCAGTCAGGCGTTCAGACGTTCACTTCTCTTACAGCTAGCTGAAATAATACTGAAATCTAGACAGTGACAATATATTAAAATTATATTCACATGAATTATTAAGATATTAACAAACAATGCTACAAAACAATACTATCTGCCCTTAGTATAGTAAAGAAAAAAGGATACAGTTAGCTATGTTTAGCATCCTTGGGCAGGCTCTGCTAGCTCATGATATGCTTTTAGTTTTTACTTTATGCTAACCAGTAATTAGCCAATAAGCTAGGAGGCTATTCATATCTATTCAGTCATATATTATCATAGTTTTATATGATTTTGCCTTTACCTCAAAAACAAATATTAAAGTTAGCATCATGGTGCGGTTTTAGCTAAGTGTGTTGGTTTGTGAAGTGCTTTTTTGTAGCCTACACTAACCACTAATCAGCTAGCACGCTATTCGTGTGTTCCCTTCTTTTAAAGTGAAGTAAAAATAACGAATAAAGTTAGCATCGTTGTGCGGCTTCTGCTAGTTTACGTGGACGGCTGCATGCGACGTGCACTAACAGATTTATGGCTCTTGTAGTAAACATAATCAGAGATAAAAACAAGTCTGGAAGTTCAGCCGCAGATGGTCGAATTTCTCAAACATCCAGTGACCGTCAGCTTCTCCGGCAGTCCGCAGGCTAAAATAATGCTGGACGTTTGTCAGAAGCCAGTCGTGGACCACCGTCTTGTGTTCGCCACATAGCCTACATGTTTCCTGCTCATTAAGCACTAAGGAGTCACCACACACGCGCAAAAGTGTCTATGTTAGCGTTTGTTCGCCTCAGGCAGCAATCTGAGGTTTGGTGGTCTTTTTTTTCACTGATATATGAATCCTTCAGCGGTCTGGACGTTACACGCGTTGGCCACTGCAGTCGCTGGTCAGAAACGGTCACACGAGTTTATGTTTAGTTTCTGATCCGGTCCCTCTGGAAGCGAGATTCTGGCGGAGTTGGATTTTATTTTAAATTCTGTTTCAACTACTCACATCATACGATTAAAGTTTTATACTAAATATTAATCATAAGATTATTTTTTGCTTGGGTTATATTACGCTAAAATGGTTAAAAATACAGAATACAAGAAAGCTGACGAGAATAACCAATCAGGGACGGTTTCTGGCCTTGTCACCATGGTTACAAGCAATTTTTACCTCAGCTGTTGAAAGCATATTGTACCAAATCGTTCATTTTATATGCACGGGAACTTTTTTGCTATTAACCGTTTATTTTGAGCTCAAATCTCTGCACTCAAAGAAAGTTTTGCTCACATTAGCATAAGCGTCAGTAACGTAGCTCACTTTCAGTTAGTTGCAATTGCTAATAAAGCAATGTTTTGCTTCGATTTGTTTTTTTCAAAACACCCTCACCTGTTACATTTTAATTGAACAATAATTACGTAGTCAACTTGAGTATTTATTTTGATCAAACAGTGTCATCCTGAAGCAGTTCCAAACAAACTAGAACCAAGAACTGACTCTTTTGTGGTTGAAAAGCACAATACGCTGTCAGCGCACCAGCACCCCGTGTCTGCCACTTCAGCGTTCTGTTCTTTTTAGCTTCCTTGACGACTGTTTATTGTTTCATTGCTCTTCTGGAAAAACAAAAGTTCCCTCATTACCCCACCCTTCCCTTCATCATTTCTATTTCTGCTACTGTTTTCAATATTTTAGGTTACTGGACACAGGTTGTGTTGCTAACGGGCAGCCATGGCCTACAGGTTAGCGAAATGGGGGACCAAAAGGTTGCTGGGTCAATTCCCTGGACAGGCAGCAAAAAAAATGTGTGTAGGTCGGAGGAGTGAATGAACAGCACTTCTCCATCCCTCTAAGTGCAATTGAGCAAGGCATCTAATCCGCAAGTGCTCCCGCTGCAGCGTGGCTACTCACTGCTCACGTGTGTGTCTGCGTGTGTTCACAGCTTCACATGGGTTAAATGCAAAGCCTAATTTAAGTATCTAAAAAAAATCATTAAATTATCCATCACGCTACATCACAGGACAGCTGGACACACCCAGTGGAAAGCGCTAACTGCCGTCTTCCTCATCCAGAAACTCACGATTGGTCACTGTCCCTCTGATTGACAGGGGAGAAAAACTAATGCTGTCCCGCCCACCCAGAGAGCATGGCCAAGACAGATAAAAATTCTGCACAGAGAAACCGCTAAACTCCTCTGTCCTGAAGATGTCTGAAAACGTAAAGTTACAGCTTTATTTCTGGCACTGGAGACTCCTTCCATAAGTGTAAAAAAATGTCTTCTTTACCAAAAACCTCCATATCTATGATTTCTCTATCTACTGATAAATAACAACCTGTTTTTTTATCCGTTTATTATTAGGCTTACTGTTGATTGCGTCCACCGTAAATGTCAAAAAGTTGAAAAATGTATAAAATATATAACAGAATATATTAAAAAATTAATTATAATAAATAAATAAATAAATAAAATTGACACATTTTTTAAAATGTAAAATGATATAATAATATAAAATGATTGGTGAATTAGCCTAGCCTTTAAAAAAAAAATAATTAAAAAAAAAAGGTTTCACTGTCTGATTGTGCTGCTGCAGGGCTCAGATGTGGCAACTAATGAATAAAAATAAATCAGATGTGGAGAAACACGGCGCAGGAGACGAGACTGGAGAAGTTTTTTTTTCCATCTTGGCCAAAACACACTTGTGAGCCCTTTGGCCTTTATTGTTGTTGGGAGATCTTAGCTAACCATTCAAGTTTTACGAAGCTATACTGAAGGGTTTTCCGTAATCACAAAGCAGTGATCACGCAATTAGTTAGGACACAGAAAGCGTGACTATCAGATGGAATGAGGGTTAAAGGGCAGTCTGACTCCTACACAGAGTCAGTGTGTGTCAGTGTGTGTGTGAGAGGGCAGGGTGTGTTGGTGTGGTGTGTGGTGTGGGAGAGGCAGTGGCACTCCAAAGAGCCACAGCTGTGTAAGCAGAACTACATTGTTTTTAACCCCAGTGGAGTCGCTCCATCTCCTCCTATTGCTGTCCTGGGCTCGGTGCCCACACACACACACACACACACACACCCAATCTCATCTCTTCTACCAAGTGTGCTCACTAAGAGAAATCATCACCATTAATTCCACATTTATATCACCTGAACCTTGAACTCAGTCAGAAAGAAACGTTGAATCAACGTTGTTCAATGGTGCAATATAATACGTGGCTTTATTTATTCACGCGAGTCCATAAGTTATTCTGCCCGAAATCAATGTCTTACGTTTCACGTGATACTGAGAAGTTAAGATAACAAACAGAAGTAGATTTAGATTTCCTGAAACCTTCTTTCACAAGGAGCTGAAAAACGCGATAAAGGGATTAAAGAAAACTTTGTTTGTAAACGCTCTACGGCGCTAAACGACTAAAAACGTCTTAAAGATCACTTTTCAGCTGATAAGGGGATAAAAGAAAGAAAGAAAAGAGGGATGAAGGAAGAAGAAAAGAATAAACATTAAAGAAGAGGTCTAAGTTCCCTCCATTCACTATGTTGCTCATTGAGTGTAATGCTAGGCACAAAATGTGGTTGAACATTAGCAGTTAATGCTAAGCGCATTTAAGGTGTAATTTAAGTCAAACGGAGTCTTTTCTTCCAAATTTACCAACACATCTGAGGTAAATGTTGACATTCTCAACACTTTTGGCTCATTTCTATTCTGCTTAATTTATTGTACTTTTATTTAATTTTACCTTGTAGATGCATCATGGATCAATATGATTGTTAGCCTGTTTTTTTTTTTTTTAGGAAAGTTGGGTGTTAAGATTATGCTAGCTAGCTAACAAAAACACTATAGCTACAGCTTCACATCGGACCTTTGCCTTGCTAGGTACATTTTTGAACAGGACATCTTGTTAGTACGAGTTATTTTGGGGGGCATTTTGAGCCACGATGAAGAGCAAGCTATCTTGAGGAATTAGCAAAACAAATATCTGACATGACCGCTAATTAATAATTAGCTGTTTATCTGTTGTAGCCCAAGAAATGTGGGTTATACATTCGCCAATTTGATGCTAAATTAAGTACCTAAAGCACAATCCTTCATTTTACATTTAAGTTTTAACATAAGTACTTTTCAGGCTTTGTAGCATGTTATGGACATCTAACGTTGCAAAAATGCTAATTGCGTTTGACGTAAACAGGTAATTTCTTCCAGTGGTGTTTTGGTTACAGATGTGCATTGTTTGACAAGCTTTTCACAGTTCATTTTTTGTTTTGTCGAGATCACAGGACAGAACGATTCTTATTAATAATGGACTTGATTGGTTAAACCCAGACCACATGTAGCTCTCAGACTCAGGACCAAACATTGCAACATTCTCTGCTTGATTATTGACAGAGGAACCATAAATGGAGTGATGGGGACATGTGGAAACATGAGCAGTGAGACAGTGTGTGCAGACAGACGGGTGCCAGAGACACACTCTCTGTGAGGAATGTGGGAGAAAAGTCATTTCTTTACTGCAGGTTCATTCAGCTGCATCCTCAATTAAACCATCATCACATCACCTGCTCTCTCTGTCTGTCTCTCAACCTGTCTGTCTTCTCTCTGTCTCACTCACTTCGTCTTTCCACACACTGTGTCTTTCTCTCAACCTGTCTCTCAGTCTCTTGTTCTGTCTGTCTCTCAACCTGTCTCTCTCTCTCTATCAGTCTCTCGCTCCCACCCTGTCTTTCTCTTAACCCGGTTCCCTTTCATTAATAGTATCTCTCTTCCACCCTTACAATCTAAGTGCCTTTCTCCTAACTTGTCTCTCTCTCTCTCCCTCACCCTCTCTGTCTATCTCTGTGTCTCATTCTCAGTCTCTATCTCATCCATCCTCACGGTCTCTTTTTCTTAATCTCTCTTGCTCTCTCGCTCTCTCTCTTCGTCTCTATCTGTCTCCTTATCTGTCACAACCTGTCGCCTTTTCTCTCTGTCTCTTTCTTCCTGTCTTTCTGTCGGTATCTCTATCTGTACATCTCTTTGCTTTGCCTCGGTTTTATTCTCTCTCCCTCTCTCTCTCTGTCTCTCTCTATATATACATACGTCTCTGTCTTTTTTCTCTGTCAGACTGTCTGTGTCTGCTCTTTTTCTGGTGCTTTATCTTTCTCCCTCTCTACTTTTCTCATTCTCTTAATCTGTCTGTCTCTCTCTGTATTTTCTCTTTCAATTTGCCTCTCTTTCTTTGTGAGTCTCGACATATGTCTAGATCTCAGTTTACCAGCCTCTCTCTCTAAGCCTGTTTCTGTCTCTGTCACTGTATCGCTCGCTAGTCTCTCTATCTGCTTTACTATGTCTTCATAAATACTGTGACTATGAATGAAACACTGACTACATGTTTATACAGTATATATAAACATAAAATAAATAAAATAAAATAAAATAAATATATATATATATTTATATACTAAAAAGCGTGTTATTTTACAAGTTCAGAAGTTTGCATTTCTGCACCAATGACCAGTTCGAGAAGTTATGGGTTCAAATCCCGGCATGATCCTTAAACTCTCGACTCTTCATCTCTGTGCTTGGACTGGATTCTGCCTCCCTTTAAAGTCATGCCAAATGAATAAACGTGCTTTAACGCATGAATAATTCAGTGCTCACATTCTTCATCAACGAGATAAAGTTGACCACTCTGAGTTACACGCATCTACAGAAAGGGTTTATACATCAACTATTCTCTTAGGAGCTTTAGGTCAGAACCTGCACTTGTCTCCTCCCAAAATGAGCCTCGCAAAAACACTTCACAACCAGGCTGAATGTGTGACGTGATCCCAGAATATGTGGAACTAGTTTTGCCAATTCAAATATTCCACATTCTTTCCAATTACTCTTACTAAAGAAATTAGCCATCACAGTTCAGACGGCACAGCGGGAGTGAGTTAATGACCAGGAGGAGCTCTGAGGATCTCGGGTCGGGTCAGGGTGTGCCAATGAGCCCTGAGGTTCGAGGACTTTCTCCTCTAAATCACCTGATAGTCAGAACGAGGGGTGTTAGAGCAGGAGAAACGGAGCAGGAAGAACTGAACGGCAATGACAATTACGTTAATGACAACACTGTTGGTTGGTGTCGGTCTCTGTCTATCGCTCTCTCTCTCTCTCTCTCTCTGTTCTCTTGCTCAATCCTGCAGCACTCATACACTCACAGAAATACTAAATTTAAAAGTGTACCATTCGTACACCACATTCACACCTTTTGTACTTTTATTGTCTTTCACTTGTAACAGTCAAAAGATCTTAAGGTACTGTCTCTTCTTATTTTGTCTCTTCCAGTCTCTCTCTCTCTCTCTGTCTCTCCTTTACTATCTCTCTATCAGCTGCCTCACATTTACTCAAATCTGGCATTTGCTAAGTGAATAAATAAGAATCTAAATATAACTGATGATATCCTTTGATGTTGCTTTAGAAAGAAGTGAACAGAGGAACGCTGAAGAGGAAGGAACTCATTTACACACTCAGATCTTTGGAAATCCCTCTGGAATGAATGTTATGCTTGAAACATCTTGGAAGTGTAGATTTTTCTTCTCTTTTCTCTCTTTTTTCGTCTCCTACAGCTTGAGCAGCATACACTTCTGAGTAGGAACGTCTGTTTTTGGTTTGTAAGTAAAAGTTAAGAATGTAAATAAGCTTGAACTGTTGTGCATGGAGCAGAGAGCTTGTTAAACATTACAGGAAGAGAGTAGCTAAAATGACACGGGGTGCCAATAGTTTTGCAATCAGGATTTAGCAGTCCTCCGAACAGCACTCATTGCATGCTTGCACTACATTAAAGGGTGCCAATATTTATATCGAGCGCCTTACCTTACTCAGAGCGCTTACGTGCTGGCTCAGGACGAGCGCCGTGACGACGCACGTGAGAATCCGCATTGTGTTCTTCCAAAAAAAAAAGCCAAAATTTAAATAAAAATAAAAATGTAAAATACACAATGATCCCACTGCAGATTTTTGTTGCTGTTGTTCAGAGGGAGCAGCGCGAGCGCGAGCACCTGCAGGCTCTGACCTCCGTCACGCGCCCACTCTTCACCGCTCCATGTCTCAGCGCGCGCGCTTCGCGGAGTTGTGCGGTGCGCGCGGACACGCAGCGTCCCGTACACACACACACACACACACACACACACACACACACACACACACACACACACACACTTGCTATGTTTTAGGGAGGGACGTCAATCATTTCACTTCCGTCCAATCAGATCATAGGAGGGGCGTGGTAAAAAAACAACAAATGAGAGAACATGAACAGTGAAATATTGCAATAATGATTGATTTGGTTGTTCGGCAAACAAACAAACAAACAAAGACAAACAAACGTCATGGATGTTTATAGCTACCAGATTAGCACTGACCAAATCAAACATTCTCATCCAAATACATTATTTGGTTTAATAACACCATTCATACTTCAAAATAAATAAAATAGATAGATAGATAGATAGATAGAAATTTTTAGATTATGATTATTATTAGTAGTAGTATTTATAATACTATTATATATTATATGTATCTTATATATCTTTATAATAGTATGTAATAAGTTTTATACTGACATAAAGTAATGTATGACTTTTATTGTGGCCACAAACATACTATCATAAGTTATTTTCTAAATCTCATGTTAAATAAATGGGAAGTAAATGCAAGATTGAAGGGGAAAAATCTTTTGTGTTCTCAGTATGTTTGCGTTACACTTTCAGCAAAATGGCCTCATTCCTACAGATAAACTGAATCCAAATGACTTCCTGACTCCTTATTTAGCACTAGTGTATGTAGTGTATGTCTAGGAAGGACTTTTACGCATCCCTTTGTGATTTACAGCCTACACTATATGGCAAAAAAGTTTGTGCACCCCCGACCTTCACATGTGCTTCTTCTCCACATGTCCCATATTTGCGTCTTCTCCAAACTGCTGCCACAAAATTGGAAGACACAATTGTATAGAATGTCTCTGCATGCTGTAGCTTTACAGTTTCCCTTCACTGGAACTAAGAGAAACCTGTTCCGGCATGACAATGCCCCTGTGCACAATACCAATGGAGAGGAGAGTGGAGCTTATTATAACAGCAAAACTGTACTAAATCTGGAATGGGATGTTCACTGAGGCCAAATTTGTTTAATGTTATTTTGTTTATTTTGCATAGATACATGTAGTATTTTTCACTTTTTTCAGCTGTTGATTTATGCATATATTTCTTATAGCTACAGCTTTTAGTCATTGTTTTACTCTTCTATTTAATTAATGTTTTATTTTTGTTGTTGCATTTTTGGATTTAACTGTCATTTGTGAAACGGTAGGCCTGATATACAAATTAAATTCACTATTATTAGTAGTAGACCTACTTGGAATTGAACTACTTCTTATTTTAAAATGCCAGTTATTAATTTTTCTTGTTCCTATAGCGCCATCTGTCCGAAAAAGTGAGGAATGCATTTATTGCAGACAAATAATAATAATAATAATAATAATAATAATAATAATAATTAGTATCAGTAGTATCAGTAGTAATAGGCTAGTAGTAGACTTAGTAATTAAATTAAATTAAATTAAAAAATTAAATTGAAGTAAGTAATAGTAATTAAACTATTTCATGTTTTAAAAAACATGAAGAACGCTTTTATTGCATAAACAAACAAACAAATAATTCTTGGAGTCAGATTTAGTTTTTTCATAACAAAAAAGCTTTACTTTAAAGACTAGATTAATTTATTTACTTCACTTTTTCAACGTATTTATATATGTCTTTTTTCTGTTTTGCGTTTCTCCTTTTTTTTCTTAACTGGATTTTTTAATGAAACATTTAAATGTAGACCTATAATGTACATCACATATAAATATAATATAACTTTTCCTTATTATTATTATTATTATTGTTGTTGTTGTTGTTGTTGTGTGTTTGTTTGTTTATTAATATCCATATCACCTATACATTTCAAATTCCATTTTTATCATCTACAAGATAATGTCAAGAAAAACACTATAGGTGAATTATTTTTCTTTTTTTTTCTTTCTGTTCTCTTGTTTGTTACAGTAATATTATGTAAGAGTCATTTTACGACTTTTTTTAAAAACTTCAATAATAATTATTATTTTTATTTATTTACTTTTTAACATTTCTAATGTGTATGGATAAAATCCGCAAGTCAATCCATGAACATACACACGCGGTGACGTAAGTACCGACGTGCTTTCTGATTGGTCGAAAAAGAAACCCGGAAGAGAAGTGAACTGTTTTGGGCTGTGGAGCAGGCGCGTGGTGAGAATGGTGCGGATAAAAGCCAGGTAAACATTAATGTTATTATGGTGCATGTGTGTGTGTGAACTTTACACACCCTCAGAGTTGTTTTAGAGTTGTGTGTGTGTGTGTTTCAGGTATCTGCTGTGTGAGGTGTGTGTTTCAGACTCCAGCAGTTTGCGGTTGTTGGAGGAAAAAGCCATTTATCAGGCGGTGAAAGCGGCGGTGATTAAAGCGCATGGGGAGTTCGGAGCTGCTCTCTTCAGCATCGGATCAACAGGTCGTACTTTACTAAGTCTTTTACTGAAATTAAAGAAAGAAAAATATCCAAATGACTTTATATTTTTGTTTCATGCAATGAATGCACGAGCGCGCTTTAAGCTAATAATAATAATAATAATAATAATAATAATAATAATTTAAACTTCAGTGTAAGGAGAGGAAGAGAGAGGACAGTTCGGGACGATTATTACAGGAATACCTCAGCAATAATAATCTAACAAGCAACAGCAGTCTGTCTGACCCAGAAATCTTTTCCAGTGCAGGGAGAAAATGTGCAAAATTGAATTTTTTTCCCCCACCAATATTCCCCGCCCTCAGTGTGAAATGAAATGAAATCAGTTAGGACCTCATTCACTGTCTGTTGAATTCTGGGTTCTGATTGGTCAGATGGGAGGTCTTGATTAGTGATCTATAACAGCAGCTCTGACAGGAGTGCATCTGAATGTCACAGGTTTATAATAGTTGTAATGCATTACCGTTTCTATGGTAACCGCAATAAAAACAATAACATAGTATTATTCACAGGCGCTGACTGAGTGACGCTTTCTGTAAGGAGACGTTCATGTGGCATTTATGAACGGAGTGTCGGTGCTTTATAACAGTCAGAGGTAAAGCTGTAACTTTGTCTTTTGACATCTTCAGGGTTTTTCTCTGTAACATGACGAGCTGTCTTATTAACATCGAGATGCTGTAACATAAGTGAGAACAGGAACTAACACTTTCCTGAACATTCAACAATAAATGTAATTGTAAAGGGGAGAAAAGGATACTCGGCATATTGCTGTGGTATAAGATGAATAAGACGCTGTTGTAGCAAAATAATAAACGTCAGAGTGATAATTGTGAATCCGCTTCATTGTACCGTGCTGTAATTGATTATATTCCTGTAACAGAGCAAGGTGCGGTGTTTATTCCTTACTAATGTGAGCAAGAGGATGTCTTTGTTATTAAAGTCAAACATGGGGAAATGAATTCAGTCGCATGTGGCTGGTTTGAATTTCTTTTACAGATTTAATACAAGAAACAAAAGAAATGTTAATAATATTAAGACGTGTGTGTGTGTGTGTGTGCGCGCTTCAGTGACATACGTGAACGCATACACCGGCGTAGTGATCCTGCGTTTCCGGAAAGCCCACTATGAGCTTCTCTGGTCTGCTCTGCCCTTCATCACCAGCATATGGAGCCAGGGGCAGAAAGTGCAGTGCTTCTTCAACTGTATACACGTCGGAGGTGAGAGGATATCAGTACACACCTACAGGACACCACGGGACTTTCCAGACTGCTTTTATCCTCTATTTCAGGAGCTCTCAATAGTGTATATATGCTAATTGATTACTTTTAACGTGCTCATTTGCTAAAATCTTTATGATAGGCTTGCTAATCCAGTAAAGACAGGAATATTTGGTACATGTAACATTCTCAGATTAGTGTAAATTAGGATTGTTGTATCAGCAATGATGAGAAGCAAAAAGGTAGAATGAATTTTAAAAAAAATTGCAGCTCAGGAATCAATAAAAACAAGGCAAAGACTAAACTAGGCTATATGTGGACGGCTCTTAGTGAGGAGAGTTTAATATAATGTACATATAAATGCAATTAAAAGTGCAGTAATCAGTAAATGCAAAGAAAATGATTTGGAGTTGATGGTCAAGCTTTGTATTAGTTAGATAAATAGATTAGTTAATTTTCTCATGTGTTAATTTCTGTACGCTTCTGTAGGATACGATCGTTTTTACTGAATTTATAGGATTTTTATGACTTTCTTGTGTGAGAGCTTGTACAAATGGTTTATGAATGATTCCATTTATATCAAGGAGGATAAAGGAGTCCATTATTAGTGACATTTAATCTCTCTCTCTCTCATCCACAGGCACCATCCGAACGTGTCAGAAGTTCCTCGTGCGATACGGGAGACAGCAGCTGTGCCGAATGCTGCCTCACTGTAAGACTGCGGGTAAGCGCCGCTCTGATCTCAGCTCCAACACAGCGTTTTCTCCTCCGCCGCGTTTCTCAGAACAAGCAATAAGTCTGGGGGTCAGATGTATGAAGCTGCTCGCGACTGTATTGAGACGTAATCAGGCTGCAGTTTGCACAGAAACCTCGAGTGTTATGTACGAAATCGACATGCAGTTTGACTACCGTGGCGCAAAAAAATAAAGCTGATGGGGAAACTGAATGTCTGTATATTCCATGTAATAATCTTTGAATAACCTGTGGAATGCCACAAATATGGCGTTGAAAGCATTTATTTATTGATCCAGCTTGATTTTTAAAGTTAGTCGTCTAAAGAGAATACAGGACACACGGCACTAAGTATGTAATCGCAGTTTAATTGTTAATGTTACTATTTTATAGGAAATGATCAGAAATGATGATTTCTGTGATCACCGTTCTAGAGAAAGAAATAAAAGTACTAAGAGAGACGAGTCGGAATCAGAAAACTTTATTAAAGTACAACCCGTCAGGAAAATATTTATCATTATATAGCAATGTGTAGATTAGAGACAGTATTCTAAGAAGCGTGTAAGCAAAAGAAAGGAACCCCAGCTTGGCTAGAAGCATCCAGCTGAATTGTCTTTTTTTCTACACCATCACTCTCATTTCTTTCTGTCATTCTGTGTAGCTGAAAAACAGGAAGTGAGGAGAGCCGTGTTGAGCTGCTCACTCAAAAAATCCAGAGGTGACGATGATGATGATGACGACGAATATGATGATGAAGAGGAGGAAACCTAACTGTACATCACACCACAGACATGCAGAGATACACTATTCAAGTTATTTGTTACGTCGTGTGTGTTATCGTCAGGGGTAACAGTGCTTGTTCGGCTCCCAAACTGGTTAATGCCCCAACCAGGTGGACTTTCAGCTCCCGGTTTAGCCCTGGTCTTTACCCTTGGAATCATCCTGGAGTTTCTGGCATCCCAGATTTGATTTTATTACTTGTTATACATGTTATGATTTGTGTTATGTTATAAGAATAGTCTGCTGTATCTGGACTGACTGAAGAAGTTTTGTATTTTGTTGTAAATGCCACTGCACAATGAAACAGAAATTCATAGCAAAACGTCTGATGTGTGGTATTGTGTTTTACACAAACAGCATGGTCAGTAGAGACGAAAAGTAAACACTATAAATTTTCCATTGTCACGTTATAAAGTTTACAGGGTATGTAATATGAAATCACACTACATATTATGGCGCTAACACAGTAATAACTGTTTAATTATGCGTTATGGTGTGTATGTTATCGGTATAGTGCTAATACAAACATACCCGTTTCGGTTCTGTTTACATTATTTTTAATCCCATCCATTTTCTGACAGCGCGATATAATTGGCTCGATGTATCCCAGACATTAGTTTACGATTGGATAATAGTTTATACACGTACGTGAATCAGCCAATCTCAAACCAGGGGGCGGGATTTCATGTATCGCTTATATTCAGTCCACCAATCAGAGACAGTGATGTCACACGTGCGTGCATGTAATCCGCGTCTGTCGTATAAAAGTGTCATCCGGGTACTTAGGGTTTCTGTTAGGCGACCCGTCGCCACAAGAGAGATCTCGTTTAGCGTTATCGGAAATTTGGGCCTAAAAACCCATTAATATATCCGTTTTCCCGCAGCTGGAGAGCGGATAACGCTCTGTGGGGCGCAAAAGTTCCCAAAACAAGAGGAGAAACAACCTTTTCGGGGTTAATCCCCCGCTTTTTGCGAGCAAACCTTACTAAATCTTCTTTTGGAGACATTTTGAATTTGGTGTCTCTTGTTTTTTTCTCCGTTTGTTTTGTGGTCAAGATGTCGCCGTAATGGAGTATCCGGGTTCGACAGACATGAGCAAGGGCCTTCGCCGCCTGACCCGCACCTCTTATAACAACCCGCTTTTTTCATTTGTTGTTCCGTTTAATGCTAGAGAGCTCGGCTGCTCTCTTCCCGGAGCTCGGCCTCAGTCCTTCACCCAGAGACATGGAGAAAAACCCGAACGCCAACACCAAGGTCCCGCCCCGTTCCAGCTCCACAGGCCCAGCGCCTTCAGATTCTAAAACTAAAACAGGTATACACCATTCACTTTGTGTTTAAATTGCTTTTTCTTTTTTTTTTTTTTAAAGAAAAAATGTATATTATGTTCAGATTTCTCAGCTCTGACGCAAATGTTTTGTTTGTTTTCCTTATTTGACGTGACGCTCGTAGGCCTCTGGTCATGTGGTGTCCCAAATGGCTCCCTATTGGAGGGATAGTGTACTACGTAGGGCGACGACGCTATAGTCCGTGTGCACTACATGGGGCACCTGTTTAGCGAGCAGGGATGCGTTTGGAATCCAACCTCAAAGGGAAAACACTACTCTGAAATCTGGCACGCGCTGTTGTACTTATTCTTTTTTTGGGGCCCAAAAAAAAATTTTTTTTTTAGTTTTTAAAAAGAATCCCCATTATCACTTTGGAAACTGTAAATGCAAAAAAAAAAAAAAAAAAGTTAGTATGCCGACATAATTCTACTCTTGATGCGAGGCGAACTTTTTGTAGTTTTGATAACGCTAGATAGCTAACCTCTCCACGTTTAAATAAATAAATAAATAAATAAATAAAAAAGACTCCGTCAACAATTACGGATTGTTTTTCGATTCTTTGAAGCGTCCGCTGTAGAAATCCCAGCGAACGAGCTGTTACTATAGAAACGACAAGCGGAGTAATATAAATGTACACCTGTGATCTGCCTTGGAGCCGGAACTACTTTCAGAGCCGCTGTTGTGGAAAATCAGAAAAGAGATGGTGTGATTTATCTAATAAAGTTCAAGTCAAACTGGTTAGACATGACCTTTTCTTTAGTAAAGAAATTTATCATGTTTGTTCATAAATTCAGACAATAAGAATGCCATTAATGTTCATAAACGGCTGCGTGTGGCCTGAAGGAGACGTCCTTGTGAATATAAACTGCTGCCTGGAGGCTATTCTTGTTCTGCCACATGACTTGAGGAAATCCTCCCGGCTCATGGAGAGACTCTGGAGAGGATCGGGTTTGTGTTCAGTCAGCTGCTGTGCGTTTCACTGATAAGCTGTGTGTCGACACCCTGTACACGCTTATCATGAATCGTGAGGTATTAAACTAAATTGCGCTCAAAGTTTAAGCAGTGTGTTAATTCCTGGTAAACAACAGGACACGTCACACAGTTAGTGACTGATCCGTGTGGAATGACCGTTTTGTTTATTGTGCTAGGAATTTTGGGATATGTTCACGCCTACAGATCAGAGAGTCATGGAAAAGCGTGATGTTGAAGGTTTTGACATGTAAATCTGATTCATTTGATGTATTCGGTGTACTGATCTCGGTTTTGTCTCAAATATAACTTGCTACATACAGAACGTGACGTGCCTCTGGCTTTCCAGCGTTCTGCCATCAGTGCCGTTCGGATCGGATCCACGTATCGGCAGGACGTCCGTCACTCTCGGCAGTCCCTCGCTGTCCTCCTCGATAAAGCTCTTGTGTCCAGACAGCGATGACCACAGGAGGAGTGAGGTTCTAGCAAATTGTTTTCACAACATGGCGGTCGAAGGAGGAAAGAAACGCTCGTTCTTATTTTAGTTCTCGGGAGAACCAGCAGTTTGAAAACACAATAAAACAATCAGAAAATACTCAAGAAGCATCCGAGTTCTGTTCTGGGGGACGGGCGCTGACGCACACGCCACAACACTAAATCTGGCAAGTCAGACATCTTTGTTTTTGCGACAAGAGGTGACCTCCGGACTGGAATGATCGGGCTAGTGCTGGGTTTGGAGAGAAACGGTGACTTTCTCAGAAAAGGATGGAGAGGAACACCGAATGGAAATAAGCGATTACCCCAGGGCCTGGTGAACATGTGAACCTGTACGTATAGCGCTCCTGCTTGATCTAAATAGAGTCAAAAATGCGATGTATTGATTTCTGAAAAGCTGACTAAGGTCTTTGACTGATCTGAGTTTACTAAAGACTACATCTAGAGACTCTGCAGCTCGTCTCGCTCGGAAAAAAAACAGACCTCTGACAAGGAAATGTGCAAAGGAACGAAAGGGTGAAATCGCCTTGGAATGCCTTGTGTACAGTTCCCCCCCCCCCTTTTCTTTTCCTCCCCTTCTGCTTGCAGCGTGTCCGGAGGAGATGTTGATGTCTGTCATGATGCAAAATGCGTCATTTTTATTCCTGCCAAAATTGTTTTCAGGGTTTTTTTCCCAGTGCGGTTTGCTTGTGTTTGTTACAATTTGAGTAATAGTTAACATACATGGTGTATGTCAGTACCGTAATGTCAGCTTTCTGCTCCGACCGGCTTTCATTGTGCTACAGCACGGATTAACACGTTTCCATGTTGTTGTTTTTTTCCCCCCCTTTTTTTGTCTCCCTTTCAGATGCGAAGAATAATGGCAGCTCCAAGCGCTACAACCGTAAGCGGGAGCCCGCCTTCCCCAAAGCAGAGAGTTTTCCAGGCCCCCGTCGCACCCACCCACAGAAAGGCAAGAATTTCGACAAGAGACCCCCCCAGAGAGGCGGAGGAGGCGGTAGACAGGGTGGGCTCGTGGGCGGTGGGAGAAGAGAAGAGGTAAGACGCTCACGGTGCTGAGACTTGTGTAAACCGTGGCTCTTGTTTTGCTCGCGCTGATCGAACCGTGTCTCCTCCTCCCTCAGGTAGCCGAGACGCGCCGGGCCGAGTTCAGCCCGGCTCAGTTTTCTGGACCCAAAAAGATCAGTTTGAACCACTTGCTCAATTTTACCTTTGAGCCGCGCGGCGGCCATGTTGGCTCCGTGGGCGACGGGCATTCGTGCTGGGGTCGCCGCAACAAGTGGGGTCACAAACACAAGCCCTTCAACAAGGAGCTGTTTCTGCAGGCCAAGTGAGTGACGCAGGGACGAAACCCCGTGCTGTGCTTTTACAGGGAAATAATAAATGATGTGATGAAGCAGAGTTACCAGCTTGGTGTCGCTTTTATTCCTCTTTCACCACAGCAGTTTGTGTTTTTAAATCAAATAATAATGAATCCTGTTTAATCTGACGTTCCTTGTTATGTCTGTGTAGCTGCCAGTTTGTGGTGATCGATGACCAGGATTATCAAGCTCACTTCACTGACCCGGACACGCTGGTCAGCTGGGACCGTGTGCAGCAGGTGGTGAGTGATCCCGTTCATAAAGACGAACCGTTTCCTCACTGATCAAACTCCCGTGTGTTGGAGCGGAGAGAACCAACTAGTTGTTAGCCAACGGATTGATGTACATGATGGAACCTTTTCACTGGAACCTTTATCTTTTGTTCATCCTTCTGTTTCCTCTCCGATTCAGCGCATCTACAGCCACGAGGTGCCATCCTGCCCGATCTGCCTGTACCCTCCGGTGGCAGCTCGGATCACTCGCTGTGGCCACATCTACTGCTGGCCCTGCATGCTGCACTACCTGTCTCTGAGCGAGAAAACCTGGTCCAAGTGTCCCATCTGCTACGAGGCCGTGCACAGCGCCGACCTCAAGAGGTACGCACGGCCGGGAAGCGCTGGTGGAAGGGAAAAAACCTGTTTGTTTAAATAGTTTTTCTGGATCGTAGCCTTTGTTCCAGTTCCAGATGAAGGTGATGACTGGAGGCCAGTGTGGTGTTTTTGGCTGGTTAAAAAGTTGACGAGCTAGAAAAGTAGGATTGGGCGTGGTTGGATATTTGAATGTTGGAAAACTTATTACTGTTAAACATTTGGGAAGTTTTCAGTTTCTTTAATTTTTTAAAGATTTTACTGTTCTGTAAAGAGGCACAAAGTAGAGCGGGAGAGACACAATTGGGGTAGAGTGGGAAAGAACCACGAGGTGAAGAGAGGCGCAAATGAGGTAGACAAATACAAGGTGCGGAAGGGGAAGAGTAGAGAGGAACATGAGGTATACACACAGTGGAGAGAGACAAACAAGGTGTGGAGAGACACCGATAGGGTAGCAAGGCATACAAGTTGAGGGGGGGATGTAGACACACACACACACACACGTATAGACAGGAGAACCCAGAAAGCATCATTCTGCAGCTCTGTCATTATTAAACTTGCTTTGAACCCGACCCTCACAGGCTCTCGTTTTCTTTCTCAGTGTTGTTGCTATGGAGACGCGTCAGTACATGCCTGGTGACGTCATCACCATGCGCCTGATGCGCAGGGAGAAAGGCGTGTTGGTGGCTCTGCCCAGCTCCCAGTGGCTTAAAGTGGAGGAGCCCATTCGCTTTGGAGGTGTGTGTGTGTGTGTGCGCGTGCGATCGTGCTCGTCTCTGCATGGAAATATTTGGCTTTTAGTTCTAGAAGAGATTGATCTTTTTTTTATTATAAACTTTCTACAGACATGCTGAACACTGGTGATGTGTGTATGTTTGGTGGTCCTGATTGTGTGTTCCTGTGTTGCAGACGTGCGTCTGAGCTCTTACTCCAAGCTGCTGCTGGCGTCTCAGGATCAGGTTCTGGGTCTGCTGGCAGAGGAGAGAGCGGCACTGCGGGCTCAGCTGAAGCAGGAACAGGACGACCCGCAAGCCTGCTTCATACAGAGCGCCTTACTGCAGCTGCAGGTCACACGCGCGCACACATGCACACGCGCGCCCCTTTATAACTTTCAGAGACCTGTAATTCAGGACCAGTGATCAGTCTCTCACCAGCCTTCTTATTCAGACAACTTAGCATTTTAGTTCTTGAGTGGTTAAATATTGGTTACATTAACACTTTGACTGGAAGTGAAATATTAAATCTTCCTTTTAACCCCAGATGTAATCAAACGACCGAAATGTTAGGCTGAGTAACATTGGGGGGAAAAGGAAAAAAGAAATTCAACCCCAAATAGAAGTGCAAATTATTTTACACGTTCACAACATTCATTTCTATTGACAGCGGTGCCGCGTACACGGCCACAAAGGCTTCTGAGCCGTGTAATGGTTTAAATCTGAAAAAACATCCATCAGATTCGGCTGACGCGGTAGATTGGAGTTGACCGTTCAGTCATCTATGTTTCCTTTTTTTCGCCACACGATCGCGCAAGACTTGTGTATATTTTGTTTTTACACAACTGTAATTCCCAAAAAGTTCACCTTTGGAGTTGACGGGGAAGTTTTTTTTTTTTATCTAGAAGTTAACTAAGATTTATTAATGAGAGAAATTATTAAAAAATTGCGCCGATTCACATTTGACATTTTTCACTCTTCATGGGTAGCAACCGAATTCAGAAAATTATTCACGTGCTTTTTTTTTTTTTTTTTTTTTTTTTTTTTTTTTTTTGGTAGATTTAGTTTACTCTAGCTCATTTAAAGTAATTTTATTTCCAAGAGCCTTCTCTTGCTCAAGTTAAAGGAGATCTGGTTTTATTTGAGCATGTGTCTGTGTTGTCTGAGTACTGAGCTCCTGTTCATTAATGTTAAGCAGATCGGAGACTGCAGAGCTTCACTGCAGTCGCACTGCACTTTTCCGCATCGTAGAGCTCGGAGCGAGCAGTGATCAGCACCTCTTGCTTGCTGTAGCTATAAAGTGTGTGTGTGTGTGTGTGTGTGGGTGTGTGTAGGAGCGAGAGGATGACCTGCTGCAGCGGTCCGTTCCAGATAAAGGCAGCTTGGAGGGTGCGGACATGAGGAAGCTCTCTCTGACCGACCCGGCTGCTGCTGAGGTGGCCGTCAACAATCTCACCTGCTCCAAGGTAAACGAGTCGATAAGCCTATGTGCTGTAAGACGATCAGATCTTTCACTTGGGGGGGAAAAAAGATGATCGATTTGGCCTTGTACAACGGAAATGAGTGTTCACAACTCAGCAGTTTATTACGGGGGGAGGGGAGAGGACACACCTATACACGTCTAGTTTCTATCCAGATCCAGGGTTCCGTTCAAACAGGCTGAACACTGCGTATAAGCGAGCACCCTGATTAACCGCCTGTGACCGCTCCTCTCTCCAGCCCATTCTGCAGTACGCTTCAGCGTTCGATGACGAGGTTCAGGAGACGACTGAAGAGCTTCCTGAGGTCACGCCCGAACAGGAAGTGACAGAGGTGGCCGAGAAGGTGCCGGACGGACCCGGAGAGGAAACTCTTACTAATGAGGCTGGGCCACAGCAGAACTCTCAGCATGGTCCATACTACTACTTCTACCAAGGTGTGTGTGTTTAGTATGGAGAGAAATTATTCAGTTTTCCTTCCTTTCTGTGATCAAATGGTTAGCGGGGGCCGTGCCTTTTTTTTTTTTTTTTTTTTTTTTTTTTTTAAATTAAAGACACTGCTCCACAGGTGTTTGCCTTTGTGTGTACCCTTTAATGCAATGCCAGTGTGCGCTCTTTGTCTGTTGTAGCGGAGGATGGGCAGCAGATGTTCCTGCACCCGGTGAACGTGCGCTGCCTGTTGAGGGAGTATGGCAGCCTGGAGAACAGCCCTCCGTCCATCAGCGCCACTGTAGTGGAGATCGAGGGCCACGCGGTTAATGAGGTACGGCCTCTCCGATTCGCTTACAATCGATTGAACATGCTCTCTCAAAGCAGTTCTCTGTCTGAACCCGGCACACTTACGTGTGTGTGTGTGTTGCGTTTTTGAAGGATGTTCGTCGTCGACAGCGTTACCTCTCACACCTGCCCCTCACCTGCGAGTTCAGCATCTGCGAGCTCAACCTCCAGCCACCTGTCCTCTCCAAGGAGACGCTGGACAGCTTCTCCGGTACCGTAGCGCCTGTCCCATTTAATGAATAAACGAATCCTCGTTAAAACGTACTAACCTTGACCTTTGTTGCTCTGACAGACGATCTGGAGCGCAGGAGGCGTGCGAGGCAGAAGAAAGCGAGGGATGAGAAGAGGAGGGAGAAAAGGATCGAGATGGAGGAGAACAGGAAGCAGGGGAAATGTGAGGAGACGAAATGTGATGCGACGCTGAGTCCGGCGCAGAGTGTTATTGCTTGAGTCCATTATGCTCCTTATAAGAGAGGGTGTTACTCCTGCGTATTTTGACTGAGTGTGAACTGTTTTGCTTTGGGATGTAAGGGAGTTGTAGTATTTTCTAGTCGGGCAGATGTGCACTACCTGAAACGGGTCTATTTTTGCATGTGGTGTTAAAACTCAAACTAGTTATATATGATTTCTCTTCCACCACGTGTGCATGCGCATATGCGGCTGCTTCACGTACCTGCGTGTGTATTTTACGTACATTTGGAGGATTAAGAGCGGTATCCGTGAGACGGCACCTCGGAGTAGAAACAATCATACTGATCTGTGAAACTCTGCCGTCAGCGGGATTGTCATGATCCAGGTCTTAAACCCTCATCATGCTGTATGATCGAACACGTGATTTGGGACACAACGTTAGTTTAATTCATTTGCAGACTCGGTCACATGGTGCCGTGCTGCCTCCACTGTTCATGTTGGTGTAATGGTGCAAATGTGACCGTCTTGCGTATTTACGCAGGTATAAATCAGCCTTTAGGTCTCGGATCGTTGCGAGCTCGGTGTGTTGGTGTCTGTGTGTGTTGTAGACCCAGAGGTGCAGATTGGGCTGGAGAACCTGCAGCAGTTCCCAGCGTTTGGTTCTCCTCCTCAGTACAGCAGCCCACCAGGACAGAACCCGGAGTTCCTGCTAGGACCCCCGTCTCCTCTGAGCTGCAGCCCCGTCTCGGGTAACGAGCCAACTCCTTCATATTTTTCAATGCGCGTGTTAGTAAATGTAACCGAACAGTTCAAATATAACGACGCCGCATAAGTGACCGTTTTGGCTCAAGTCACTAAACATGATTTAAAATAAAAATGTTTTTGGTGTTAAGGTTCTTGTTTCATTTATTATGCGGTCTCTCCACAACGGGGCGCAATTAACTCTGTTGCACTTATTCGTTTGTTCGTTAACCTGTTCCGTCTGCTTCTCGCATTTCAGACGTTGTGATGTTCCCTAGTCTAAACGGGAACAGTCCGCCCTTCAGCGCAGGTGTGGAGGAAGACTCGCCCTGCATGTCCTTCGCACAGGTTAATCCCGCCTTCCTCATTCACCTTTCCGATTGCGTTCCAATTCCGAAGAACACTTTTTAAATTTCCGCTTCTAATCCGTGTAGATGCTGAGAGATGGAAAAGCCCGAGCAGACGTCTGGCCCAAACTTCCTCCAAAGAAAGGTGATTTGAGATTTAGAACCCTGATATTGCCTAGCGAGTGGTAGGATGGGATCCGTTCCCTGTAATAAATCTGCCTCCCTCCCTCCCCCCAGATGTGTTCCTGGCTCCCCCGGTGGCTGACAGCGATGGCGAGAGTGATGGATCGGACCGCGTGCCGGTTCCCAGCTTCCAGAACTCCTTCAGTCAGGCGGTTGAAGCAGCACTTCTGCAACTGGACCACAAACTACCAGCCAAGGCTGAAGCTCCGCCCACCACTGGTCAGTCCTCTGCACCAACAGTATTAATAAATATTACTAAATTAATAAGTAGTAAAAATGTTTTATATGATAAATAATTGCTCGTGTTCGTATTCAGGCCTCGCATAGGTAAAGAAAATTATTCACATCTGTAATTTCATATAAATGCCTTCAGCAAATTCTTTGAAATTGTAAATTTAATAGTAAATTGTTGACAAATCTGAGATTAATATTTCAGACAGGAGTTGAGTTGCATCAGTGCATAGCTTTAAATAAAAAAAGTAATAAATAGTTATTTATTTATTTATTTACTTCCTACTTGACCGTTTCTCCGTTTCCGTTTTCCAGATGAGAAAGGAGGAAAGAAAAAGAAGAAAAAGCAGAAACTTCTCTTCAGCACCTCTATGGTTCACACAAAGTAAACAAGACTGCAGATCACACTCCCCCCCCCCCCCCCCTTTCCCCTCCGTCTTATTCTTTATTTCGTTCTTCCTCCGTTCTGTCCTCTAGAGTGTTAGATTAGTCACCGCGTAGCGACTAGCCAAGCGTCGTTACTGAGCTGAAATTACGTCGCTATAGGTCTGGTACTGCGTTAAGGATGTTAAGTGATCGCCTTTTTTTTTTTTTTTTCTTCTGTTCGGCGAGTTAAATTGAAAGTAAGCGACGTGGCACTAAAATAAATTCTCGTATGATTCACGTCATGTACGTTTAGTTTCACTGAGGTTTTGCTTACGAAGCAGCACGCGAAATAAATCGATCGCTCAGCTCTGTCGGCGCTTGAAGATGATTTCACAAACGTAGCTTGCAATATCGACTCATAACTTGTAAAAAAATAAATAAAACGTATGCGTGTGCCGGGGCTCAGCGATAACGTTCATGGGTTCAAGCGACGGCAGTCAGGCAGCTGCTGAATAACGCCCTTCACGTCGTCCCTGATGCTTTCAGAGTGAAGAGGCTGGTGGATGTGGGTAACTCTTGTCTGCTTCGGTGTAATCGCTGCTCGTTTCCCGTCTGCCCCTTCTCTCTTCCTCTCCTCAGCTCAGTAAGGCACTTTGTATTTTCCTCATTCTTCAGCTTTACACGTAAAACATGATCTGACCCATGTTTACACGCCGCTTCATCCGGCTCTTTCCAACACGTCATAAAGTTTAGTCTCGGATGTTTAACCGGTGGAATTGAGCAGGCGTGTGACGCTTCAGCAAGGTGCCGCCTTTTTTTATTATATATATATTTTTTCCCCCTTTTCCCCATGTACTCACCTGCTGAACAACAAAGAGAGAAATCGTTTTAGTTTTTTCCCTTTTTTTTTTTTTTTGGATTCCTTTCATTGGAGTCTGCGATTGTAAACCTGCATATTGAGAGAATAAAGGATGATTATGCACCACCTGTGTGGGTTCGTCCTCTTACTGAGCTAGAAATGCTTCCAATAGTTGCACCATGATGGATTGTTTTACATGCTGGTTTTAATGTGCACCAAGAACATGAAAATGGAAGAAGTGTACACGTCCAGAAGTGTGCAAAATGACTAATTCTTAGATACTAGTCCACAGCATCGTCAACTTCAGTGCTTGTGGCTCACAACTTGGGGAAATGAGATGGATGTAGTGAAGATTTGCCAGGTTTCAGATGCGTGTCCCTCTTTTATACATAGAATTACTAGGATTTACTGTATACTCTACAGGGTCCTACTTTGCTGGTGTGTGTGTGTTCGTGTGTGTTCGTGTGTGTTCGTGTGTGTTCGTGTGTGTGTTCGTGTGTGTGTTCGTGTGTGTGTTCGTTCCTGAGTTCCTGAGACAAAACGGCAGTCAGTCTCGTTATT
>JAQQZX010000040.1:24498926-24516016 GCA_030068355.1 Notoglanidium maculatum | reverse complement strand
GTGTGTGTTCGTGTGTGTGTTCGTGTGTGTGTTCGTTCCTGAGTTCCTGAGACAAAACGGCAGTCAGTCTCGTTATTTAATAGTCGCAGCATCTGGAAGTGTTGGACTTTTGGGACACCCTGTACTATGGGGCCAAGTGAGCTTTTATTTCCTGTTACCAAGGTGAAAATCGACGACTTCTTTCGATTGGGTCTAAACTAAACTAAACAAAAACGAGTCGGCCTGTAAAATAAGATCAACTCAAATCTAGTGATAATTAATGAAAAAGCCACAGACCACTCCCAGGACACGTTAACTTAAAAGAAAAAAAAAAGTGCCATCATAAGCCAAATGTGATGATGTGTAATATAAAGCAGTACAGAGGACACGTCCAACACAACAGTATCCAGATTTATCATGTAAAGACTAGCTTATAACTAGTGAATGCTTGAAAAATCACTCACAATGTTAATTTTCTTTACTTTATTCACATTGCAGAATCTTTAAATTATTTTATGTACAGTGTGTGTATAATTTATATATATATTATACAGTATGTTTCCAAAAAAATAAACAAAATCTAACAGCCGTGTCTCCAAGCCATTAAAGGTACAGATTTGTAAACAGGGGGAGATGGGCTGATGCTGATGCACGCACACACACACTCAAGCTCTGTTCTGAAGGAGAAACTCGAAGTCAGGTGAACAGACGAGTTTGTGTTTAACGTGTCCGAGTATGGTCATGTCTCCTCTCCTGCCCTCTGTGCTCACCGACACCAGCTCCTACACACACACATTGCATTCTTGTTTTAAAATAAGCACAGGTATGTGGAGTGTTTGTAAGTGTTGGAGTGTGTATGACCGTTTGAGTGTGAGCGAGTGTGTATAAGGATTGAAGTGTGTGTGAAACCTGGAGGAAGGAGCAGGACGTCCCCAGAGCTACATCCAGTGTGACGTTCCCCAACACGAGCTGCACGCGTCCCGACTTCCTCACCAACAATCGGCCCACTAAACCCTCCTGCAGCTCACTCAGGCGACAGGTGTTCTCTTCCTCCGCCTCCTCCTCCTGCTGCTGCTTCTCTCTCACACACACACACACACACACACACACACAAACACTCTTTAAAACCATCAGCTCACACACCTTTAAAACTCCTCCTTATACCTTCCAGACACACTGTTTCATATCATAAGGTGTTATATAGTTAAATCCCACAGCGCTGTTTATGGCCACAATAATGTGAGCACAGAAACTCGCTTCCATCGCAGACGATCCAACCATAAACGGATAAAAAGTACACACTCACCTGTCCTTCGGTCTTCTGCAGCACGTTCTGTCCGTCCTCGGACTGCACAGTGGTTTTAGTGGGCCGGGCGTCGCTGGTCGGAGGTTGTCCTGGCAGCGAATCAGGGAGCTGCATGAACAGAAGCTCCTCCTCTTTGCAGTGACTCCACACCTGCAGCAGGTCAGGCAGCAAGTCTGGTTCAGGGAGGGGCGGCGGCTTAAACATAGGCTCCGCCTTCTTTATCACAGGGATGTCTGGAGGCTCCTGTTTGACTGAGCAGAAAAGGAAAAACAAGACTGTTAAAGAATCAAATGATCAGAGATGAGGAGAAAAAACACAAAAAAAATATATATTTATATAAACAGCACCGGGGTTAAAATCTGACTTAATAATGCATACTGAAGCCCTCTGTCTGCTCTACTCTCTCTCCATCCATTTGGGTGTGTTAGTCCATGTGTCCATCCAACCATATCTCTCTTTCTCTCTCACCTTTAACAGCCGTGTCCGAGCACTCGGTGTTCATCTTTTCATCCTCCGAACACTTCTCCACTTTGATGCCGCCATTGTCAGCATCTTCTTCGGACTCTTCTTTAAACACCCAGCCGGACACGGCCAGAGGAAGCTGTACAGGACAGCAGCGCGCTTCGTTCCTCAGCTGCGGGTCGTCCACAAACTGCAGCACACACGCAAAGGACCATGGGTATCACGGCCTGTTTTAGCCGAGTGCGATGGATAGGATTGTTGATTTGACATCCTGGACTTTATCAACCAAATCAAATGAACATGTTCAGTAAATCTTAAGCAGGACCCAGAAGTACTTTCTTAACCAGAACCATGTTGAAAAGTGCACCATGGAAATCTGCGTTGTCCTCTTAGCTTCACTAAAGCAGCAGTGCTTGCTAATAGGAACATTAATAACACACTCACACTGTCTCTCTCCAGCTTGCGCAGGATCTCTTTGGTCTCCTCTTCAGTCTCTCTTTTCTCCTTCTTTATGTTGATGATGGGGCAGGGGGCGCTGTTGGGCGTGTCCCGCGTGTCCTCATATGCGCCTGGCAAACACACGAACGTGTATGAAATGAAGTAAATCACTGATCCACAGCCGAGGGTGCCAAAACTTTAATCCCATTAAAAATAGAACGACTGCTAAACATGATTTAAATACAAAAATAAAAAAAATAAAAAATACTATGCTAAAAATATTAGCCACTACAAAGCTGTGGGGAAATAAATATGAAAAATAACTAATGAACAAAAAAGTCCGAGACAAAGTCGACACCATTCTATGATTATGGTGTCTGACCAATCCACGAGCTGCTCTGCTGTTAGCCCCGCCCACATCTCCAGTGTGGTGGCGCACCGGAACGTAAAGCGGCTCCTCACCTCTCCTCTTGGCCATCATCTCTGCAGGTCCTTGCTCGAAGATGGAGTGGGACTGGATGACCTCAGGCCGGCCCCGCCCCCTGCCCCGCCCGTCCCGCTGTCTCCCACGATCCACAGTCCTCTCCCTGTTTGGTCCCTCGTTGACTTTCAGTCTGAAGGGAAAATATCAGCAAAGTAGAATCTGCTTATTAGCAAAGCTGCTTAAATCAATACTCCAGTTAGAAATGTGTCTCAAGTTCCTTTAAGTTTTACGCTACAGATTTCATATTTTCTCGCCAACAAGCTGCAGTGAAGGAACATACAGTAAATGATTACTGACTGTTTTGTGGATTAAATACATAAATTAATGAATACATAAAAAATGTAACTTCAAAGAATGTTGTAATTGAAAAACAATTAACTTGAAAGTCTCAACAGTAACACCCCTTCATCACTGTTGATTATTTTCCCATAACAGTAATGCACATTGACTTATAGGCTGAAAATTAGCCAAATACGGTCGTCATGTCGCCTAATAAGAATTTACCACACAGCCAATCACTGACAGAACGACTCACGTAGCAACACCTGCCCCTTCTGATCAGCGCAGGAATCCTTACTATTCCTTACGGGGTAAAATTCCTCAAGAAGAAACACTAAGCTAACCTTTATTACCACAAAACAATCTAATCATATGCCACAACCTCAGGTCGTGAACACCACTTACTCTTCTTTACTCTTTCGGCCGATGATGTTGGGAGTGAAGGTTTTCTGTCAGGGAAAAGACGAGAGAGAATATGATTATAAACATTGTTTATAATGACAGGATTCTGTATGGATTTATTAAAAACTGTGTATAACAGTCATCCGGGATGCGTCTGATCTGATCCGTTTGGGTCAAATTATATTTTCCAAAGACTACGTGTTTAAGTGAGCCAATGCCACAAAATCCATTTTAAATGATTTTAGCGTCTGTCATAATGAGAATCTAAATTTCAAATTATGAAATTTGTCGTCTACAGACGGTACATCAAGATGAGGTCTGAAAATGATGATGTACCTTTTGAACCTGTTCTAAGAGCATGTGCTTGAATGAAATATGATTTTTAATGACTGTAACTCAGGCGTACCTTCTTCACGCCTCCCAGCGTCAGGTCTCTGGAGCGCATGGTGGGCAGGCGGCCGGGCGCCCTGAGGTTCAGGATCGAGCCCCGACCCCCGGTCACAGGCCTCGGGGTCGCAGAGGAGTCACCGGAGCCTGGGGTCGCCATCCTCACGCTGAAACACCATAAGAATAGTCATGAAATATCACAACTCCCATCACTGACAAGTTTACACAACGTTAGACATCATAAACTACACAACAAACGTCAAAGGCACCACTATGTTGAAGGTTACAACTTTCACGGTTCAATAACATAGGAGATTTTCTCCAAACCTTTACGAAGGAAGAAAACAAGGATTTCATTTTTATAGGCTACATGAGGATAAGAGAAGTTAGGACCGGGTTACAGCTACTGGAGTTTACAGTTTATTATATGTACACAAATCCTTTATAGCTCATTTAAAATTCCCCCAAAAATTAGCTTCGTTTGTAAATTTGTTCTGTTTACTAAATTGAAGATAAATGTTAGCTACGTTTAGCTCGAGGCCATTTCTGTCACGTTAGCATTAGCTAACAATATGTTGCGAATATATAGTTGGTTTTTTTACGTGCTTGTTAACAAATTTTGATTATTGTAATTCAATATAATTCTTAATTGGTTTGTTTCTTGCTTGAAATGCGTGTTTATAATCATTTTCTTGAGACCTTCACTTTTTGATTCGTTGTTAAAGTCCACTAATTTGTATTGAGCATAATGTTTGGAAATTGCTAGCAAGGATGTAGGCTCGTGCAATCCGCACGAGCCTACAGCCTTATTAGCAATTTCCAAACATTATGCTCCATACAAATACCTCTACTACAGATATATGTTTACATTTAGAGCACCTGCGATGTACAGGAACTTACAGTCTATGTAACAAAGAAATTGTGTACATCAGTTTAACATAAATCGAGTTTATATCAGGTTAAACGCGTATCTCTCCATAGACCCTTATTATCTTCTGATTCATTTTGGACCTTTCCAATATGGCGGACGTGTTGCCGTATAGCTTAAATAGCACGCAAGGCTTTCTTTTAGCTGTATGTTTATTTAACTTAGACAAACAGGCTCATGCGCAAATGCTTCAAATCTACTGAACATATGGAGCATTATGCAAATGGTATAGGAGTTATTTCACGCACTATTTCAGTGCACTTTCATGTTACTGACCCTACGACAACTTTTTATTATATATACACACATTATAATGTATACATTTTAAACGTCAGAAACCATTGTACTGTATAATAACCTGTGAGACTGACAACATACACAAGTTTCCGTCAGTAGAAACACATGGCAGTGATAACATGGCTGAACAACCGGCTCCTAAATAATTAGCTCATTTTAATAATTGCTAAATAAAATATTTTTAAAATATACTTACTCGCTTTTTCTACTCCAGTTGACTGAAAAGAAATGTCTTCAAACGCATCCAAAACAAACAGCCTCTGTCTATATTACAGTCATTACAATCAGCACTTCCTGATGAAACGTGTAGCCAATGCTTAATGGGCGGAGTTATACAACCTTTGACCTCTGTGACGTCTGGGACAACTCAGCGATTTTTAATAAAATATTATTTTGCTTTGTTAGTTGCTTTAAAAAAAAAAAAAACTAAGCTGCAATCAAAAAGTTAAATAAAAATAATTACAATTTCAACTGCCCAAGTTTCACAAAACACTTTTATTTCATTGTAATAAAAAATATTAAAATATTATTATTGTTAACCAGCCTTTGAGTGAAAAGGGTTTGTTATTGACATACAACGGTATTCATAATAAATCTGGTGTTTACGATTATTTTAGTATGTAGTGTATTATAGCACTATATAATATAGTAAAGTACAGGTCAGTATAAGACTAGTGTAACATTAATGCAGCATAGCACAGCGTAGTATAGTACTCTATAGTATAGTACACTATAGCATGAACTTTTCTCTGGATTTTGTATCTGTGACGTTTCCTGAGGATTAGAAAGATTAGGTGATTTTTCTTCTGTAGAAGCCAATGTTGCTTTACATTAAACATTATAAAAGTTGAAGTTCCGAGTATGAACAGCAGAGGGAGGGATTACATCATCTTTTATTTATATTATAAATGATAAAGGTTTTTTACACCTTAAGGAAAGAAGTATAGTTAATACACATCTTGAAATCAGATGACAGTTATTTACATTACTGTCCCTTATTTTTAAAGAATTAACCGCAACTATCAAATTAATATTATACATTCCTATTATATATATATATATATATATATATATATATATATATATATATATCACTGAATAAATCATTGATGATAAATGTAAAATCTGTGTGGTTTCATTTTAAATATGATTAAGGACAAGTTATTTATACAATAATGATTTACACAATTCTTTTATTTAATTAAAATTGTCTCTTTGTTTGTTTTTCTCATTTCTCTTCCTTACCTTTGTTTTCTAATTTATTGGTCTTGCCAGTTTTTCTCATTGAATTACACCAATTTTTTAAAAATCTTTCAAGAAACTTTTTAATAAATGACTAATAAAGAACAACTAGTCAGAACACTCACCTGGTGTTTTTATTAATTATTAATTCAGAAAAGTGTTATAAATTGCAACAGTCCTGAGGTATGCTTCTGAAAAGAAATCCCAAAGTTTTTATAGGTTTGTTGCAGTCCTAGTGAGATGATCCAGTCATCAGTTTATTAGCTGAAAATTCTGTTTTTTATATATATATATATATATTCCAAATCAGCAGTGCGGTAAAAAAAAAATAATAATAAAGTTATTTAAAAACCTAATTTTCAAAACTGACCACAGATAAAACTCCCCCTCTAATGAGGAATAGACCCAAAAAATCTGTTTATTCCAAATGTATTACATGCAAATCTAAGGGGAATCACTGAATTCTGCCAATAATCAGATTAATGATGTGAGCATATATAACACCAATTCAAACCTCCACCTGTTAGACTTTACCAACAAAGAGGTGAGGATACATAAAAAAACAAGACATGATGGAAAGGTAAAAAAGAAAAAAAGTTGTTATCAGAATTTTTAAACACTGCAGCAATGCTGCGAAAAGCACTTCTGCTTAATTAAAAACAATTAGTTTGAAAGTGTGAATTAATCAGATTTAGAAATACATGTGACTGAGTAATTTATGAAAGTGTCGATGGAGAGATGAATAACTGCCCTGTTGTAATTGAGTTTGGTGTAAAATATAGTAGTTTTCTGTAGTTCGGGTCAAAAACAAACAAACAAAAAAAGTCATTCTAGTTCTGAAAGTATTCCTGTTTCGAACTTCACTAAGAAATACGTTTAACTGAATAATTTGTTGAAATGAAATTGCTTGTTTATTTTACAAGACATTAAAACTGGCTGTAATCTCTCTGGGTGGGAGGGGCATACACTCTCTCTCGCCTGTCAATCACAGTGACACTAGCCAATCCTGTGTGTCTCTGAGCTCATGTATGCGTAAGAGGGCGGACAGCGCTTTCCTCTGAGTGACGCAGCAGTCTGAAAGCATGCTGTTTGCCGGCTTCACGTGTTGCACAGCGAACAGTCACTGGCTTGATGAAGACAAGAAGAGACTTTCAAATACTTTGAAGATCTACTGTGCCTTGCGAAAGTATTCACCCCCTTGGTGTTTTTCCTGTTTTGTTGTGTTACAACCTGAAATTAAAATGGATTTATTTTTAAATTTTAGTCCAAATTGTTGAAGTGGAGTAAAAAACTAAAATATATATTCCTCCCCTTCGCTATGAAACCGCTAAAATAAGATCTGGTCCAACTGGTCCGAATATGTCACATAAGCAGGTCAGAGTGTGACATGATCCGTCACATGATGTCAGAACAAATACACAAGTCTTTTCGATTTCTGGTCAGTGTGTAGGTTGACTCCCGGTACTGAAAGCCTGGCTCTCCACAGCGGCTCATGTGCTGTGTATAATGTTGTGTACTGATCAGTGGCGTGTAAAAGTTGATGCGTATTTCCTTTCAGTCCATCGCTGCCTGTGGTACTGGACCATATGGGACCATCTGGCTGCTTTCTCTTACACGCCCCCAGCTCTGGATAAACCCTTTTCCCAAGGAACTGACAGAACGAGGAAGAGGATGAGGAAGTAATTAGGACATAATCATAAATTGCACAATGCACATCTTTTTAAAATGAAAAATTGTAATTTTTGTAATAAGACAGTCAATCCTTCTACTACAGCATCTGTGAGAAGGAGAAGAGTTTTACTATACAAGGAAGCTTGTGTGTAGAATAATAATAAACTTCTTAAATCATGAAATCTATTTAGGACAGTTTGTCAAGATCGGACAAAAAGTGTCAAGAGGAAGGTTTATTTTAAGAGGAAGACGCCAGTCATCCCCCACTCCTCGTCTGCGTTATCCCCCTCCCCTCACCCCCGGTGTGTCCGTATGTCTGTCCGTGTGCCAAAACCCCGCTGAGCTGCAGAGCTGTTACTGTAAATTACAGCGCCGTAATGCACAGAGGAAACCGCAGGCGACTGTATACGCCACGTCCATCCGAGTAAAAGTGAATCAGGCACACTTGGTCAGAAGGCGTTGATTAGTTTTCTATAACAGCAGCTCTGACAGTAGTGCAGCTGCAAATCACATTTGTTCATATTAATGCGCTCGATGTGATAGGTTTCTAGGTAACGGCTCATTCGGTTGATTTGGTGACGTTTTCTGTAAGGAGATGTTTATTTATGATTTTGTGGAAGGACTCTTACGGAGGAGTTTCGTGATTCCATTTTTGTGATTTTTATTAACTTCAAGAAAGAGAGGCTGGTGAGGGAAAGACTGTTTATAGCTGCTATAATGTAGGTGAGAACAGGAACTCGGATGTAGGCATCAAATGAGGCTAGTGTGCTTTAATAAGGAAAATATTGTATTCATGGGTAAATGGCAGTGCTATAAGGGGAATAAAACACTTCAGGATGTGCTGCTTTTGGAAAATAATCAGCTGGAGGGTGATAATCTGTATCTTATGTAACCACATGAAGAGTTCTTTAACCTTGTTTTCTATACACAGGAAAATTTTATCCATCTGTATGACTTTTTTTTTATTTCAGGGTTGAAAACTGTATCGTAAGAACACTTTCCAGCCACAGCAGCTTCTGTTCTAATGACTGAACTGATGAATTAGCCGATGATGAGTCCAATCGTCAATCCAATTATCACTGTCTTTCAGTATGACTGATTAAAACTGCAGCGTTGATTATCTGAAGGGATGTGCGTGTGTGTGTGTGTGTGTGTGTGTGTGTGTGTGTGTGTGTGTGTGTGTGTGTGTGTGTGTGGTTATGTCACTCACACTTTACCTGACCCTGCACTGTTTTGGCGCTCTGTGTTTTTTCCTTTGCAGTTCTTCTCTCGCTCTCTCTCTCTCTCTCTCACACACACACACACACACACACACACACACACGGTGGGCTGTGAGAGGAGGGGTACTCAGAGACAGGAGGGCATGGAAGTGTGACAGGAGAGAGAGAGAGAGAGAGAGAGAGAGAGAGAGAGAGAGAGAGAGAGAGAGAGGATGAGTGAAAGAGGAGGAGAAGAAAGAAAGAAAGAGATAGAGAAAGAGTAATCCCTCCGTCCTTCTTCCACTCCAGAGCAGAGACACAAACAGCATCACAGCAGCATCCGTCTTTCTGTCTGTCTTTCTCTTTGTCTCTCTCCCTCTCTCTTTCTCTCTTTCCCTCTCTTTCTCTTTCGATCAGTCCAGCATTTGTGTTGATCGTAGAGCTGCAGGCACTGAGGTAAGCCTCGTCTATCTGTGTGTGAGTGTGTGTGTGCACACAATGCATGTTGCGTTCACTACTTCATCTCCGCAGGAGCTTTTTTTGATTATTATGTAACATGTTTTATGACCGAGCGCAGGTGCAGTCGAAGATCTCCAAGCATCAGTCCAGGCTCATGTGCTTCTCTTGTTTTCCTCGACTGTTGCTGAGTCTGCACTAATATTTCAGGGGTTTTTAGAGGGTGAATATGTGTGTGCGTGTGTGTGTGTGTGCGTGTGTGTGTGTGCATGTGTACTTCCCACATCACGGCTGCTGTTTTTTTTCTACATAGCTCCTCTCTCTCAAGCAAATCAGTGACATTTACAGAGCTTTTTTGTCTGAAGGCTTTTCCTGTTTGGTCGCTACAGGGAGAATTTATGGAGAGGAAAAAATAATTGTTTCTCATTTTTCACTCCGACTGCATTGCAGGTACCATGAGAGCCGAAACCATCAACGGAAATCTGAGCCATGACCAATATCGTTAATAACACACACATCTCTCACACTCTCGCTCTCTCTCGCTCTCAGGCGCTTCATTCAGATTAAGGCCAATCTCAGTGAATCAGTCACACTCTGCGCCTCCAAATCTATTCTCAATCAGATCAAAGTGCTAAATCAATTCCGTGACAGTCTCTAAAACCGAGAACTCTTCAGAATTCCTTGAAGTCGGAATTCTCGGAAGATCTCGTTTTCCAGAATATTAAAGACGACTCCATTTCCTTTTTTTTTAAATAAGCTATATAAAGTAATTACGTTCTTAATGAGGAAACAATTCATGTGCGGTCGAGTGCAAAAGTTTGTGCACCCTCAGAACAAAACAAGGGAAAGTCATTGAGATGTTCAGTCTGCTGGGTTTCACGATCACAAGCTAACAAAGAGGATTAAATAATGTGTATTAAGTACGGAATAAAACTCTCTGTGTTGTGCTGGTGTGGGGAATTAATCAACGACAGCCTGCTGTGATGAAGTGGAGTTTTTTCCTATGAAGACATGTTTCAAAGTGTTTTCTTCTTCTTATACCACAGCAACTTGCCAACAATTACATTTGTATTGTTTATTAACACATAATTCTGACATGCTTATATTTACTGTTCCTTGAAACATTTCAGTTCCTGTTCTCACTTTCGTTATAGCAGTTATAAACACTTGTTCCCTAACCAGCCTCTCTTTTTTCCTTCTCTTGAAGATACTAAAACAACAAAAAAAACCCCGCATGTTACAGAGAAACCGTGACGTGTAAACTTCCAGTAAGTTCCAGCTTTACCTCTGACTGTTACGGAGCACTGACACCGGAGTCTCCGAAAGCAATGCGTTTTTTTTATTATTTATTATTAGGCTTTAGATTATGAGCTGTTGCTATAGAAATGATATTTGAACAGCGCTCTGTATAAGATATCAATAGTAAAAAGTGAATTAAAATAGCATCAGTTGAAAAGTTTGCACCTCCTTTTTAAAGTGCCGTAAATGTCCTTTATTAACTTTAGTACGCCTTTCTGTCACCTCGTCTATAACCTCTTACTCCCTCCACCTATTTTCACATCCTCTCTGAGCAGCTTTTAGTTCCTCTCAGTTGTAATATTCAGCCCTTCTGGGAATTACATTATTCATTTTTTTTGTGTATAAACAGTACAAATGTGTTACATTAGCAAACATTCATGTAGGAAGTGATATTGGAGTGTTTTATTATTTTATTACAATATTTTTTCAAACATGCAAAGGCCCATACAATAAATTTAAAGACATGACATGGTCAAAAGTATACGGACACCCGACTATCACACCAATGTGTGCTTCTTCTCCAAACTGTTGCCACAAAGTTGGAAGCACAAAATTGTATAGAATGTCTCTGTATGCTGTACAGCTTCCCTTCGTCCCTGCGTTGCAGTTTCCCTTCACTGGAACTAAGAGACGCAAACATGTTCCAGCATGACTTTGCCCCTGTGCACACAACAGCTCCATGAAGACATGATGTTCAGGTTAAGGTTGGAGTGGAAGAACTGGAGCGTCCTGCACAGAGCCCTGACCTCAACCCCACTGAACACCTTTGGGAGGAACTGGAACTGGAACCTCTTCAGCATCCCAACATCAGCGCCAGACCTCACTAATGCTCTAGTAGATGAATGAACACAAGTCCCCACAGACACACTCCAACATCTAGTGGAAAGACAGCAAAGAAAAATAAATCTGGAATGGGATGATCAACAAAAACATACAGGTGTGATGGTCAGGGGTGCACAAACTTTTGGCCATGTAGTGTATCAACCAATATATTTCATTTAATTTTACAGTGCTTTTGAAAAAAGATTTATTTCAAATTAGATGACGCGACATCCACATGAACACGACATCAAATTAATTTCGCTTTTTTCTTCTTGAATATTAACATTTAAAATTTTTACTTTGTTAGTTTTTTTCAACTGCGTAAGATTTTGATTCATTATACCTTTTTACTTTTTCAGTACTACGCTTGACGCCTTTCCTGAAGAGAGTAACAGCACCGAGTCTTATAAAGTCTAACAAGCTTGGAGAACCTTTTAGAGGCTCTTGAAGCACCTTTTAATTATTAATCATTTTAAGCTGTTTACAATTTTATGTTCATGCATGCTGATGTGTCTTCAATTCAGACTGCAGAGTTTCCATGAGATTCAAATCCAGAGACTGACAGGCTTGTTTACAAAACACTGGTTTTGCGTCTCGCATCCTTTTCAGGGTTGATTTATGTTCAGGGTCATTATTTTGTAGCTCCTTCATGTTGGAGGGTGCCAATAATTATGGAGGTTTTTCATCACCTTAAAATAGTGTTTTGTCTCAACTGAGTACATTTTGATGAATGTTCAGACAAACATGCTTCCAGAGAAACACATGAAACAAAGCTTACTAAGAGTGATTTTTATCAAAGGAAATGAAAGTATATCAGGTGTGCGCGTGTGTGTGTGTGCGCGTGTGTGTGTGTGTGTGTGTGTGTGTGTGTGTGTGTGTGTGTGTGTAAAACGTAGGGCTTTGACATCAGTCCTTGGAGAATTTTAGTGCCCTACATTAACTCAGAGAAAGAAAGAGAGCACAGCAAGGGATGCTGTTTCCATGACGCTGAAACAACGTTGCCATGGTGTTGCCACGGCGTTACCACAGTGTTACCACACCGTTACCATTGCAGCGCTACACTATTCCCAAGAGACAAGTGGAGGGCAGATGTTTATTAGCTCATAAATTCTACAAAGCTTTAATTTAAAGCCGCCTCTCTCTCTGTCTCTCTCTCACACACACACACACACACACACACACACACACATTACTGGGTGGACATAGGCATGCGTGACAGACTCGGGTTAAAGTGGGTACTTTGTCCTACGCTGACGTCCGTATTAGCAGCACGAAGCTACACACATATACACAGAGATATATATCATTCCTCCTCAATCCAAATGTAATCACTCAGCCAAGATTATAGCTAGCTTATTAGCATAAACCATCACATGCCTACCCAAAAAATCAGATAGGATTAGCATCCATCTTAGAGCCAGTGTAATGCTAGTGTTGATGTGACATTCACACAGGGTTGAAGTCTCAAGGATAAAACTAAAAATGTTCAGAATTTACACTACAGGAAAGTTAACTGTGGTTTGCTATTCAGCTGAGCTAGTAGAGCACCTAGCAAAGCTAGTTTAAGCTAGCTACATTTCACAGTAGCCGGCTGGAAACATGAATTAGCTTGAAATGCTTAAAATATTTATAAAATCTATATTTCACTTACTTGTATTAATAATCTAACAAATTATGAAGCTTTCTTTTTTTGTCTGCTGGTTGTAAAAAAGACGAAATAAGCTAGACGGCCAAGCTAAGCAGTTTGAATACTAATGAAGCCTAACCTATACCTTTATACCTGTAGTTTTTGTTGTGTATCTTTTCATTCTATTGTTATTTTTATTATTAGTTGATATTTTTAATTAGCAGAAATAGTGACATGACTCATGGATGTAGCTTTAATGCAGTCACGTGACTTTTGCTACTAGCGCAGCTAGCTAACCCACATGAAGGTTAGCTAACAGCGTTTTTAGCTTGATGTATTCAAATATAAAGGTTTTTTTTGTTTTGTTTGTTTGTTTCATTTTTATTTATTTACTACTTTGTCTTTTGTGTAAGGACAGCTATTTTTGTATTAGCAAGGGAATACTCTGTGTGATGGCTAATTAATAACTAGCACCTCCATTTTGTTTTATATTAAAAGAAACTGCAGCCTAAACTCTTGTTTTCTACTAACTCTTAAATATTTAGCGTAAAAGTGATTTAGTGACGATAATCTGGATCCAGTTAACATATTCTGCTATTTCATGATGATGTTTATGTACAAATCAAGTTTCTGAGCCAAATAATATCCTGTGAGGTGAGTGCGTGATGAGTTGCAATTCTCACAATGCTAATCTGGTAGCTATAAGCTTCATTGTAGCTCAACTACAAAATTAAAGCAATCTTTAGACACCTTATCTCACTGAAAAACTGTGCACATTTTATGTTTAGTCACGTTATAGCTTTTATCCAATTATCAAGTCAGAGTTTTAAGCTAATCAGGATCAACACGCCAGGCTCTGACTCATGGTTCTTGATTTTTTTCGGGTCATTACAAGTGCGGCTTGCATGTTTTACATAACAGAAGTGCGCTGAGGCGTGGAAGGAGCCACGGTGTGTGAAATATTGTGAGCTTTATATCTAGCTTTATGGAGAGAATGACCTCGGAGAGGGGAAAAAACACAGAGAGAGGTGGTCATAATTCAAAGTCCTGACACTTTCGCTGTGTGGAGTGTGTGATAATAGGTTTTGCGTGTGAGTGTGTGTGTGTGAGCACTCTCTTTTTTGAGGTCACCAATCACACCGGCTAATCGAACCCATAACGCATGCTATCACCTCCGCTGCACCACCATCATTAATCATCCCTCTGTGTGACCAGAGCGATGGGCTGGAACTGCAGGACACACACTCACATTATGGAAAGTTCTGAGGATTCAGAGCCGGATGTTGAAACTGAGAGCATTTGATATGATTTGGAGGTTCATTTCTCACCTAGGCAGAATATCTAGACAGAATAAGAGAAAGACAGAGATGCTGTATCAGTTCCTGCTGAGTGGAAACATTATGCATAATAGCTTTTTGCAGCACACAGAGCAACATCCTTCCATTCCTTTACCAAATTAGGATTTTATGAACAATTGAAGACAAACCAGAGACGTCTATTATTGGCACAGACTTGATTCAATTAAAGCGTGAATTCAATTAAAGTGCCCCGAAGGTGCTATCTTAAACCGAATCCTGCTCAGCCATGATCTGGACCTATGGTCAATCTGATCCATATCCATATGATTTGTCATTTAAAAAGGTTTTTATCCGAAGATAAACTTCACAAAGATACCATATGATTCAGGAAGCAAGCCGTGTATCTATGCATCTAGATACACATAAACAGAAAATAGATTGCATACACTCACCCGAACAATGTCTAAACATTGTTTAGGACCCCAAATTTTGTCCCTAATGCAGCAGAAATCAGCGTTTACCCAACCAGGTGATGTTTTTCCGATCTTCAGCTATCAAGTTTTGGACTCTTTGTGCCGAATGTAGCCTCAGATCCTGTTCTTGACTGACAGGAGCGGAACCGAATGAGGTTCTCCTGTTGTAGCCCATCCTCCTTAAGGCCTGTTATGTTCTGAGGTGTTTTTCTTTTCACCACAGCTGTAAAAGTTATTTAGTACAACAGTATCATAGTCGATCACTAGTTTCCTGTCTAGCTGACTGTTTGTTTTACATTTTTCTGGCCCTGAAATTAGCTCCATGCCCTGACAAAAAGAAGGCTGTTCAGTTATACAGTCTAAATGTGTAGTTCGAACATGTGAGATGCTCTTTATTTTTTGTGATTGCAATTCAACTCACAGCCAGCAGAGGGCTCTAGAAATGACAAACTGCAGTTTTAAGCTCAATAATAATAATATGTTTTTCTGCTTTCTGTTTTTCTTTTTAACCTCAATTGAGCGCACTGGGATAGCTGATATATTCATATACGCATTCTATCTATTTATGTAGACAGATAAATACCACCAGGGTTTGTGAAAATGCTTAATACTTAATTTACTAGTAAGATTTAAAATAACTTTAATTCAATAGAGAAGGGTTTTTGTTGTTATTATCGGTGAGCTAAACAAGCTATAACTAATAATTAGCTAGCAACATTCACAACCCAATATTATTATAACTCCTTCAAGCTACAAATTAAGCCATTAAACTGTCTCGCTAATGAATTTGGCAGGAATTATAACCAAATAAATAACTAAACAATAGGAAGTTTTTATTTAATCTAGTCACTTGGCATTTTTCTGCTCAGCTATGCAAAACATTTTATGCCACTTGCAATGAACAGCCTGCCTAACTGATGGTTTTTTCAAGCACAGAGGAATAAATCATTTTGCTGTTACTAGAAATCATTTTTGCAGTGAAATAATAATTGGATTTTGTGACTGAGTGATTTTTGATAAGGTGATGATTATTATACATGAAATCAGATTGAAGCTGGCAAGAACTGATCACACTGTCAAAATTCATAAACCGCAAGAATAAATTCATTTATTGCCAGCATCGTCCTGCTCACGCTTACACACTGGGAAAGCAAGCATACATACACAACCATCATTCCCTTATTAGTCGCTGGATTTTTTTTCTCTCTTGCCGCTAGACAGGTTTTTGTTTTTGTCGGAGGTTTTTTTTTTGTTGCATATTTCTGCAGGTTTACATACTAAAAATAATCATACTTTTTAATTTGAGCGTCATCCATAAACTGCGGTTTTATTAATCATGCGAATAAAGCATGCTGAACTTGTACTTGATGGTGAAAAAGAGGGAGAGAGAGGGTGATGTATTTTGATGGCTCACCTGTGCAAAGGTTAATTGAATTTTGTCTGAAGACAGCAGATTGCTTTGTCATTGGCCTGCTGTAATTTTTCACCTCTCGACATTTCTCTCTTTCTCTCTTCCTCTCCTTCACTCCCTCTCTCTCCCTAGGCGATGGCCGAGGTGGTAGATCTCCTCTCCACACCCCATAACGTCCAAATCAGTGAGGTGACCTGTGACTCATTCCGTGTTGCCTGGGAGATGACCCCGGAGGATGCGGGACGCGTGACGCACTACTTCATCGACCTGAGCCGCAAAGCCGGAGGAGAGCGGAACCGCTTCAAACACAGAGTGAGTGCATGAAGACCAAGTGTGGGTTTTTTTCGCCCCCAAACATACCTCACTCTGACACACAGATTCTCGTTCACCCTCTGTGCGAAAGGATTTCTTGTTTTCTTTTGTTTTGTGCAACAAAAAAAAAACAACAACCCAGAGTAATATACAATTAAGTATTAAAAAAAATGGCAATCATGAATATTAATGAAAAAAGGCACTTTACTTCACATTACTAAAAATGTTCATCCATCCATTAATTATCTATAGCGCTTTATCCGTCTGGGTCGCGGGGAAGCTGGAGCCAATCCCAGCATCTTGGGGCGAGAGGCGGGG
>JAQQZX010000040.1:24481312-24498528 GCA_030068355.1 Notoglanidium maculatum | reverse complement strand
AAGGCACCCTGGGTGACCCGGGGATCGAACCCAGGACCTTCTTGCTGTGAGGTGACAGTGCTAACCACCGCACCGCCGTGCCGCCCTACTACAAATGTAGAGCATAAAAATAGAATAGAAATGTGAAAAGAACTTTACGTACAATAAAGTTTATGTTCCCTGTGTATCTTTTCAGTCCTCTTAATACTTAAACTGCAATGATGCTCATGCTCATAATAAGCTTGAACACAGCACAGCTTGACGTTATAGCATACAGAAATATGACAGTAATGATTTATAAGTCACCCAGATGAACACGGGTTCTCCTTTGAGTCTGGTTCCTCTCAAGGTTTCTTCCTCGTGTCGTCTCAGGGAGTTTTTCCAAACCATCATTGAGGAATTTTAATTTGAATTTTATATCAGGATTTCAGTAAACCTGCTTTGTGACAATTTCCATTGTTAAAACGTCTTTATACATGAAATTGAATCGGATATCACTAAGAAACCACCGAATGTAGAATGAGAGAAAACTCCTCTGTCCCGAAGAGCTTTCCATCTGACTGCGATAAAGCCGTCGATAAATCAACAGTTATCATTTTTGGAAAGGAAAAAAGCAAACTGATGCTGAAATCAATATTACTGAGAAAGACTTCTACAACGATTTACTTTTTCCCCTCAGACATCAGAGGAAGGTTATGATTCGATCAATATCGTTTTGCAGTGTTTCATCTCTGATATTCTGCCAAATTTTCCTACAGCATAAAGCCAGAGCAAGAATGAGAGAGAGATAAAGGAAGCGAGAATAAACATGAAGGCACTGGAGGTTTGGAGATGAGATTATCAGAAATGTGTGTCGTTTTTCCGGTCGCTTCTCATCTAGAAACTCAAAGGCCTCGTCATGAAAAGTGCCGTGAGCCGGTGACTCATCACACGCTCGCTTCCTCTTCAATAACCAAAAAAACCCAGCAAGCGGTGAAAGGCCATCGTGATGGAGCGCTCACGAAGCAGCCGGCTGAAACAAACATTTAACTAGTCAATAAAGTGTGTGGGAAATAAAGAAATAAATAACGCATCGAGTGTTTTGGTTCTCAAACCCGATATGGACGCCCTCCACACTCTCTGCTTTTACGTTCTCATGAAAAAGCCGGAGTTCTTCATTACTGACAGTTTTCCTTGGTGACTAGATTATTATGCTCTTTGTTGGTCAGCTGCAGAAAATCGCTCCTAAATGTGTTTTTAATCACCCTCGTTTCCACTGCGGCCATCGCTTCACTCCGGAGCGAAGGACAGGGTTGCTATGGTTATAGGCTTCTGCGCTTCCTGTAATTGGTTTCGCTTGTCAAAGGACCGAGACTTCACAACAAAACTAATTAGCTTTGATAGAGTCCTGATACGAAGGAGGAATATTTATTTCTACAACAAAGCGCGGACGAGTTCATGGACGTCAGACGCTTTAAATGTGGCAACGGCAGAACTGAAACAGTTCGCATCGAGGATTTAACAAATAAGAGAACATTTGATTCCAAGTATTGATGTCAGACCAATATTAGGGTCATTTACGAAATACATTTAATAATTTCTCTGATTATGCGATGCGGACTGAGAATAAGAGCATTCTTTCAAAAACTCTGTGCATCTGTAAGGAATAAAACACATGCGTGTGCTGTTACAGGAAAACAATCAACGACACGGTGGTGTGATGAAGTCAACTTCCTGTCACCGCCTCAGAGCAGATTATTTTCTTAAAACAGCAAATGTTTTATACCTCTTTTTCCAAGGCAATTTGCCAATGATTATTCTATAGCAGTTAAAGAATGACACATCATACTTTTTATCCCATTATAGTTACATTTAATGTTGCGAAACATCCACGGAACAAGTTAGCTGCTGATCTCACTTATGCTCGCGGCCATTTCTATTATCCTGGAAAAGCGCAGCATGTTCGTGTTACGGAGAAACCACAAGATGTTGGAAAAAGTTACAGCTTTACCTCTACCTTTAACGTACCATCCATGAACGTTAAGTAAATGTCTCCTTACTTTAAGAAATCTTCACCATGTCAATGATTACACTCATTTTTTAATTCGTTTATGTGAAGAGTTTGTTGTACAAGTCCATGTAAATGCTATTTTCGGATTATTATACACCGATGTTCTTAGAATTCTACGTATTTGGTTAAATAGAGCTATATTTTCCATTTTTACACTCAAAAACCACAAACTTTTGCACTCAGCTGTTGCTATGCTAGTTTGAGTCATCAGTGTTTCGTTGAAAAGCCTCATGTCTGTGAAATATCCGATGCGATCGTCTATTGGCTGTCTACGAAATATCTACTGTCTATGAAGTGTCTACAAAGTGCCCTTCTCACTACGAAGTGTCTAATACCTGTCTACGAAGTCTTTACTGGCTATTTACAAGATATTAACTGTTTACGACGTGTCTATTAGCTGTTGTAGAGATCATGTTGTGGTTTGATTTCACAGGATGTTCCCACTAAGCTGGTTGCCAAGGCGGTGCCGCTGCCGATGGCGGTGAGAGGTCACTGGTTCCTGAGCCCTCGTACCGAGTACTGTGTGGCCGTACAGACCGCCATCCGCCAGCCTGACGGCGACTACCAGGTCGCCTTTCATTCCTTGCCTCTTCGTTGAACTTGTCCAGGAACCTTGTTTACGAGATATTCGAATTATCGTTATAATGTTTGTTGTTATAGGTGTCTGAGTGGAGTCAGGTGGTGGAGTTCTGCACCGGGGGTAAGAATCAGCACCCGAGATTTACTCTGTAGCAGTCTAGTTTCGTGTTGTTTCTTAGTTTCCTACATTACCCACAATGCCGTTCTGATCGTGATGCGAGTGAGATTTAGCTTTAGTGCTTCACTCTGTTCAATTTTCTCACCTCCTGATCAGTACACTCTGCTCAAGTAGATCCAGCTTTCACACCGATATCACCGTCAACACCATCATCCTTTCACAGAGCTCTAACTATCCAAGCTGAGTCTCAGCTGCATCATGTAGCTGCATTGCATTCTGGGACTTTGAGTCCAGTGTTTGCACCAACATCTCCACTCCATCAATAATATGATGTCGCTACAAAAAAGTTTATAAAGGAGGTTTTTTTTACGCCACTGTAACTGGGCTAGCAATAACTCTGCATCTATGGCAGCATTTTACTTTAAATATCTGTACTCTATCTCTTCTAGTTTACTGAGGTTTTCTTTCCTTTAATAATTGTAATGTTTAGTTACTAGAATACAAAAGGAAACTCCACTTCCTACTCAGTACATTTTTAACCAGATCTGCTATATGTAGTTTGCTGTCTGAATTTTGCTTAAGTAGCTTTAAACTTGAGCTATAAGGCTAATTTAGCTAACAAATAATGATAGAAAGTGATGTGTAGCTCCCTTACACGTTATCAACATGGATGTGTGAGAATAAATAAGCTAACTACAGACTAAATAAGCTACAGACGTCTGGAGAGACTGTATGCGGAGGTGTGTGATCGTGTTTCTGTGCTGTAGATTACGCTATAGATCATCTGCAGCAGCTCCTGGATAAAGCTCGGGGTGTAGCGGGGAGGCTGCTGCGCTTCTCTGTGTTTTACCGCAACCAGCACGACGAATACTTCCACTACGTCAGGTTGGTTTCCGTCCAGCTTCTTATCTTTTTCTTTCCCCAATCATCCAAAAAGCGTTTGCACAAGATTACAATTTTGGTGAGCTCATGTATGTAGAAGAGGGCAGAAAGCGCTTTCCTGCAAGCGTGTTATTGTTAGGAACAAATGCGGTTTCTGGCTTCACGTGTCTTGCAGGAAGCACGTGTTTGCCATCGCCCTGGTTGAGCTTCCGGGAGGGGAAATAAAAGATTAGCGGTTAAACAATGTGGGGAATAAAATCACAGTATTACTGTTTTTGCTAATGTACAGCATGGAACGATCCCTTTGAAACACCATGATTCCCAATATTCCTATGTAACTGATCCAGTCTTAGAGTTACAACAGCAAATTTTAACCTTGGAGAGAGAGTGTGTTCAATCAATGATGATGATCTTTGCGCTGGCTAATTTAATTACATTTTATTTGTATGTAACTTATAACAATAAATATTGTCCCAATACAGAAATCTGGATGTAGATTTAGATCATGAGGAAATCAGAGACAAGATTGGTAAGGGAAAACTCCCTGACACGACAGACTTCTGTTTACATTTTTACAGCCCAGAAATTAGCTCCGCCCCCGGAAAGAAAAAAAACGGCTCTGTTCTATTGGTTTTCCTTGAAACGTAACTCACTGGGTATTCATGGTTTCAGCAGAGGAACTGAGCGCAAAGCCGTGTTTCTGTTGTAACTCAAGTTCACCTCTTTTAGAAGACTCTAAAAGTTACAAACTGCTGCTTTAAGTTTGCAAATTATATACAACTAGGGTTGTACAAGCTCTGAACACTCGCTGGCTGAAATCAAGGTGTCTTTTAAATGCCTTTTAACTTTTATTTATTATGCATTCAGACACCACAATGAAATTATTCATTATAATTTGTAGCACGTGCAACAAGTTTTGTTTCGAGGTTTTTCTTGGTCATATATTTGTGGACATTCTCAGCCAACATTCGAGTGAGCGCGTCCTTGGTTTTCTTGCCCTCTAGCTTGGTATATCATCTAAAATATACTGAGCCATAGTTGAGATTTTTTGTGTGTGTCGTAAACCATTTCTCTCTGTTCTGTTTTTTCCAAAGTACGGAATGTGGAGGTTTAATGCCCCCGTCTCTGAAAGACAACAGCGGCAGCCACGGTTCGCCCATCAACGGAAAGCTCCGTGGCATCTTCCTGAGCTGTAACACCGAGTTCGACACGGGCCTCCCTCCTAAAGACTCGCCCTACGGTCCCCTGCGCTTCCAGATCTCCGCCGCGCTCCTCCTGAAGCCCGAGACGCACCTCTACTTCGCAGATTTCTACTGCATGTACACGGCCTATCACTACGTCGTCTTGGTGCTGGCCCCGGTCGGCTCAGAGGGCGATCGCTTCTGCGACGGACGTCTCCCCCTGCTGGACATCACATCCAATCCTTTCCTGACATATGTCCCGGGGGAGGAACCGACGTTCTGTCACGCCAGTGACGTCATCCTGGAGGTTCTGTACACGGAGGCGCTGCCTTTGGATCAAGGCACAGTGGCGCAGATCAGCGGCCGTCACCAGCTCATGAGCCTCTCCACAGCCAATGCCAAGAAGGACCCGAGCTGCAAGGTGTGTAACATCAGCGTCGGCCGCTGAGAGACCGGGTCCGGACTGCACGGGTGCAATATGGTTCATGCGACTGTCTGCATCTAGAACTGTACTAGAGCACAAAACATAGAAAAGAAAGTGACGACTTTAAGCAGTGTTATGATTAGATTATATTAAAAAAGGTGTCCAAAAAAGAATGTTCCAGATGGAAAAACTAGCACGTCGTGATTATTATATTTATATTTATTTAATATGATTTAGCCATCATCAGGCCAAAACCATTATAGAATTAATATAAACATGAAAGCCATAAAACGCACATACTGCCAAACCCGTAATGATCAATGATGTCTATATGGATCGGTGCTACCTACTAAAATTACCAAAATACAGCCGAATGCAAAAGTTTGTACCCTCTTAGGACAAAATGAAATAAATTTTTGTCCAAGAAGACATTCGGCATGTTTGATTTCACAGGAATCACCAAAACAATTGTAAAGAACTGGTCAAATTGTTTATGTTACTAAAAAATAAATAATAATGAAGATACTTCTAAGGTTTGAATGGTTTCCATCATTTTCTCTTCACTGCTTTTGAGTCCTCTGTTGTTGTAATAACCCTGTTTTTCTCCCCTGACATCTCGGTAACGTATCAAATCGAACAGTTTCCTCAAAACTTCGTTCTTCCTGACGTTTTAATCTATTTTACTCTCACCTTATGTTTCAAATTGTTGTATTGTTTGAGGATACACCCACATTTTACTTTTTATAATAAACTTCTTGGAAATCCAGAAATGTTTGGAAATTTTTTTCCAGTATATATGTAAATCCTAAAAAAAAAAAAAAAAAAAAAAATCTTTGGATTGGATTTCTCTTCATACAAACTATCAGCAAAGTTGGCTTGATATCGTGATTATAAAGTCATTACAATGCAAAATTATAAGACTGTGAGCTGATACATTATAATCGGCTTATTATGAAGAAAGAAAGAACTGAAAATGATTCTTCCTCTTGAACAGGTCGGACTCATCAGGGTGATCCGTACGGAGAAGATTCAGTGACAAAACAATCCGGAAAAATCCGACAAACGATGTGTTTGGGGCGTTACGTTACGCTACATCGCAGGCTTTAAACGTTTTTAAATTCGTACTTGTTAGTCACATCAATGCCATAACAGAAACTTCCGACACTAAACTGCACATGCAACAACAACAACAAAAAACCACCAGAAAGCTTGTAGTTTTTAAACAAATCATTTTCATAACAAGCACAATATAATAGAAATTCGCATGAAATATAAAATAATACAAAGGGCATCGTTATCGTCGTCAGTCTCAGTGTCCATTTTATTTCCTAGTGTTAGATCAGCTGCACCGCACCACTGGCCACTAGAGGCGCTACAGTGCGATAACGCATCAAGTGCTGCGAGCCTTCCTCCAGGTCCACCACGTACTCCCTGAAACACACAAACAGCAAGATGGGCCGACATGACGGAAAGATCATCACGGTACTTGAAGACGTCTTATAGAAACACGATATGAATCACGAAACATGCTCTTTTTTTAATTACGAAAATCTTCATATATGCTAAACTGTAACTGCAACAATAAATCAGATCAAAGTTACAAAAGATCTCACGTACCGATGATGTCACGGAAAAGTGCATAGTGAGCAAATATATCAAGATATCGATACTGTATCGTCTCATCACTCAGCCCTAAACGAAAGTACATCTACTAGTATAGTTTGTTTTCACCAGGCTACACTGCTTTTCAGCTAATATTTCTGAAATAAAATCGCCTACACAAGTCCGGATAAACCACGTTTTGTGTCACCAGTTATAACTAGCATCACAGCTTGTGATACTCGTGATATCCAGACAACACGGCGAATGTTTTTCTGTCACGCCTCTGTCTCTGGTCCAATCAGCTTCCTCCAGCTACTTCATTTAAATAAATGTGTGTGACTGCGAATAAATCATGACGGCGGATGTGCTACAGAAGCCGAGCTGGTTCATGTTATAAAAGTAGAGCTGCTAAACTATGGGACGTTTTTTATTCCTACGTTTATCGCCGCTGCTACAGTCATTTTTCAAGAACTCGGTTCTATTAGCTGAAATACTTTTCTTGGTTTTGCCTCTGGACCACAGTCTGCCAGCTAACAGCATTTACAGTGCACTCGTTAATTTAGATCAGAATACTGTGCGTGTCTGCGCGTGTGTGTGCACGTGTGTGTGTGTGTGTGTGTGTGTTCACACACTGGGTGTTTAAATTCTACCTCTGGTCATCAGTCTCAGGCTCCACCAGGATGTTCTCCTGCCTCTCCTTCACTCGCAGGAACACAAAGGAGTCCAGACACGGCTCTGGAACTGCACACACACACACACACACACACACGCGCGCCATATGTAGAAACTTATAAGTAGGGCTGAATGTATGACAAAAAAATAATCATGACGGCATTTCTATTGGGGGGAAAAAAATGTATCAGCTTTGCTCTAACACATCAAATCAGCTGCCAACAGTCAGTTTGTTACCTGATACATTTATTTTAAATGTTGAAAGCAGATATGATATCTCAGAAAAGTGTACCGTGACAATTTATCACGATACTGACATATTGTTGTCTCACTCAGCCAAAGGTACACAGCGCACTTTAAAGCAGTGATTTGAGACGTGGCGGTCTCTTAGACGCTCACCTGCTTTGAGCATGTCGACGCTCTGCAGGTTAGGAGGCATATGTCTCAGCGCCACAGCCTTCAGGTACACTTCTGTATTCGCTAGATACCTGTGAACACAGGACACCGCCACTGAACACACTGCTACTGACAGAAACGAGCTCAACACGCTGCTCACTGCGCACTGAAGCTGGCACGATCGGGGCACGCGTTCGGGCGGGACGCTCACTCTTTGGCAAAGGCAAACTCCTCGGGAGAGAGGAACGAGGGATCGCCGTCGGCTCGCGATTTCTCCTTCTCCAGCACGTGTGGGAAAAACTTCTCTATCTGCAGTGAGGAAAGACAAAAAAAAGAAGAAGATGATATTAGAGATATTTTTAAAACTGCAAATGCACTCAAATATATACAGCTGCAGGTTCCGACATCGGTTTCACTCCAACGGGGGTGAATACTTATGCAATCGCAACTTATTTGGAAATAGTTTTACAGACTGTATTGAGTGCGCCCATCTTGGCCTTATTTTTTTTGTGTAATTTTGGGTAAGGGTTTGTGTAAGGGTCATGAATTTTGTGGAAATTCATGACATAAAAGAACAATTAATTACAGTAACCATGGTAACCATGGTGCAGCCACTACCTTCTGCAGTCGGGAGCGGAGGTAGCTGCTGAGGACGAAGCGGATGCGGTCGATCTCCATGCGGTGGACGCTGGCCTTCAGGTCACCCTTCTTCACACGCTGCAGGTTCTCCTCCTGAGCGCGCACGCACACACACACACACACACACACACACACACACGCGCACACACGCGCACACACACACACGCGCACACACACACACGCGCACACACACACGCGCACACACACACGCGCACACACACACACACACACAGGGGAAACCAGGGTTTAGGAGCGTGTGTGCGTGCGTGCATGCATGTGTGTATGTATATGTATAAATAAGCGAATCCATACCATGTGTGTGAGTTGCTCCATCACACACTCCACAAGCTCAGATTTGTTCTCCAGCAGCTCAGGAGAGAACTTCTCATTAAGCCAGGCCTGAACACACACACACACACACACACACACACACACAAACACACACAGTGAGTAAGTGTGAATATTTACCCTCCAGTGGTTTGATATATTTCAGTAAAAACGTTATTAAGTGCGTAAGAGTCTGAAAACACAGAAGCGCAGAGAATAAACTGTGACAATACAGGTTCCTAGGGAAAAATTTATTTAATAATAATAATAATAATATTATTATTATAACAATAACAACAAATTTACATATAAACATAAACAGTACATGAAATATACAAGTTAATATACTATTAAATAAAATAAATAAATAATAATGATAATAATAGTACAAATAAAAACATCAAAGAAAACAGAACGTAATTATATAAAATCAATAATAATATTGAAAAATAGCAATATACTAAAATAGATTAAAAAACTTTATAAGAATTAGTTTGCTTTTTAAATAATAATAATAATAATAATAATAATAATAATAATAATAATTCTCGTTTGTTATTAATTGTATTATTATTATTTATTTATTTGTTTGTTTGTTTGTTTAATGCTCATCATCACACTAAAGCAGCGGTCAAATTTGGCAATTTAATTGAAATATAATTTTTTTTAAATAATAGGGAATAATATTAGAGGATAAATGATAAACATTCATGTCCAACCTGGATTAATAAATTAACTAGACCGTTTCTGCGCACGCGCATATTAGTTGCTCTATACTACGAATTAAAATACAAATATAAGAAAAGGCCATTTACAATGTGTGCAAGTAATACCGAGCAGTCCGTGGTTCTGTCCCAAACCGCGCACTACAGTACTAAACAGTGAGCCTAGATAGTCCACCATGGCGTTAGGGTAACTATGGTAACCCGTAGTGGACCACTATACTGGGAGACTACTCTGTGCGGTTTGGGACGCAGCCCCGGCTCCCCGGCTCCTCACCTCCTCCAGCCTGGCGATGAGCTCGGCCGGGGTCAGCACATCCTCCTCCTGGCTCTCCTCTCCTCCACTCAGCTCGCTGGCCTCCGACAGCGCGTCCGCCATCATGCTAAAGTATATACACAGCTGAACACGTGAACGGAGAAAATGTAGCTAATGTTAGCTAAGCGAACCAGGAATGGACCAGTTTAGCAAATAACTGCTCTTCCCAAAATCCAAGATGGCCGCTTATATATCTATACAGCGTTATTTAATCTTTTGTTAACTCCTTATAATCTTCTGTTGACGTCTACACATGTTTACACACCAAGTTAAACACGTTCTTCCGGGAAAGAAAAAAAAAAGATTCCCGCCATATCGTGTGGGCGTGGCCTTGCTTGACGCGCTTGACGTCAAGCGTCTTCGAGGAGGTTGTGTCTGCGCAAATCTGCGCAGCAAATTGTAACGTTTTTGTCAGATTAAAATATAAAATGAAATGTTTTACAGTAAGGACAACATAACCGTATTCTACTAATTTTATGTAAAAAAAAGTGCTATATTTTATTATTATTATTATTATTATTATTATTATTATTATTATTGTTGTTGTTAGTGTTGTGGGTGGTGGTAGTGGTAGTGAGGAGGTTGTTTCTGCGCACTTTTGCGTATGCAAAATAATACGTCACAACGTAAAACGTCACAACATTTTATAATTATAATTCTACTGGGCATAGATTGAAAGAAATTTAGAGCTTAAGCATGATTTACACTATCAACAAGGCATAGATATAGACTTTGTGTCTGAACAGTGCTATAGAAATAAAATTATTATTGTTGTTGTTGTTGTTGTTGTTGTAGTGGATGATGGTGGTTCTTCGAGGAGGTTGTGTCTGTGCAGGTCTGTGTGATTGGATGCCAAATCTGAGTGAGAAACCTAAAGGTTATTTTTATTAACGCTACAGCAAAGTTGCTATACAGTGTGAATTAAGCTAACTTTGGGCAGTTAGACTTAGCAGCATTTATTTCCTGGTTTTGTTAGAAACTTATTTTAATAAGCCCTTTTAGTGGAAGTGGATCTTAAAATGTAATCAGTTGTATTACTGAGTCTACTGTGTTCATAAGATATAAGAAAACGTTAATGATGAATTTGGATATTTTCAAATCCTGTAATTAAATTTTGATTTATTGATGCCATGAAAAAGTATGCGACAAAACAAAAATCATTTTTAAATGTGTTATTGTGGATTAAAAGTCTAGGCTGTAAACCAATGAAGATACAATATGTGTGTGAAATTACCACACGTCAATTCAAAATGGTTTTTAGTCAGTTCAGTTAATTTCTTCACATTCAGACAGTCAACACTTTGAGGATATTCAGAAGTGTATCATGTGTTGGGATATTTTGCTTTATTAATGACTCCCAGGTTAGAGAGAGAGACAGAGAGAGACAGAGAGAGGCTCAGAGTCAGCACTTTGACCAACAGGGGGCGCTACAACATTAAAACCCTCTCTACAGTTTGTCCAATGCCCTTGCAGCATCATCAGCAAAGCAATAAGTGTCAAACAACAGCAAAGCAACAGCAATTGGTGCAATGTTTGCGTTTTGGAACATTGTTCCTACACTGTCAATCATTTTCTATTAGATTGCTCCCATTACATGTACTGGAGTTTCTCAAAATAATCCAGTTCTTTGAGTGCATTTTGTAACGCCTTTGTCAAACCTGAGAGGAATACAAAGCTAATTTATTTAGTAGAAAATGAAATATTATTTACACAGTACAAATATACATGTTAACAAACACATTACTTCATTGGTGATAGTTTAAACACAGGGATTCAGTCAGTAGTGCGAAGTAATGGATTGCCAATACTCCTGTTTGTTTTAAATATCACTATTATTACTTCTGGTTTTTCCAGTTTAGTAGCGGTTGCATTTGTTTTTCTTATTCAGTGCTTAAAAACGAAACTTTTCCATCACATCATCAGAGAGATAGAAAAAAACTCGTACTAGGAAAAATGTACCTGCTGAAATGCTACCTTCAATTTCAACCTGCGTTAAAACCAACAGATTTGTAGTACATGGAGAATCAAATTATGACAAACTGTGATTAAATCTGTATTTTAAGTTGGGCTGAAAAATAAAGTTAAAAAAAAAAAAAAACATTTGTCAAGATATTCAAGTCATCATAGTGGAAGTAAAACGTCATTCGTGGCTGAGTGACTATCAGAAAGGAACCTTCGTTTATCACATCAGTGAGATTTTCTTATGGCAAACATAAGCTACATTATTCTGACCATGACCCGCTTCAAGCTATAATCACTCCAGTCCCAGACCCAGGAGATAAGAGCAGTTCGGGGTTAATACGGCTGCAGTGCTGCCATGCTGTACCCATTAGGTGGATGCCAGACCGGCACTGAGTACGGGTACGGACGCAACGTGGCCTCGTACGGCCCGGGGAACGGACCTTGCAGAGGATGTGTGGGATGTGTCTGAGATGGAGGAATACTGAGATGAGCAGGGAGGAGGACAGGTTGGAGGGGTAAAGCTTTCATCTGTTCCAGCGCCTCCGCTCTGGTCCGGTCGAAACCTGACAGCAGGTACGGCAGTGTGGGCAATCCAGTCTGGTGCACGAGGTACTGCTGGGTCGGCATTGGCTTGGGAACCATCATCTTGGATTTGTCCTTTCGATCTGGGAAGCGTAGAGGAGACGTGATCTTCTTCACGTAGGCCTCGGTGCTACTGGGCCTCTTGGAATTCGGAGCGTGGGGTTTGTAAAGCGGCTGTACTGACACGGGCCTCCAGGGATCGCGGGAGCGAGGGACGACCTTGGTGAAGCTTGAGGTGGTCGGCATCCAGCAGGCTGGGCCTAGAGACATGGGGACGGGTGTCCGGAGCGCTGGGTGTCTCTGAGTTTTGTCTGGCTGTGTAGCTGAAATGTTAAGGAAGTTGGGGTGAAGTGGGCGTGACAGAGGGGGCATGTCTTTCGAGCAGGGGTAATGGACGTAGGATAACGGCTGGCACATGCGCACACCAGATTCAGGCAAAGCTCCAAAACTTGCCGGCTTCTGCTTCTCTGCTTCTGGAGCTGTCGACTTCTGGGTCGGCACGGCCACGCAGTCCTCAGAAGAAACAGAGAAAGGGGAGGGGCTCCGTGAGGAGGAGGGGGAGGACAGAGGCAGGGGTGAGCCTTCAGAGGCGCGGCTTACGCGTCCAGAAGGTGTGGATGAATGTGACAGGTGAATCACCGAGGGTCTCTCAGGCTCTGTTCCGTCCTCCAGGCCAGCAGGGGGAGCTACGCTCAAGCTCGCCTGCGCCAGACGCTTCTTCTTCTCCAGAGGGGAAATAACAAGGGCGGGGACTAGCGGCTGAAGAAGAGGCTTCTCTCTGAGGCACATGTCTTGAGGTGAGACCTGGTCACTGTCCGAATGCTCCGAGGAAACTGGCCACGGTCCAGAGTGAGAACACACTCCTCTCTCACACGGGTGACTGCCTCTCAGAATTTCCTGACAAACAAGACACACACATTTTAGAGAAAAGTCCAAGAAGCTGGTCAAATCATCCTAAACGTCCATTTCGTTAGTTATTGCGATAGGCTGCAAGATTTATGCTTTTAATTTGACATCTTCTCCAATATCAGAAAAAAAAATTTCAAAAATAAAACAAAAGCCCAAGCTTTGCTGTGTTACATGTTCCCAGGGAAAGGGGGATCTTAAGTAAGACGGCTTTACAAAGCTAAGAACCCTTATTCATCGGAAGAACCCTCGAGGAACCCTTTTTATTTAAAGAATGTAAACAAGCTCAGAAGCACGTCTCATGTGAAAGTGGACTGAATGAAAATGTTCCTGAGAAACACATCACATCACTGAGATATAACACAGAGGAAGTTCACCGGAAGTGTTCACTATCTCGTCTTTCTTCCTGTGGTATTTCTCAGCGTGACAAATTTGTGCGCAAAAAAAAAAAAAAAAATTCTAGCATCAAATGTGCAAATAGAGCTATAGTGAGCATAGTGTTGGGCCTAGTTTCAGAAGCCGAGAGAAAACATTATGATAATTATTATACAATGGCGGAATTTTAAAGCCTGATTTTAAGGCCTGTGAGAACTGTTTTGGTACTGAAACCACATGTGCTCTTTTATTGTGGATGGAACCCCTGAACGAAGAAGAGAAGTGAGTGCTGCTTTTAATTTTACCTCGGGGTCGTCTCCGTCTGTCCTCCGCCTTTTCTTGCCCTCGCCCTCCCTCTTGCCCTTGCCCTCCTCACTCCTCTTGTACTGTTTACGAGGTTTCGATGGAGGAAGCGGCTTGTCTTCCTCTCCCCTCCGATGCCTCTCGTAAGGTAGAACTAACCTGCCGAGAGAAAGGTGAGACACGACCATGACCAGGCTTGTAAATGTAAAATACTCTGCGCGTTCTGATGGGATGACGATCCTGCACCACGTGCTCGCCAGATGCTTTAATTCACATGCAAGAGGGGCAGAATTCAGTCTGAGCGATGGGGATCATGGACCAATCATCAATCAGTAATTGACAAAAGAGGTTTACGATAGACAAACACGTTTCTCAATCTCGATCATTTCTAGATGATCTAAGTGGCTACAGGAGGACAGTGATGATGATGATGATGATGATGTATTGAACTGACAACAAAAAAACTCTAACACTATTAAACCCACTTATGGACATTTTTGTACTCATTGTGTTAAGCACGATGTGCTAATTGTATAAGAATATAATAATAAGACCACTGATATTAGAAAATAAACTTAAATGTTTTATCATAACCTCAACATTTGCCCTGTTTCAAGCTTTATTCTGTTGACGAATTGGATTATTAATATTTCATTTGGGTATAATTCTTGTTTGCATTACGGATATTACCTTTCGTAATGTCTGCGAGTGCAGGTGGCGGCGCTGGTGCTGCCCGGACTACCCCCTAACTCATCATACACGTTCTTCCACAAGCGCCGGGTCGTCACCTGGTAACACACACACACACACAGTGAGAACCTCAAAACACATCCTGCAAGCACAGATGTTACTTAGATGAGATGAGATGAGAAGGAATAAAGCACATCGTGTCGTGCTGTTTTAGGAAAATAATCAACGACAGATTGGTGTGATGTGGTGAAGTTACTGTTACAACACCAAAGTTGATTATTTTCCTATAACAGCGTAAGTGTTTTCTTCCTTTCCTATCATTGTTTTTTACTATAACATTTTGACATGTTACTTTTTTATCCTTTTTCAGTTACATGTAATGTTACGAACATCTGTGAAACAAGTTAGAGCGGCTATGAACAATCGCCCCCTCACCAGCCTCTCTTTTTCACTCTCTCAGTCTCGAAGAGAAACCTCGACACGTCAGCCAAGTCCTCTGCTCTTCCGAAGACGCCGAAAAACCTTCAGGTCCCTGCGTTACCTCGGAGACTCCGCCCATAAAGATTAAAAAAACGTCTCCTTACAGAAAGATTCACCGTAATCATATCAACGATTACACGTCTTTTTTTAATCGGTTAAGATGGGCTGTTGCTATGGAAACCATAACGGATCGCGCACTACTCTCAGAGCTGCTGTCATAGAAAAGCGATCGATGCTTTCTGACCAATCAGAATCCAGAATTCAGTAGCAGTGCGGTATAATGAAATTTTTCAGTTTTTACTGGAACTCTCTCAGTATTGCGATTAGTAAGCAGTCGATTTAACACATATACGATCTCTCAGGATCACACTGATAAACCTGCGTTGACTAAATGCATGATTGTGTGTTTGTGCCGTGGTGTGTTATGAGTAACACAATATCTGTGTGATTATCTAAAGTAATCTGAGTCTTGTTAGTCATAACGCTACAATTTAGCATGCTCAACAAATTTTCTCACACATCTGTGTGTTTTGGTCTGAGTATACGTTCATTAAAGCCTGTTATTTTAGGCTTTTAAACCTTTTTTTTTCTTCTAAGAATGCTTAAAAGAAAGCGCGTAAGTTCACACATTCATCTCTCCAACCTTTGGCCGATAAAGTGAAGGTGGCTAGAGGGGTGAGACCTGCTGTAACCACACACACTCGAGCGAGTGGAAACTTTCTGCTGGCTGAGCGCTACAAGAAAGCAGAGGTGGGCAGAGGGTCTTGCAAAGAGCGAAGCTTCAGGATGTCTGAGGAGGAAAGTTGGACCCCCCCCTCGAGGGCTCATTGTGGTTTTAACGGCCACCGGTTTCAAAGTGAGCTCAGGACAAGCTGGAGTTTCCACTTCAGAGACGGAGCGAGAGTATCAGTCAAGTGATGGCCGCAAAAAAAAAAAAGAAAACATCCATCTCAAAGAGCTGCTGGCCAGAAGCTATGAGATGTTCAGTTAGCAGGCAAACTGTAAGAGCTATTTATGACCCTTCATGGTGCAGTAGATGGAGGCTGGTAGGTGATGGAGCTGTGTGTGTGTGTGTGTGTGTGTACGTGCAAACCTACCGACTCATAGCCTCCAAGTATCTCCACAGCCTTGTAGATTTTCCACAGGTTAACTGAAAAACGCAGAAAGATTAAACATTAATTCGCTGTGAAACGTTCAAACGATTTTTTTCAAAAATACAAAATTTTACCAACCAGCCAAGACATGTTCAGTGGCCAAAGTTGGATTCATTTGTTTTACACTAAAGTTCAGAAGATAATGCTGCTAGCAAGTAAAGCAAGCTCACAGCATTGTGAAAACTGCGCGTCGAAATCACGTCGTTTATCTCAGTTTGTAACAGGTTTTGCGCAAATCTGAAATGTACCCATTATCATCCGAATCACGAATGATCCCAGGGTCAAACTTTTAGCCACGCCTACTACCCGAGTCTGAAAGTCATTCAGCTTCGAAACGGAGTTGTGTCTGATTGTTTTACTTTTTTTTTTTTTAACAAACATCATTAAAATATTTGAAAAAGTCTTCAACAGTAATAACATATTCACATGATTTTCCCAGACAGACAAAACCTGTTAGCGTTAACACGTTTCTCCAACACAAAATGATTTATATTTATATCAGTATTCAAGGAAATCCTGTTCTTGGGGGAAGTAAGAACTCTTCATGATCTGATGAAACCTTAAAGAAGCCTTTTTTTTTTTCAAAGACTGCATCTTTCCCTAGAGAGTCTGGTACCCTTCGTCACTAAACGTAGCCAAGAGGCACAAAACAGGAAAAGGCAAATTGACTGACGAAGCATATTCTTTTTTTTTGGAAGCCATCAGCATACATGAAAAATATATTTTTTTAAAAATTACGAAAAGATCAACATGACATGGTGTACATGCATGTGTAAACATGGAAGTGTAAAGAAAACAATTATATTGCTAAGATATCAGAAGGTCAATGGGCTTTAGGTGAAGCTGGTTTTACTCCATTGTTACCTTTATATATATA
>JAQQZX010000040.1:24459617-24481212 GCA_030068355.1 Notoglanidium maculatum | reverse complement strand
ATATATATATATATATATATATATATATATATATATATATATATATATATACAAAATACAATATGTACAAGATATATGTACAGCATCTCCCCTCTCCAAAAAAAAAATATTGGCAGATTTCTATAACAATTTTGTGCCTAAATATGTAAAGTGTGAAACCTGAGGCTGATTTGTTCCCTCGTTTTAGGTAAATCGTTCTACAGCCACAATCAAAAATAAAATGAAGGACTGAATTATTAAAAAGTCACCATTATATATATTTATATATAAGGACAGCACGGAGTTCACGCAGATATGGTTTAAAGGTGTAGTCGGTGGTTTTGGCAGAAGGTAACTGGACCTACACAACCAGTCAAAAATGTAAACGCACAATTTTTTCCAGGGTTTTTATTCTAAATGGTTAAAAAATGTAAAATGCATGCATTTCGGAATTAAAAGATATATTTTTAACAAATACTTTATCTTAACTTTAATAAATACTTAAAAAAAAAAAAAACAACTTGTTTACCAACGGGAAAAAAAAAAAAGGAAAACGCCTGGGTGAAGTATTAAAGAAGAGACGAAGATGAAGAAGAAGGATTGTCCGCCCGACTAATTTTGATTTGATTTCGATTTTTTGTTTCAAAAGATCTACAAGTTTTGTTTTGTTTAACACTTGTCTTAGTCCAAATGTCTCGTGTGATCGTGTTGATTTTTAATCTAGAGTAAAACTAGAAGTAGAAGAAAGGGTAAAAAAGATTTAAGGTGTACTATGCGCAGGGGTGTTTGTCTGGTAGGCGTTTATGTAAATTCGGACGGCGTTTATGTGGTAAGTCACGGCCCAAAAATGAATCGTAAGACGAGACCATGTTCGCGTGTCCTGATTGGCTGGATGCTGAAAAAAACAAAAAAACAAAATAAAACGCAGACTGCACCTTTAAAGGTTTTGCCCAATTCACAGGTTTGTTTACTCACTCTGTTTGAAGCCGAGATGAGGTATTCTCTCAATGGGTGTGCCTCTTTCCTTCATAAACTGGTACAGGTTCATCACAAACGCCCTCTCCTCGCTCTCTGATTGGTTGGGCTTGGGCTCCTCTGCGCTCCCATTGGTCAGTTCTGAACTCGCCATTTCTCGATTGAACTAAAGATAAAAAGAAAATAAGACACAGTTCTGCGTTAAATACTCCGAATCCAGGGGAATTATGGAAATATGGGAATTACAGCACCTCCGAAGAACAACAATCCCCTAAAAATTCCTGTGTAGTGTGTTCAAGTGTTTTCTATTCCCACTTACAGGAAGGCACTTCTCTTTTTTTTGCTTTTGATTGATTCAATTGCTTTAAATTTCACTTTCATATAAACAAAATTCTCGCATTAAAAAAAAAAAAAAACCCCGATCTGATTCACTTTCTCATCATCTCTTCAAATTTCAGGTGAATGTGGGTTCATATCACCTCCTTCCGGGACGATTCATAGTAAAACTGAGAATGTGTGTTTTTTTCTTCTTCTTCATTTTTAACCGCTTTGAACATGTAAGCTGTCATCCTGTTTGAAGCGAAACACATCGGGGTTTTCACACTCAGAGGGCTCTGCCCCAGGCTGCACTCTCACTCTCATCAGTAACACACACACACACACACACACACACACACACACACACACACACACACACACACACATGGCAATGGGAAACTCATCACACACTTACTGTAACACTCATACTGTAAGTCAATGCAAGCATGCAAGCATGTCCTGAATTAAAGAAGGGATCTTGTGTCTAAAAACATGGTGTGAATGCACTTTCGCATAGAGTCACTTTGCTTTCACCTTAAAATAAAGGTGTGTCTTCATTATCCCAGCAGTGTATTGCGTGCTCATGTGACGCTGTATGAGATTCATTAACTGCATACTTTGATTTGACGTCTTCGTAAATTCATGTGAATTAGCACGTGACTGACGTTTCACGTGTAGGGCTTGTGAATTATTTTACACTTTTTTCAAATTTATTTCCACTTGATTTATAACGTCACATTCGCAGGTGACTCTTGAATATGATTGATTTATTTTCACATAATTTTTTTATGATTTGTTTATTTTACAGGTGACCCTTGCAAACGATTCCTTTATATTTACAAATGACTCTTTCAAACGATTCCTTTACATTCACAAATGACTCTTTCAAACGATTCCTTTACATTCACAAATGACTCTTTCAAACGATTCCTTTGTATTCACAAATGACTCTTTCAATCAGTTGCTTCAACTAGATGTTTTACACATGATTCATTTGACTCATAGGATTTTTGAACACGTTATTCATTTATTTTTTATAAGTGACACTTACACGATTCCTCTGTCACATGTCCTTTATGTTTTGCATGTTATTTGTTTAGTTTTACCTCGATTAGTATATTTTCACATGTGATTTTGTTCCACATGATGTTTTTTTCTCTAAACACATGATTCGTGGTTCATACTTTATGATACTTTAGAAAATATCACAAGCAGATTCAAACAATACTACTGCTAATAATAATAATACTATTACTAATAATAATAATAATGGGAGCAAGCAGTGGTGGAGTGGGATTTTTATTTTATGAACCTTTATTAGTTTCATGTGTAAATGATGTAGTTTTTTTCCTACAGTGATCCAGCTCCAGGATTGCTCTATACATGTATCGTAACTAGAGGACGGAGAGGTCAGAGGGCAAGCACACTGGTGAAACTGAGAAATTGCTGGAGTGATGAAACATTGACGTCAGTTGTGCAATCTTTGTTTTTGAAGAGTATCAAAGGTTGGTCAGTATGAATGGGAGCGATTGTGTGAATTTGGAAATTATCGCCATCTGGCACCGTCACTGACTCACTCAGTTTTTGACTCACTCACTCAGGGACACAGGGCATGTAGCGGGAATACATCCTGGATGACGGGATGCCAGTACGCACACACACACACACACACACACACACACACACACACACACACACACACACACACAAACATACACACACACACAAACACACACACACACACCTAGCACCTTGGAGGAATTCATCTTAGCCAATACACCTACTGGTATGTTTTTTGGAGGTGGGAAGAACCCGGAGAACCCAGAGGGAACCCGGATGGAGACAGGGAGAACGTGAGATGCGGTAACCTGAGCTCAGGATCAAAAATTTTAACATTGTGGTTTTTACAGATTTGTAATGCAATTTCTGTAGAGTTGCAGGGCAAAAACTACAGAAGCTTGTGAAGTTTTTACGTTATCACATTTTTGTGTGTTGGAATGTTTAGGAATTCGATGGGAAAATGATCATTTTTAGTTCTTCATCACACTCACACACACTAACGTTTAAGAAATTGTACCTCCAGACCAACGTGTCCTGAGGGATTTAAAAATAAAAACTAAAAGTATAAATAAACACTAAAAATGAATAAAGTGCCAATTCGAGAAGTGTACAGCAGCATGATACGAATGTATAATGCAAAAGGAAAGTATCAGCGTGATCGGAAAACGTGCGAAATACAAAACGGCAGAGTGGACGATTGGCCGTGTGCAAAAATACGAACGCGCGACAGAAGCACGGCGTTTATCGAGCCGGATCGATGGGTTGAATGTGTTGAATTAGTCCAAATGAACTATGAATCGTTAATTATTCATTTTAATGGGTGGAAAAAGGTTTCTTTACAAACATCTAGAGATGAGCTAATACCTGACTGCATGTGAAAAACAAAGAAATCAGCAAAAAAGATGCCAGCTTGTCTAGTGTGGTGTGGCCAAAAGTGGAAGTGTGCTCAAGTGGCAACCAGAATAAATAAACAGCCAAGACAATGAGGCTCAGTGAGAGGCAGGCCGCAAAGCAGGAAATGAAAAACACCAGGGCAGCACAAACACACACCAACTGTCACAGGATCAATCACACGCTCAACCGTTCAGCAGCGTTTTTATGAAGTGAGGAAAGAATTGTGGTCGATGTGGCAGTAAGAGATTGCTCGCTCCAGAATTCACCTGATATTATTCAGATGAGGAGTTGCGTGACTTGACATATGAGCAAAAAAAAGTACCGGGTGGAAAAAAATAATACTTTTTTTTTTTTAAAAATCCGTTAAAAAGTGACTCACTCAAGATGGCTCTGAAGTTTGAAGGATTTCTGAGTAGAGAAGCAAAAATGTAAATCTGTCATTTCTGACTCTGGGGGTGAGATCTCCTGTGTGTGTGTGTGTGTGTGTGTGTGTGTGTGTGTGTGTGTGTGTGTGTGTGTGTGTGTGTGTGTGTGTGTGTGAATACTGTTATCGTAGTACATGGAAGTAGTATACTGCAAGTCTAATGGTGACATTTTGCCAATATTTTTTTATAGATAGACAGATAGATAGATTTGTGTTACACATGATCTGATATCGACCTCTCATCTTCCCAGGAACCTATTTAGAACCGTCACCTTTTTTTCCAAGCCTTTACCCCCCCCCCCCTGCCTATAAGGTAAATGCAGTTATATAAATTAATAACAAATAAAAACACTTCAGTGAATGATGATGTGTTGCCTTCCTTCCAAAAATACGAGCGGTTCACTTCTCGTAATCCTCGTCCCAGCCTACTCACGCTTCATGGACGTACAGAAAAGAACAACGCAACCGACTCTGTTGTTATTTCTTAAAGAAGTAGATGCTAAAAAAAAAAGTAAAGGGAGGTGTCGCTTCTGCTTCTGCCTTCTTCAACCTGTCGGCCCTTCGCTCTTACAATAAAACCCGCCATGTGCTGGGTGTGTGATTTTACCTTCCTGAAGTGTCACAGACGAGCTGAGCAAACCACGACATAACAAAGAAACTGTAAGTCACATGACTGAGTTGTGGACTGATTTGGATCATTAGGCAAGTCTTTTTTTTATTTGTGTTGTTACATTTATGTTATAATGTAATTTTGTACAGTTCTGATTAAAATCGTGTCGTGAGTTGGAGTGGACACGACTCCTCCAGTCCTCAAACAGCATCACTCCAAAGTTGCGGGTGGAATCCTTCCTTGTGCCGCGATCATCATGCTAACACTATTAGCCCTTGCGCTACGTGACGGCATTCGACACTACTGTATTGCCCGAAGCTCTTTGAGCACTTTTCTATCGTGTTCCTCTTCCTTGTCCACTTCCTGGATTGTGTATTGCTTGATGTTCCAGTACCTCGTGTTTTACGCCCGAAGCCCACGTTCTGTTAGTGCGACGATATTAAAATCTTTCATTTCAATCAGTCATTTCATACTCAACATCTGTGTGCGGGGATTTTTGTTTGTTTGTTTGTTTAAGCCAGATTTCCGCTCTTACAGACAAATCATACGTGAGTCATCGCATGATTCAAATTCACAGATTTGGTTTTTGGAAATGTTCACGTAGTGCACGCGCATTTATTTCTTCGCATGGAATTTCTGCAGAAGATTTGTTTATTTTCACAAGGCTACGGTAACTCAAATGACTACTGCTGCGGTGAGCAGAAAAGCATCTCGGGACGAGATGTATGAGCTGATACGTGGAGAAGGTTCCACCATGGGTTCCACTCCTGTCTGATGGACAGGATGGATGAAGATTGGAAAAAAACCATTGTCTGATCAGATGAATCTCGATTTCTGCAGCAGGTTGTGAGGGGAGAACAGTTCAGGCTGGTGGGGGTAGTCGAATGGTTGTGGGGAATGTTTTCCCGACACACATCGAAACCAAACAGACATCGTTTCCTGTCTGAGTACTGTTGCTGACGCGGTGCCAGCATGATGAATGCGCCATGTCACACGGATTCATGATCATGACTCCAGATCTGAATCCATCAGCGCACTTTTGGGATATTGTAGCTCGAATGACAAATCTGATCCAATCATATCCACATGGACCAGAATCTCAAAGGAAAGCCAACATTAGCTTGGCGTTCTAAATAAAGTGATTACGTCACACGTGTTTACTTGAGGACAATTTGAGAGCACGGCCTGCTGAAACGGTCATGTGTGAGCACTTATCCCAAGTGTGAAACGTGCGATTGTTCCATAAACAGAATTTCAGTCAACATGTCCAATATCATGCGCAAATAAAAATCCGCTCCACCAATCAGCCCAGCGGGCGCGAGTGACTGTACAGTAAACCCTCGACTTTCCGTTTGACGTCTGCAGCGGTCGTTCAGGGGGGCCTCGCGTAAATAAAGTTCACTCGCAAGGTTTCAGAGTGAATTGAAGTTCCTCAGAGACATCAGAGCTTCCCAGAAGCAGACCTCTGAAATGACTAACATCGTCAGTGTTGAGGTGGCTGCTGCTGCGACTGAGTAATATTGAAGATGTGGGTCCCTTCTCTTGGTAGCAGAATGAGTCATCTGGAAGACAAAGTCGAAACCAGTTCTGTGTTCTGTCAAGGGGATAATATTGCAAATGTGGGCCACAAAGGGGTAACCCTAAATGAGTCAAAAGTATCACACCGTCCTCTATGCAGACTTTTTTTTATGATAGCTTCATTGTCAACACGTAGCTTCTGACCAGATTTGGCTCATCTTCAGTGAAATTTCACCCGCAGCGTTCAGAGGCTGTCGTCTGCACAAACACTTCCTGTGAAATTGACAAAACTCAGTTTCGAAGAAAGAAGCTTTTTTTTTTGTTCTTGGAATCTGCAAGGCTAATCGAATCTGGGAACTTCTGCAATACGAAGAAAATCTGTATGTAACTCAAAACCAGAGTTGCAGAACTTAACTTTTGAAATTTTTCACTTTATTATTACATCAGACGTTTGAAGCACAGGAGAAGGTATTTCGTTGATATTTCAGACCACAAAGCTGTTGAATGCGACATTCCGGTTTCAAACAGGAAGCAGCTTGTTGTCCGACTGCTGCTCCACCCCCACTCCCACCCCCTCGAACAAAACCGCGACTAAAAACAGCCTGACACGACAAACTTGCCGTAAGCAGGCTGTCTTAAATTTCCACCTTATTTCAAATTGTGCCAAAAAAAAAAAAAAAACCTGTGCGTGGGACGCGTCAATAACGTCTCAGAACGAAAGTCAGTCCGCGAACGTAAGGGACGCTGACAGGAAGGGCAGCTCTCGCCGCTGGAAATATGCAGCTTCCGAAATCTGACGCAAACTATTACACACGCAAAATAAAATGTTACTTCAGTCCCAAGTGAGTCACAATCCAAGCACAGAGTTTAAAAAAATCCAAAAAAACGCCATCCTGTTGGAATTCTTGCCTTCTGAAATTGTTGCACTGAAGCTAACTAGTTCGTCTAGCTCAAAATAGTTTTAATGATTTTCCATAGATAAAAATATAATGCCAAAGTATACTGTATATGTACTTGTAATACCGCTGTAATTTCAGAGACCATAATTATTTAACATCTAGCTTTGTTGTACACTTAATATTAGGAGGCGGAGCTTAGCGGACACAACATTACAGAGAAAGCAGTAACTGTTTTCTCCAAGGTGTAATCCAATAGTAATCCCGTGTTTCCAACAGCCAGTGTTTCTTCTAGTGATGTGAACCACTTTTGAGTGCGAACGCCCCACTTTCCGTAAATACCGATCATCAAATAAAAGGCAAATCAGGTCATGAACATGTGGAAATGCACTCTCTGGGTTCAAAATAGCAAGAATGGGCATGTTGAAACTCACAGTGTCAGCACAGGCATAATCATACTAAGACACTGATGAGTGTTGACCTACTGGAACACACACACACATACACATGCGTCAGTGTAAAAGTCTTGCAAGATGAGAAATGGGGGAAAAATTGCAACTGACTCATAGCAGCCCTTTGAACATGTGCTCATCTGCTGATTCTGAATTCCTGGCTTCGAGAAGGTTCACAATCATTCCGCTTTTCCCGAATAAATTGGAAATTGTAACTCAGATTCTGTGGCCTCGAATCCGAACCGTCATACTCTGAGCAGCGCTGCTGAATTCTTCATTCCCATCCACGCTGAGAACGGAAACCCGCGCACATCACAGGTTTGCTGTATATTAATGCGCTCGCTCCGATGCGTTATGGTTGCTATAGTGACAGCTAGTTCACGGGTACTTGTACGGCGGACGCTTCAGATACGCGTGTGTTTGTTTTGCTTTGTTTATTTTTGCGGAAGGAGTCTCCAGTGTCAGAGGAAAAGCCGTAACTCCGGCATCGTCGGGACGGACGAGGTTACGCTTACAGTTTCTCCGTTTCTCTGCGTCTTATTAACTTTTAAGAAAGAGAAAAAAGTCAGGGAACGATTGTTTCTACAGCACGTAGCTGATATAATGTAAGAGAGAACAGGAAGTAGTTTTGCAGGTGTTCTATAAATGGATAGAAAGTGTCGTTCATTAATAAATGTAAAACTGGTAATAAATGGTGTTAGATGGGTTGGGAACCAATGCTCGGTTCCAAATTAGACCCGAATCCAAAACGCCAAGTAAGAAAGCTAGAATTTTTGTTCTGCTATCCAGTTTCTCATAACCATTTATTTAAAAAATATATTGTCAAACAAGCAAAAGTGATCCAAAAGCACAAAAGCAATATGAGAACGGGAAAATCTGGTGTGGTAGCTCACAGTGGCTCACCAAGGGGATTTCAAAATAAAAGTCCCTGTGGTTCGTTAGCCATAACACCTGCGGGATTTCAAATTAAAGGTATTTTAGAACGTTTTCTTAATTTAATATGATAAAGTGAATACACATTTACTTATTTAGATATATTTATTTATTTAATTTATATAGATGTATAATATAATATTTATATTTTCAGATTAGAAAAAGGCTCTTCAATGCAATAATGCAGTCAATATCTTTTAATTAAAGTTGTAAATGGTCAAAAGTGGTCTCTTTTTTTTACCATTTTGCAGTTGAAGTGGGGTTTTCATAATAACCTGAAGCAGAAATAAAGTTGATAAAATTCAAACTTGAGTGTTAGATTGCTGAGAGGAGTAAAGGACTTGCTGTTTTCGGGAAAATAATCCACTCTGAGGTGGTAACAGTAACTCTTGCTTCTTTGCACCCATCATTGATTATTTTCCTATAACAGCGTGATGCAGCGTGTTTATGCCATATTTGGTCCATGTATATGCCTATGTATAGTAGAATTACCTTTACTACTCTGTGCAGAAAATAAGTAAAAACATTGTATAACTTTTTTAAGCGTTATTTATAGGATGTTTGTTTGAGAAATGGAGCCAAACTCTAGTTGATGAAAATGAATGATTGAATTAGCGGTGTTAAAATGTAAAGTGCGTCATTTTTGAGCTGAACGGAACACACAGGCGGCGTTTTCACGACTCGTTCGTGGTCCTACCTGGTTTGGTGGACTCTTCTCCTCTGTTCTCTCCTCTTCACACACATCTATGTGTTCCTCTTCACCGCTCGCTTCTCCACGAGTCTCCGACACTGAAAACAGGGCGATGTTTTCGTTACAGGCCATATATAAAGACACACGTATGAAAGGCGATGAGGACAGAAATACACACTGCTGCTGTTGTTTTTAGCGGCGTGATGGCGTTTGTGATTGTGTTCCACTTTACACATGCATTTTACACACACACACACACACACACACACATACACGTCTTCAGTAAAACCACAAGCAGCAAACACACAAATCTACTGTGCACTTTGAAAAGCGCTGCGGTGATTCGAATGCGAGTGATTGTACAAACAAACGGCGCTTTTGCAACGAAGCTGTTCCGTTCTTTCAACCTTCTCAAGCACTTGTCAGATAAATAACACTCAGGGAGTGTATTACAGCGTGGGTTACAGTTCAATTAACGTTTTATTACAGCTTACAGAGCAAGCAAACAGGTACCGGCTGCCAGGCTTACAGTTTAGATAGATTAGATTCTGTTTAAGACTCTTACATATATGTGTCTTTACAGAGATTATCAAAAAAACTCATCTTAAGACATCATTAGAGATCAGCCATTTCCTGTTAGAGCTGTTTAAGATCAAATTAAACTAAAAGCCATAAACTTTTGCTCACGTTCTAAAGCCTTTTTCTAAATTTTCAAGCCAATTAACTCGAGCTCATTTCACCAAAGTCAGACGTTCAAACACTTTTCAGCATCAGATGATATCAGGATTTTAGCTTCAGGTTAAAATGTGCAGCATTTACACTTTTAAGGTCTATTCATTCAGGTCACAGTACCGAAATGAAATTTTATGGTCTCGCAAAAAAAAAAAAATAAATAAATAAATAAAAAATAAATAAGTAATTAAAAAGTGGCTAAAAGATAACGCTGATTTATAACATTCTTTTTATAGGTTTTCTATAAAGGTGACTCGAACCAATTACAAACAGATTTAAAAATGTAAAATTTCACATCTACGCTGGGGTTTTTAACGTAAAAGCAAGCTGTTCCACAATTTTGGTCTGTCTCTTATCTTTTAAAGTTAAGATAAACATGGTCGAGTGTAAAAGTTTGCACACCCCCATGGATTCCGATTGGACAATTGGTGTAGCTTTGATATCAGACGCTTTGATCCAGAGCAACTTACAGAAATGAAAGGATATTACATTTTACATTTATCTTATTTATACAACTCAGCAGTTGCGGGTTAAGGGCCTCGCTCAAGGGGCCCGCTAGAGACTGGGATTTGAACTCCTATATGTAGCTTTATTTTACTATTTATTTGCATAAAACTATGGCTCTGAAAAAAATGAAACATGTGTGTGTTTTGAAACAAAGACAAAAACCCGAATTGCAAGATAAAAAAGAGAACTAAAAAGGACCGTGTCCGTGACCTGATTTGAAAAAGAAACTTCTGGAACAATTTCACTTAACTCTTTTATCAATATTGACAGCTTAACATATGATTAATACGATACGGCTTTTTTTTATTACGTCAGCTGTGATAAAGAAGTGATGCCAGTGATTCTGATTAACGCCCACATGATCTAATCGAACACGCAGTTGTAATTGTAAGGTGCAAAAGTGTTGACTCTTACTTCCAGAAATACATGAGAGAGAAAAAAAGACTGAAATAACAAGTAAGTGAGAGAGAGAGAGAGAGAGAGAGAGAGAGAGAGAGAGAGAGAGAGAGAGAGAACTGTTCTAATATGAAACCACATGCTTACAAACCTTGCTTCCTGTCTGTGTGTATAAACCACAGCTCAATGATGCCTCAATCTAATATAAAATATTACTGCACAAACACAGCACGGGGCTTTCCATACACTTTCTTGTGCATATAGCATTTATAATATATACCATTTAATTACTCTAAACTTTCAGAGTAACTTTTTGTACAGCTGATATCACTATTAATATCAGTGTTGTGGCTGGGGAACAAAAATATACACCACTGTTATGAAAAGATAAGGGAATCTGAAATAGCGATAACCTCAATAATACATTATAGTGGATATTTAAAGGAGATGTAAAAAAAAAAAAAAAAAAGTGTGATGTTTCACTTTTTTTCTAGAATATACTTAAGCTTAAGTGTGACCTTCTTATAGCTTAGCACTTTCTTCACGCTTGCATCACTTCAGCAGTGTTATATTATTCATTATACCACTGCTGAATTCACAACTTCGACTGGTCAGAAGGTGTTGATTAGTTTTCTATAACGGCACGTCTATCAGCTGCAGGTCACACGCGTACATTCATCCCTGTAATCGTATTCAGACGCTTTTTGGTAAGGAGTCCCCAGTGTCAGGACAAAAGAGTTGAGGTTTCTCTGTAAAATGAGCTGTGTCTTTTTTAAAGACAGGCTGGTGAGGGAACTACTGTTTATAGCTGCTATAATGTAAGTGAGAACAGGAACTAACTTGTTTCATCGATGTTTCACAACTATAAATGGATAGAAACGCATGATGCGCTGTTTAGTACATAAAAAGAAATCGTAATTGCTGTTTTTTAAGCGAGAAAAATGCCTCAGGATGTGCGGTTAGAGGAAAATAAGCAACTCTGTGGTGGTAACAGAAACTCACACCAGCACACAGATACTACACATAAAAAAAAAAAAACTGCTGTCATGTGACTTTGCAAGTCTTGCACTTGTCAGAATGTCAGCACTATTGGAATAAAGTGTGTGTGTGTTTGTGCTTCTTTATTTGCAGAAAGCTTTTGTGTCGAATTATAGACTGGCTGTGGCCTGCGCCCTACCCAACTTCCCCTTCCTCACTTCACCGCTCCTTTCCACACATATCAGAGGACTCTGCGCTTTCGAGATCACACACTTCCTGTGCTGCGGCAGTCTCTTAATTATTTGACTTCTGCATTTCGTTTGCATTGCCACAGATGCACGGGGCAAATAGAGGCAAATGGGCACGTACACACCCAGGTTGTGTACACTGATTTTTTTTTTTTTTTTTGCTACTTATGTCCTTTTTACGGAAACCTCTGCACCATGAATCACTGTGAAAGCACACTGAATCATTGTGATATTGCAGTGACAGCAAAGTGATTACAATGGCAGGACCAGAAGGTTAAAACCCAGGACTGCCAGAGAGAGACACATTCGGGCCCTGGAGCATAATTATGGAGTTATATTTGTGTCAAAGATCAACTGTGGCAAGATTCATTTATTCATTCATTAATACGATTCATTCGAATGACTCACGGTGTCATTCGCCGATCGATATGCACACGTTATCTCACGTTACGAGTTATTTCACATGCAAGGTTTTATTGCTGATTTTTATTTAAGTGCAACCCTTACAGCTTTAAGACGTTATTTTTTCGCACAATGAATCACAAATCAGATTCATGTTATTCGAACCCTAACTTTTCCATTGATGAGTCTGACTTCGACGGTTCTTCGATCTCAAACACTCAGCCCATAAAAGGAGAGCTAACTTATACAGATTTACACAATCAGCCAATCATTGTATCAGCGTTACAAAGCAGAAAGAGGGAAAAAACCATGTGACCTCAGTGACTTTAAATGTTGCATGGCTGTTGGTGAGTTTTCCAGAAACTGCTGATCTGGGCTTTTCACACTCAACAATGTCTAGAGTTAATACAGAAGGATACAAGAAACAAAAAAACATCCAGTAAGTGACTCGGGCTCACCGAATCTCAAACAGGTGAACGCTGTAAAAAAGACCAGGTGATGCTTTTTCTGTCTTCACCTGCTTTTTTGCTCATGACGGTTGTAAAGAGTGATTATTTGAGCCAGCCAGTCCGTCCGTTCTCCTCGAAACTCTCTCTCTTTCAGTAATAATGCGTTTCCGCCTGTTGATTGCTGGATGTTTTTTGTCTGTGAGATTGTTGTGTGTGAAAATCCCAGGAGATCAGCAGTTTCTGAAACTCGCACATCTGTCGCCAACAACCATGACACGTCACTGAGATACTTTATGTGAACATTAACTGAAGCTCTCGACCTGTATCTGCATGATATTACGTACTGTAGGCGTACCAACATGATTGGCTGTTTGGATCATGAATATATATGATGATGAGCTGCAATATGATCATATGATGAACTGTGTTGATACTGTTGTTGTTAGAGTGTGTTTTTTTTTAATACAGATACCAGTTAATGCCTGGCCTATAAAAGCCTCTTTCTCCTGATAAGCTTCATATGATAGTGTGAAGCTGTGAAGTTATCAGATGCGGGATTTTACGCTCGAAGCAGTACTGTACTGTGTTTCTGTTTCCCTTAACCACTTCCTGACTTCTGCCTACAGACACAAATATCTGACTTCATACGCTACGTGACACGACCTTGGCCTCTTTTATCTCGCTATAACTCACCTTATATTGTCGATTAGGATTTACACAGCGCGCGTGCACTTCCTAAAGCCGAGTTCATATCGTAAGGTATTGAATAGACGCTGGATTATATTGAGTCCACATCCGGAAATGTTCTTTCTCACGTTAGATTGCAAAAAATAAATCAAACAAGTTGTTCATAGGTGTATCTGATGTATAAATAGAAAGCACTCTATTACTATTATTAACTTATAATAATATATACCTGTATATACACACGTATTGTCAAGCATTATAAACATCGTGTACTGGGTTATAACTATATGTATCTTTAACTGGCCTTCATGTGAATGTATTTCCTCTCTTTGTTTTCTAATTATTATTTTTTTAAATTCTATTACTTATTATTATTATTATGACTTATTTTTATCCTTGTGCATTCTATTATTACTTTTTAATCATTTAATTTTTACTATGTGATCCAGCACTCTGCGAGAGCCCATGCATGATCAGTTTGATTATAATAATAATTATTATTACAGTTAAACCTACACGAATGAATGAATTCAAAGTGACTTCACTATAATCTATCAATGACTAGTTAATAATCATCCACTTACATAGAAGTAAAAGCAATAAAATTAAAAAATCAGACATACCCATTGTGAAAGTGTGTCTCTCCTCGAGCTTCAGATCCGTGTGTGTGTGTGTGTGTGAGAATGTCTTCCTTCAGTGTGTATTCTCGTTTGTGTGCTCTCACCACAATGCAAAAGGCTTTCGAAATCTCGAGGTCTGAACCAGATTGGTTGCTCCAGTTGTCATTGGGCACAAAAAAAAACACACTTTCACTTCCTTACTTTCTCAGGCAAAGGATCATGGGAGTTGGAGTTTATTTGTTCTTTTTTTATTTGAAGAGTGATGATTATTAATAATCACTGCTGTGGTTGTAAGACGTTGTGCAAAGGAAAGGCTAAAAACAATATTAAATAGATTGGATACATATTTAGGTATTATATTAGACATTGGTTTAATCAAATATCCAATCTCTTAGTTGTCGGTTCCTTTTTTTGGACTCTTAATTACCCAGTGAACCCTTAAAGAACCCTTAAAGAACCCTTTTTTTTCCTTAAGAGTGTATTTATTAACTATATGCATGTGTATGGCACAAACATCAGATTATTGGTAATGTTTTCTTCTAAACGTATAAAACCTTAATTTGACATTGAGCTAAACTGTCTTTGGACTTAAACAAACAAAAAGCGTTCTTTTGAGGTTCTTTGCCTAAATAAGAGTTCTTAGCCTCCTAAACAGGTTCTACTTGAGCTCTTTTGTCGATCGAGTAAGTTGTAGAGATCTACGCATGACATTTAAACCAGTTTTTAAATGAATTGTGCAGGTTTTTATAAGGCGGAAGGCATTTCCGATGAACTTCATGAAGTCTTCAAGAAAAAGAAAAAGCTTCTTCATGATTTAAACCAGTCCAAAAGTCTGAGTGTGCTACCGAGAACCGTTCTTCTTAGCTAAGCGGTTCGCAGAATGTTATAGTTCTAGGAAACATTTCTTTCAATTCTCTCTGTACTAGGTATGTTGTTTAAAAATAAAGGCTGAAGGGTTTGTTAGATCACTAAAGTTTCTTAGCCGTTAACTTTTTTCTGATCTGAAATGAGTAATAAGTTTGTAATAAGAACTGCTATTGCTATTTGGTTGTGAGTATGTTTAAGTAACATTGTAGGCATGTCGTACGGACCCAGAACATCTGTAAAAATGTACGGAAACGATTTGAGCTAATGTTGCTGTATGCCTTTAAGTATCTTTTGAGTAAGGTTTCTTTCAGCTTTAACTTTTACGTTTGTATTAGCAAGTAATTACTTTTACTCTGATAAATTCGTCATTGCTTCATATGACGTTAATCCATTTTCCGTCACACGTTTTGAAGAAACAAAAGATCAGTGGTTATATTTTCTGTCACACATGAATTCAACAATGAAGTTTACATGAAATTACATGAATCTGAAACACAAACAAAAACACAGTAGTTCCACTACTTTAAACTCAGACTCGTTATAAACGTGCAGCTGAGGTGGTTTAGGAAAAGGTTTAGGTTCCCAAAATGGCAGCATAAATTAGACAGATTAAAGAAAACCTAATGATGATTAATTATCAAGGATGAAGAAAAGCAATGCTAACAATTAGTCAGAATCAATCATTTAAAAAATAAATAAATTCAAGACGTTTAACCGTTATTTCTCACCTGTCGAATCAGTGAATCGACTCAAAGATCCGGTTCAAACAGCCGAATCAAAGCGCTGACTCATTTAGCGAATGACAAAATGAATTCTCCCCTCAGAGAAAACTCCTGTGGTGAGCGAGATGTTAAAATGGCGATAATAATTCATCTACTGTATAAAACACGGACAGTGCATTTTCTCTAAAAAGTGAAGTCCCCACAGGTCTAGCGCCCCTGCTGGCTGGCTGCAGTAGAGTTTTTAGCATCCCCGTTTGTTTCAATGACAAATCAGTCCATTTCCCATCTCACTTTTCTTGTCTAAACTGCCTTTCCATCTAAAGTGTCTAATTCAACAGGTTTCCCTTTGCTGATATCTGTACATGTTTGATTTCCCCTCAGAAATTACACTGCTCAAAACATTAAGGGAACAATTAATCATCTCAGTAAAACACCAAGTCAGTTAAACTAGGATATTGATCTGTCCAGTTAGGAAGTGATTGTGACTTAGTTTCACCTGTTTTGGTGCAAAAACAGGTGCACAGGAGGGGCAACAGTAAGACAACCCCCAAATAGGAAATGGTTTTGCAACGGGTGACCACAGACCTTTTCTCTCTCCTTATCCTTCCTGACTGATTTTTTGCTAGTTTTGCATTTTGCGAGCGCCCTTGTCACTACTGGTAGCATGAGGCGGTACCTGCAGCCCATTCAGGTTGCACGGGTGGTCCAGATGTTCCAGGACGGTATGTCCATACATGCGATCTCAAGAAGGTTTTCCGTGTCTCTCAGCACATTCTCAAGAGCGTAGAGGAGACACCAGGAGACATGAGGAGAGCTGGACAGGGCTGTAGACGGGACAGGGCATGAGTGCATGTACACACTGAGCACATTAAAGAGAGTCTGAAGATGCCACGGTGAACGTCATGCTGCCTGCACATCATCCTGAATGACCGGTTTGACTGTTGGCCAGTGACGCTCATATTAATTCAGTTTCTCCAGCTGAAAGCTTTCTGGATAGATGTATATAACGAGAGTCTGGGAACGTGACCATATTCATCTGATCATTTCAATCAGAGAAGTGGGCGTGGCTAGCAAACATGTGACTCTGCCTCTGGTCTCTACTGCGCAAACTCGAGAAAGGGAAAGTCCCTACTGCGCAGACTCTAGCTGCAAATTTCACAACATGGTGGAGGTATTTTTGCTTGATTTCTATAGAATGGGAGTCACACTGTCCAATTATATGCATTCAGAGAAGGAAAAGACTGGGCTGGAATTCAATGCTAATCAGGTTAGCTAGCGATAACGCTGAGGATTGCATCGGTGTAACAAAAAAACGTACTAACATTTCAGTGTTCGAATTCTGTCTACAGAAAGTCATACAAACACTAAGTGCTTCATTTTACTGAATAAAACAGGACGTTGTCACTGAGGTGTGAGCTGGCTAACGTTACCATGGTAATAACTAGCTCATGCTGCATGGAGGATGTTAATCTGACAAAGATGTAATGATTTCTTGCACAATAGACAGATTTTAACGAATCGAGTTAGTTTTGATTCAGTGTGACTATCCTGATACAAAAAGAATACATCATATTATTATTTTCTGATTTTAATAGCATTATTTTCCCAGCAGGAACCCACATCGATGTGTTTTGTTTTTTTTTTTGTCAGAAAGTGCAACCCCGTTTTTTAAGACCCCACTAAAGAACCGTTCTTAGCCTCTAATATCTGGGTTGATATTTTGATAGATTTTAAATATTCCTTTCAGCTCTAACTTGCATCACAAATGTGGCAAATGACTAATTTTACTCTGATAAATATCATATTAACCCCATTTCTGTTTGGGGAAGTTTCTCCCTCGAGTCATTTCCCAAAAATAATAATATTTAAAAAAAAAAAAAACCCACTAATGAGAAATGTTCCACATTAATGACTAATTACAACTGTAAAGAAGCACTGTGCTTTTAAATTGCATAAAAAATATGAAATTACAGAAATAATTGAAAATTGGAAAAACATAATGCCGTTATATTAATTATAGAAGCACTTATGTACGAAAATGTGTAAAACTATGAGCTAAATTCTACAAAACTGACGGCTAAATAATAATCAGTTGGTTTTTGTTACCATGTTTTTTGTCTTTTTCATGACTGTTTTTCGAAAAAGAAGTCAATTCCTGCACGTCCGTTAACCGTAAGAAAGCAAGCTTGATTATGCGTTCGTGTATTGATCTGTCAGTAGTCAGATTTTATCTGTGTTTTTATGTACTTTTTCTTTGTTTCCTTGGAAATGATGGAGAATGGGGGATTGCCCCGATCCAGAGACGAGTACGCGGGTCTAAAGAGGCACAGGTGAAAGTTCTCGTCAGAATTTCCCCTGAGCACATATTACCTCAACAACAACAACAGCTCTGAAAGTAAGTATGATAATTAAGTTCGTGACATGATTGTCAGCTTCCAGCCTTATGTAATGTCCTCAAGATGATATTTTTGATGCCGTTTTAAATTTTTAATTGTCTGCATTAGAGCAGATCACTGTAATATAATTATAGTGTGCTTTCATTTATTATAATCATTACTCAATTTCCAGGCGAATTTTGAGCCGGATTTAAACTCAAACCTACAAAATGATGAAATAAACGACAGGCAATATCGCTTTACTTTGAATATGGTGTTGAAAAAAAAAGAAAAGAAAAGAAACGGAAAGCCCCATCCTGATTACTGTGAAAAATATTAGCTTTGTTTTGAATCTGTGAGCCGTTATGATGAAGATGATGATGATGATGATGATGATGATGTTGTGTACTGCACCCGGTTTGGCTGCTGAAAGTTTCGGATCCTTGTTATGAAGGGGCCTCTCTCTCTATCTGTTTCTATCTCTCTTTCTCTCTGTGTCTTCCACCTGCCCGGATAGTCCCTGACATTTAACCGAGTTTAACCTTTAAATGTCAGAACGAATAACAGAGACCTCAGCCCAGAGGACAGACACACCAAGACGAGTTTCTCTGGTAAAAAATATTAGACAAAACATCCGCCTTTCTTCATTATTGGGAACCAGAGAGGTGGTATTACTGCTGCTGTACACCCCCTTCAATGCACAATCACACACACTCACACACACACACCTACGACGTGTGCTGAGGGGATCAAAAGGTGTGAACAATTGACACGCACACAAATATCAAAGCTTTTAGCTTATTGTGTCACAATACCTGAGTAGGACTTCCTGTACAGCCCTGAATCTTCAACTCCCCAATGTTTTTTTTAATAATCTATGCTTACCTATGATTTAGGCTATTGTTTCCAGCATCATCAGCCAGGCATAAAAGCGCTTTATATGCTTGATGTGTCTCATATCGAGGTGCTTTTCCGTATATGTGGTTTTTTAAATTCTATTTTTTCCCCAAAAAATTTAACATAAAAGAGGTGAAGGGAAAACTGGTGCCACCGTTGCGGAATCTTCACTGAGTAATCAGTCACTGTGATTAAGAGCTGTTAGCCAGTAAGAGCGCAGTGTTGTGGAAAAACTGGTGATGGGGAAAGCTGGATGGGGAAAAAATGACTTTATATGAAAGCCCTAAAAACGCCTGGATTTTCTTTACTTCCATTTCCCCTGAAAACCGATTCCTTTTTATTTAATTTCTCCCAACATGAGTCATTATCATGAGAAAACAAATGAGATAATCCCAGGATAACTTTCTTGTGATGTCAGAATACTCAAATGAGACCTTTTATTATTGTTCTAATTATTTTAGAATCTTGATTAATTCAAACAAATTGTTTATTTATTATTGGTAGCTCTCCAGGGAAATTCATTTAATATTCCACTCAAATCAGATGACAGACACAGATCAAACAGATTAAAGAGTCAAACTGAAAGCCGAGATATAGTCGCTATATGCTGTTATATTCTCCATTTTCAATAACATACAGTATACGGCCAGAAGTATGTGCACCACCGACCATCACACCCGTATGTGGTTCTTCCCCAAACTGCTACCACAATCTCGGAAGCTCACAATTGTATCGAATGTCTTTGTACGCTTTACAATTTCCTTCATTGGAACTCAGACCTGCCCCGGCATGACAATGCCCCTGTGCACAAACCCAGCTCTGTGAAGACATGATCTGATAAGGTTGGAGGGGAAGAACTCGAGTGTCCTGCTCCAAAATCTAATAAAGCCTTTCCAGAAGAGTTAAGGTTATTATAACAGCCAAGAGAAGAATAAATCTGGACTGAGATGTTCAGTGAGGACATGTGAATGTGATTGTCAGGGGGACACAAACTTTTGGTTGTGTAGTTTCTTTGGTTTCCTACATGGAGAATCTGGTACCTGACATTTTTTTTAATCAGCTGGCAAAAAAAAGAATGAACAAAATGATTCAAAATGGAGTCACCTCCACCATCCAGAGAGGATTTCCTGTATTCAAACCACAAGTATGAGACAGTTTACAATCAGTGAATCAGGACTTTTTTTTTCTTGTTTTGGTAAGAGTGTCCCTTTAAAAAAAAAAAAAAGAAAGAAAGAAAGAAAGAAAAAGAAATGGTTAAGGAAACTTTTCAAATATTTTCCACGATGTTCATCGTTCTAAAAATTTCAACTGGAATAACACCAGGTTAATCTGTAACTCCATCCTCACCCCCCCCAACACCACCACCAGCAGCAGCCCCCCCCCACCCCCCACCCCACCCCAAGTAATCTGACACATGTGATATTGTCTGAAATGATATTAGTGGAATGGAAATTAGGGAGGTTTCAGTCTGGCAGATTCAGTAGTGCATCTTACTCAGCCTGAGATCACACCATGCTTTCAGAATATCACAGGGCCCCATGGGGTGTGTGTGTGTGTGTGTGTGCGTGCATGTGTGTGGAGCATATCAGATTAACCCTGCCGAGAGCCGTGTGAGAGCCGTGTGAGAGCCGTGTAAGAGCTGTGTAGTTTATATTCACCAGGACAGGAAGGGCAACAATTGCTATTTATACACATCAACACCAGACCATGTTTTTCCTAAAAGAAGAAGCTCGGCGGTTCTGACGTATGCATGACCAGCAGGTTGTGAGTTCAGTGATCCCAGATCTTATTAGCCTTTTGGGCAAATCCCTTAACCCTTAACTGCACAGCTGCACTGTATGTGCAAATTGCTTTCGACTTAACGTTCGAAGTCATTTTGAAACCAATATTTGTAAATGAGTCTTATACTTATCTGGGACCACCTAGAGACCAGATCAGTTTCCCCATTCGAATGATCAGCACCACCCACACTCATCAGTTGCAGTTTTTAGTTCTCCTAGGGTCTAATCTCATGATAGAAAATGAATAGTAATCCAATGCTTTAAAAAGAGCCTATTGACCATTTTGGCTTGGTTAGCTCATGTCCATGCTCAGCCCAGATCATCCCTTGACTGGGGTCGCAGGGGTGCCATGCTGGAGAGGGCAGACAGGGATCTCCAACGTTCTTTGTCCTCCGACACATGCAAGCTTGCGGTGCCTCACAACAGCCAGTCGTGACTCCTGCTTGCTAGCAAAGGTGTCAATTTGCTGTCTGATGTACTCGTTGGTCTACACTCAGTTTCAGACCATGATCTGATACTAATCACTTGGTCAAATAATTACTTAAAGGCCCACTATGTAGGATTTTGACTGTATCTATGAGCAGAAAAGGACACATGTACACTACCAGACACCCCTACTCTTTTTCATAGGTTTTTCTTTATTTTTTTTGCTTTCTACGTTGTAAAACATTACTGAATACATCA
>JAQQZX010000040.1:24403905-24426508 GCA_030068355.1 Notoglanidium maculatum | reverse complement strand
CACACACACACACACACACACACACACACACACACACACACACACACACACACACACACACACACACACACAAGGACTTAACAAAAAAAGATGTTTCTCTACAGTGTCCATCTCTAATGTCTCTCTCAAGTTAGTAGCCGGTTGCAGAGGCGCGTCAGTGCAGACTTCAGTCATGCGGATTTTTTTAATGCTGAATTAAGTTGTTGATTTTTGTCTGGAGTTGCTGAGTTTGAGTTTAAGCTCATTTATAGTCACTGATTTTGCGTTGAAATGCTCATTTTAACTGGAATTGCTGATTGAGTTAAGGTGCTAATTTTGAATTGAACTGATCATTTCTGATTCTGAGTCGAAATGTTAATTTTGAGTCACTGAGTCGAAATGTTAATTCTGAGTCAGAGTTATTCGAGTATTAGTCGAGTATTTGGAGTCGCTGATTGAGTTGAAATGCTGAGTTTAAGTGGAGTCGCTGACGGAGTTAAGTCGCTGATTTGGAGTCGCTGATTTGGAGTCGCTGATTTGGAGTCGCTGATTTCGAGTCGCTGATTTCGAGTCGCTGATTTCGAGTCGCTGATTTCGAGTCGCTGATTTCGAGTCGCTGATTGAGTTGAAATGCTGAGTTTAAGTGGAATTGCTGACTGAGTTAAGTTGCTGATTTGGAGTCTCTGATTTGGAGTCGCTGACTGAGTTAAGTCGCTGATTTGGAGTCAGGTTACTGAATTTTAAATGAACTGATGATTTTGAGTTGAGATTTTTTTTACTCTCGTCATTTTGAGTGAACAAATCGCCTTACGGCGGGACGGGCTCTTGTACAGAACAATGAGCTGACTAGCTTGCTAGTTCTAAATCAGCTGACTAAGTCTAATCGTCCTGAATACTATTAATCCATTACACGCTTTAACTACTGGCAGTTATACTATAATAATAATAATGATGAATAATGCTATCTACCTAAACAAATGTCTCTCAGACGGGATGTAGACATGACTTGAAGACACTTCTATAGAGTGAATGTAATAATTGGCGCAGGTCCGGATCAGAAACACTCACCCCCTTTACCGGCCAGCCGGATATCATTGGTGTTTCCTTCGTAGGTGAACAAGGCCCTGGAAGAAGAACAGAGTGCAGTTAGAGCTCTGCACAATGCCGATCGGACCCGACACAACACTTACGATAAAGAGAACCACAATGTGGTCATTTTGTTCACATTTCCCTGCATCTGGAAAAGAGCAGACACCTTTCTCATAATGAAAGTCTGAGGCAGTTCTGTGGTGCTGGCGGTTTCTGCAATAAGGGAAGCACAGGTGTCCCAGCCAGAGCATGCGCATCTATAGCTGCGTGTGTGTGTGTGTGTGTGTGTGTGTTCGCTTTTATCCGTTTCATCCGCTGGCCTGGCCCGCTGTTTCATTCTCGTTCTCTCTTTATAAAGGAAAGGTATGAAAAAAAAGCAGCTGAGATGCTAGCTGGGGCGATACAGTTTCCAAAATAAACACAAATAACCTTATTAGCAATGTACTATTACATATACCAAGTGATCTCTAGTGGGTGGTCGTGAGGCCATCGAGGTTTGTTCATGCGTCACCTCATGAGCGAGACGTTGCTAACGACAGTCTCTAGCACTCGAGAGCTGCCTCTGTGTTATTAAAGTCAGCCGGACTCGTTTCGCCGACTCTGCAGTCTGTGCAGTATGCGAACGAGGGGGTTTCTGACATCAGGAGCCGGCCGGAGGGAGATTTCTCCTCGTAAAAGGGAGCTGAGGAATGAAAACACCAGACGTCAGGGCCACTTTCTGCTTCCCCCCCCCCCCCCAAATGGCATTGATGTGTGAAATTCTTTCCAAACACCGCTGCAAAATCCTGACTGGGCAGTTTGACAGAGCACAATGCCGAAAACGGGTCGAGCCGAGGATTTTCTACACGGCAAAGTGAATATGTGTGAAACAAACAGAAAGTGAAAAGGAAGAAGAAGAAAAAAAATCCCCATCCGCATAAAACCTGTTCCTTTTTCTTGCTGGCGCGAGGAAGCTGGCGTTTGTTTTGCGCTTAATCAGCACCAAGGATGGAAAAGTACAGGAGCGGCGAGACTGGACGCATGCGGCGTGACAAAAAGAACCTCTAAATGCATTAAATACCGCACGGCGCTGCTGCGTTCTCCAATCCGATCGGTCAGGGAGCGTTGATTCGTTTCCTGTAACAGAAGCTCCGAAGTCTGTATTAATGAGCTCCTTCTATCGGGTTATCGTTTCTATAGCAACAGCTCATTCTGTACGCCGGACGTCCTGCGTGAACAAACCTAATAATAAACAACAAAACATGTTATTTAGCAAAAGCAAAGCTAAACGAAGAGTCGTTTAAATATTTAACAGTTAAGGATCGGCGATTTGTAACTTTGTACGTCCGTTTTTTCACGGAGAACTAACCGACGCTTCCTTCCGACCAATCAGAGTCCAGAACTCGGCGGCTGCAGGTTAGAAAATATTCGCAAAACAGTTTTCCTGACTGATTCATTTTAGCGAATAAAAACGACACGTTCAGAGGAATGAAAACACAACGTATTTCACGTCATCACGCCGTCTTCCTTTCTGTCCATCAGTCTCTCACTGCTTCTGTCTGTCTCACCGTCGTCTTCTCCGTTTCTCTCTTCATCTCTGTGTACGCACACGTTCTCGCTTTTCAGCCACATTGCTCATCTTTCTGCCTTTACCCTTATTCTGGTCTCTCTCTCTCACTGCAAGTGTCTCTCTGAAACTGTCTCTCTCTCCTCCTCCTGCCTCCTCATCCGCTCGCGTAAAAGCTCTTCTCCCTCTGTCTTCTCTCCATCTGTCTCCCCGCCCGTCTTTCTTCACCTATCTTTTGTGCTGCACGTTTACGGAACACGCCAGATGGCTGATCTTTATTTATTTATTTATTTATATACTCTTCTTTCCAGAGAAGGAAGTCACCGAGGCGAGCGGAGCGGAGTCACGGCCCTGTGAGGGAACGGGAAGGTAATTAAGCGGCTCGTTTCTAATTACTTTTCTTTTCTCGCCCTCACAGGAAGCCGTGGTCGCCGTCACTGCAGAAGGGTGACTTCCTCGTTACCAAATCTGCACTGTAAGTTATATGGAGAGTTGCAGTACAGGATACACACACACACACACACACACACACACACACACACGCACACGTAGGCCAAAGAGGAAGCTGTACTCAGACAGATAACCCAAAATGGCAACCGTTTCACATTCGCTTCATTGAGAGCGTTTGGCCGAGCCTCCAGGTGACTGCGCGGCGGCGTGGAATGCAGACGTCTCACATCGCGTTGATGCGCGGCTTCTGGTTTGTTGTTAAAGAAACCTGCAGCGCGTTCGATTAAAACCAGTTTTGGACTGTCTGACTGCAGCATTTTAAGATTATTACTCATCACACTGTAATTTGATCCCAGTCTATAACAAAGCGTTCCATAAAGTGGTCAAGATCAAACACTGGAGATTCTCTTACGGGGACAGAAAACGACGGCGTTCTACGCGTCCCAACAATCGGAAAACGATCCACAATCGTGCAGAAAACAAAGCCAGTTTGAGTTCCATCTGTGCGTTAGCGCGTCCATCGCCACTCGCCGTCACGTGTTTGAGAACGGCGTCCTCCTATTGGTGGATTTCAAACGAGCGTCGCGTCGACACGACGAGCCCCGGCACACTTTATAAACTTCCACGGAAGATCTGACATAACTGGGCGCGGACGTCGTCCAGAGGCGTCTCCAGACGTGTCGATCGCATGACGGTCGCACTAGCTCCTCAACGACAGCAGGAAATCTTCCCGTTACAGCGCCACCTGCAGTACCGGAGCACTCGTATGCAAAAGCAGAACAGCACCGGACGCTCGAGAACTCCGATCCTCAAACATTTTGCAGCAAGAAGAATTTTAAATTGTAATATAAAAACCATCGCGACGGATTTATTTCGTGAGCGTTGTTTACGTTTAGCAAATATGTCGGGGAGCCAGAGATCGTTCTATTCCTGAACTTTCCACTCACTCACACACACACACACACATTCGGTCTGAGCTGACTTTGGTGCCTGCACCCCTGCATATTAGAACTTCGATAACGTGGATTGTGAGCACCTCGACTGCGACACAAATTAAAAGGAGTCCCAGAGAGAAACTAATCCCATCTGAAAAGGGCTCCCGGAAATAAGGTTCCCCTTCCAAATTTCGCAAGGGAGTACACGAGAGACTGCGAAAGAGACGTGACTCTCGCAGACTCCGGGTGTGAAGGCCACGTTATGCGTGCTGAAACCGCACAATCGTACAGCTGCCTTCAGTCAATGTCTTCAGCAAAAGAATTGTAGTATTTCGGTTCTACGCCACTCTGAAATCCAAAGGCATTTGTTACATTTTATACAAGGACCTTAGGAGGTCGGGTACGCACGCTGTGTTTATACACGCAGCACAGAAGTTTGCACTCCTCCTGCTTTCGGTGTGAAAAAGGAAACGTCTCAGAAAAGAAACCAGAAGTTGACAATCCATCCAGCGCAGATTTCCTCATAAAAATCACTTAATGCACAACTGATATTTTTTTTCCACACTGGCAGCAAATCTTAAAAATAAGAAGAAGAAAAAAAAGCTATGTAGGCTGATTTGGTTGTGAAATAAAGATCTCAGTGCACGTGATGGTGCAATGCTTTACTGTACCAGCAGTTAAATCCCAGTAAACAGGATGCTGTGCTGAAGTCCGAGCACCTGGAAATGCAATCAGCTGTCATGCTGGAGCAGAAAGTGAGTCACACATGCATCCTGCTGGGGCTCCTGACCCTCCTCCTCCTGCTGCAGCACACAGCCTCATCCTCATCCTCATCCTCATCCTCATCACAACACGCAGGCTAGTTCCTTTCACTTTACAGAAAATGGTAGCTAAGCTGAGCAAGGATGTAGTTCTAGCAGGTAAAGCCTCCTAACAGCAGCAACACCCACACTGTCCATTACAGCTAGCTTTCTGCTTTATAACGCGGCTATGAGGCGTCGTAAAGCTTCATTACTCACCAGTTAGTCTCGGATTTCTCATCCACCACCTCCTTATAGGCGGCTGTGAGCGCTGGGCCGTTTTTACTCAAATTCACAGACATTATAAATAAAAAAACACAAGGTTTACACGCACGGCGCACTTGCAGTGAGACTCGGGCAATGGGACAGCGGAGCCACGCCTACCGGAAGCGCTGGCAGTTGCGTCATCACGCACGCCAACGTCTGTTTTTACAACACGCTCGCCTTCTTCCGCATTTTATATGTATTTATATAATAATAATAATAATAATAATAATAATAATAATAATCTTTGCTTTTATGTAGGTATTTTCGTTTCGAATTCAAAGTTTAGAAAATCAACAAAGAACTTGACAATAATCAAAACGTAAATAAGGATGGAGGAGTTTTTCATAGATAGAACAGTTTAAAATAAAATTTAAAAAAAAAATCCACAATTGACCAAAAAAAATTTTTTTTTTACATTTGTTAAGTGTGGGGTTTGTATTTTTTTTGTCCCCCCCCCCTGTTGTTGTTGATGGTAGATACAGATTTCATAATGAATTAGACGCCGAATAAATCAATAAACAAAAACATAAAAACCGAGCGAGAAATAATAATTTTAAAAAAAGCTTTAGTTTTGATTTTTAGTAGTAAAAATCTACAGGTGGTAAAATAAGTATTACTTTTCATTTCGTTTCTTTTTTTCTAAGACCCGCCTTTCACCGAGAACGCCGCGCTGTGATTGGTCGATTCTTCTCCGCGCAACATTATAGCAAGTTCCTTAAAAGATGAAAAGGCGCCGACTAGTGGTCATATCCGAATACAACTCTCTTGTAATGATCTTTCGTGTATCCAAGCTAAATACGAGAAGAAAGAGAATATTTTATAGAAATGGAAAGAAATATTCGACATTCGGTGACTGGTTTCATGTGAACATGCGAGTCGGATGCAAAAAAATAACATTTATTTGTACTTTTAAGGGTTTTTTTTTTTTTTACTAGTCCACTAATGTCACATATAAATAGGTCAATCATTTCCAAATCTGCAGTGTCAAATGTTTTGCTTCAAAATTTCATGCTCAAAATTTCCTCTGTTTATTGTTGATAATTTTACTCACATCCAGATAGACGTGCTACGGACGTCACATCCTGCACTGCGGGGGAAAAATCCTGTAGATTAAGGAGATAAGCAAGGTCATCACCATCACCTTTCTGTGGAGCTCACATGTCCTCCTCGTGCCTCGGTTCCCAAATAGATATGGATAATATATCTAGAGAAAATATTTCCATGACGAAACAGATGCTCTAGAAAGGGTCTTAAACATATCGAGCTGGTTTAGTTCTCCCTCAGGTGACGTAGATGTCTATTAAGCGTCACAGCACATCCGTGTCCCCCCTTAAGTTTATTGTAATGTTTAAGAACTTACATTAAAGACAGTTTAAAACCTCATTTCCATGAACGATAATGATTCAGTCACAACATTAAAGATAAATGGGCTGTTTATGCGACTTCTATCCAAAGACAAACTGCAATAACGACACCGTTCACAGGGTTTGATGTTTAAATGTAAAAATTCCCTCGCATCAGCATGTCCTTGTGCGTGCTAGATTAAAGAAGCAGGACGCTAATGTTAGCCTCAGTGAGCACCTGCTGTGTTTATTAAGGATGTCGGAGAAAAAGAAAAAAAAAAAAAAAAGATAAAGATTCAGTCGTTTAAGGAAAAATGAAACAGGACCAGATTCAGAATGGCCTCAGAACACCGGTTTCACACGGCAAGAACGTCTTTAGAGCTTTTAAGTTGTAAAATGTCTCTTCTGATGAATCGACATTAGCGCCGTCACTTGCTCTTAAACATGCTGTATGTACAAGTTGTGGTTATTTATTTATTTATGCTACCAAACCAAACCAATTTTTTTTCTAATCATAAATTCTATATCTAATGACTGAAATGGCTCAGAACCAGTAGGAATCAGCTGTCCACAGCCCAGGACTCCAACATGAATTAATCCAGGAGAAAGTATAAAACCCAAAGGAGCTTTATTCACCAATGCCAACACCTCTGAGGTTCGTTTCAGCAGTTCTGAGAGCTCGAGGAGAACGTCGCTCCGGCTAACACCAATGTTCAGTGTGAAAACACTTAGCCAGGAGAGGCTAGAATGGCTCAGTGTGTGTGTGCGTGTGTGTGCGCTGTCCCCGCTGCGCCATTCTCCTTCCGAAAGTCTTCAGAGGGCAAAAGCATGAGATGTTACAGTACAGTTCTGGTCGTTGTACAGTGATGATTAAGGCTAGGTTTGACCGAGGATGAGGATGATGAGATGCGAGAGCGTGCAGAAGAAGATCCCTGATAAGGCTGTATGAAGAGTGCAAAGTGTGTCCGTACTGATCCGTTCCAGCGCTGTTCTGAGGTCCGGAACCCGGTCAGACGGGAACACGTGTCACGCCACGTGATGACTGATTGTAGTTTAGTAGTGGGTAGTGATGACAAATAAATAGCAAAATACGTAAATAAATAAATAAATAAATAAATACGGCAACCAAAAAAACCCCCAAAAAAAGCCAACATAAAACCAGCGCGAGCAACGACACAGTGCAACGTCTTGTGAGAACAAAATTTCAAGTTCATTAACTGAAAGAAAGAAAGAAAAAACAGAAGCAGCGTTTACATTCAGAAACAATCCAGGACCAAAAAAAAAAAAAAAAAAACCCTTTCACCAGTTTTAACATCAACTCCAAAGGCACTCTTAAAAAAAAAAAAAAACCCCACAACCGGTCCCGTCCTTCTAGCGCACGCATGCAGTAATTCACGCTATAGAGCTAAAAATGTGTGCATCCCTGACGGTCAGATTCGTATGTCCATGCCGAACATCCCCTTCCAGATTTATTCTCACTTTGCCCTTATAATAAGCGCCACACCTCTGGAAAGGCTTTATTACATTTTGGAGAGAAAGTGTGTAACGCTACAGACCACAAAGACACGCTCGACAATTGTACCGCACTTTGTGGATACAGTTTGGGGAAGAACCACATAATGGTGGAAGGGTCAGGGGTGCACATACTTTTGGCCATATAGCGGAGTCATTGAGATGAATAGTTCTATTCGACTTATTAGTGTTGATCAACAGAATACATTAAAAAAAAAAATTTTTTTAAAAAGAACATTGAAATATGTGGAGTTTGCGTTTGCCACGACTGCCCCAGGAGGTCCCTCGTGCTGCTCTTCTCCTGAGCGAACACTGACGCACAAAGCCAGTCTGTTACGCTGGCGTACAACTGACAGCTCTACATGGTGCTAAACGTTTCCTCACGGGAAAGAAGTCATGAAATCGCTTCCTTCAGTCGTGTCTTTAATATCCATATCGAGTCGAACTGAACGACAGCCCGGTCCCTCTTCAGAAGACTTTCGGCCACGCAGGTCGTCACGACGGCGATGTTTTCTGTGCGCCGAACGACACCGAGCCTCGGGAGTGGAAGGCGTTGGAGTTGGCGTCTAGACGTGAGGACTTGTATCAGGTTTAAGCTTTTGTCTTGACCAAACATCACGAGATGTCTGAAGATTGTGGCAACGTATTTATGAGTTATTCATCTCCAGACCATCATCATCATCATCATCATCATCAGGTGGACCTGAGCTCGAGACAGCGTTCATGCTTGGCCAACATGCACCGTATTCCTTTGTGTAAAAAAACAAAACAAGTCTGGCATTTTGTTTTCCAAGCACCAGCATATTCCAGTTCCTGGATTTGATGAGAAGAAAAAAAGAAAAAAAACTAAACAAAGAGACCAACCAACAGAACCCATTTAAATTTACTAAATCATCTACTAAGCTAAGCTGATCCACAAATCCAGTCTATTGTAACGATCGCTGCTCTGCTAGCGTTATTCCGAGAGAACGCTGAGGATCAGAGTCGTTAAAATAATCAGTTGAATTGCAAAATATTCACTGACTGATTTGTTGAGAAAGATCTCAAGTCCAGCAATAATAAACACTGGCTACAACCGAATGCTAACTCGATAAAGGAAGAAATTAGTCGATGTTGACGTGACTAGCTGTCTCGATGTCTCGCACGCTATAAAATAACTGAGTTGTAGACAAAACTCTGCTTTACATGTAAACGTAGCATGATTCCCCCCCCTTGCTTCAGGAGACCATAAACGTGACCCTACATTCAAACTAGCAGACGACATTCGCGCGTGTCTCTTGCGGACGCGTCCTGACCGCTACCGTCGTCGCTTCGTGTGTGCTAGGCTTTGTTGACGGATTAGCTAGGCGCGCTAATTAAACTAGCTATGTACACTCACCAGAGGCACTAGAGATCTCTGCTTCTTCCTTCCAAACCAACTGTGCGTAAGTGTAAATGGGAACTAATTTGTAAATAGGAACTCAAGTTGTGAGAAATGTCGGAGCACGCGTTGCACGTCGGATTGGTCCGAGGAACCGGTCGAACGATGGATTTGACGCTTTACAGGATCGCGCCTGATTTGCAAAGAGTCGATGAGATCAGATTGGCTCAGTGTTCTTCACCTACGTGCTGTAGAAAAATAAACGGATGCTTGCTAGCATGAAGCAGTGGAAGCTTATTGTTTGGAACTAAACCCGGAGAACCCTCTCGCCAACGCTCACCTTCCACTTCAGAGGCATCTCCAGATTAATAAGCGTTTACAGGCCACAGGAAGTCCAGATCTTGTCCTGCTCACGTTGCAATTACAGCATCTACACTCAGTCACTAAGCTAGCGTATATAACGTTAGCGGCTATTTGTTACTAAAACTTACGCTCTCGCTCGGATTCAACAAAATGCACGTTCCAAAATAAATAAAGCGGCACTTTAGACTGAAACAGGCGGAGTTCGTGTTCACAGTCGTTCGCTACGTTATTGCTCCGAGAGGTTTCCAACAAAGCAAACGGCTGAATTGTACGTACGAGCGTTGGCCTCGATCCCGATCCCCCCTCCTGAAAAAAGACAACACTCACTTTAACATATACTGTGAGAACATGCATACGTGGTTTTAGGTTCTATAAAATCTGGTAAACAAGAGAGGATGAGGACTTGGCTTGGGTAATGCACGACTGTTCTTAACCCTGCAACGAGATATAAGGGTTAAAGTTGACATTCACAGGAAAGAACCGCTTCAAGCTGTCTTTGCTATACCGGGTCACGTCCGTCACGGACACGTTCCTCACGCACACACTCGAGACGGGTAACAACATACGCTGGACGGTATCCGTGTGTCCCGTTTAATCCGATCCGGAATCATTAAAAGGTGAAACATGGACCGTTTCATGAATTCGAATCGCTCAGTGTTTACATGCACGCCAACCCTACGAAACCGTATTGTCGTAGCTCTCCCATACCCCCACCCCGTTTGCTCCCCAATATGGTTTTGTCCAATTTCCCACCCACCACCTTTCCAACGAAGGAAAGACATCCAGACAGCCGCATCTTTCCAAGCTCTATCCGCCCTCTTCCACATACATGAGCTCACAGATGCCCGTGATTGGCTGAGGAGACAGTAAGCCCCTCCCACCCAGAAAGCACGGCTAGTTGTGGGCGTTCTGGCGTTGTAGGGAGTCGAACACGTGACCCCGGAGCGACAGATCTGGATCGTGTTTCCTGGTGAGCAGGATTATGGAATCACACGAAACAGAATCAACGAGATCTTTTATACTGGTTTCCAACAGGGACAGATTTTTATCTCCAAAAGCTAGATATTAAAATATCAGAATGTAATGTGAATCTGATCATCAGCCCACACCTAAATATGATCATTCTCTGATTTCAGATTTCAGTCGTCGAGTCTCAGCATTAGATCTCGTACCGAATTAAATCTGTGATAAAGAATGAGCAGATTATTCAGCGCATGTACACTGTTAATCTGATGTCTTTACAGTTTCTGTGTCTGAAGCAACCCATGTATTTTAATAAATATAAAATATTAATATTAGGGATTAATATTAAATGATTAATAAAAGAAGTATTTTATTACTTGCACTTTTAGACTTATTATTTTTTGTTCCTTCTTATTATTGTATTTAAAAACAAATTTAATTTCTTTTTTTTGTTTTTCATCCAAAATGTATGTTTTATTATTATTATTATTATTATTGCTATCACTAGAGACTTGAAAGAAAACAATGTTCTGTGAAATTTCCAACTACAAAAACTCCCAAATAATATATATATATATTCTTTTAGAAAGAAACCTGAAGTCTTTCTGTCACCAGTTTACTGAAGTGCATGTAAACACACCGGATGGGCAGAAATGTTATTTATCTTACACGTATTAATCGTAATTTGACATTTTCCTCTCTAAACACGGAAAGTGGGAAATAAGTAACGCAGAAATCTAAAAACAGGAAGCCTTTGTATAATCGGGATTAAACGGGACACGCGCGGGGGCTCCAGAGTCCTGTCCTGGCTTCTCTAATACAGACGTACTGCTTTATTTTTAACATTCGCTAAACAAAATCTCGCTTAATAAATAGGATGTTCGGCTTGAAGAGGAACCGTTGCGGTGTTAATACTGTCATGGGTTATGAAGCGCACCGTGCCCCTGAGTGTAAACTGTTAAGAATGAACAAACAAAATAATAAACACACACACACACACACACACACACACGCGATATGTACAGAAAATGCCCGGAGACGGTGTGTATGTGAGAGAAGCCTTTCGCGTGTATCTCCGGCTGCTCAGCGACCCGAGACACAGCAATACTCAGAAACAATGCGTCACCAAAGTAACAGTCAGAAAAAAAAAGTCTAGTTTCCCGGGTTTGTGGTCGTCCCGGGTGTTTTCCAGGCTGTGCGTGTTTCCGGGCGCGGCTCTGAGATAACGGCACGCAGCCGGCGTGCGGTGGTGTTCTCGGGTCTCTCCGCTCTCTCCGTCTCCTCCTAGCCGAAGCGTCGGTGTTGATCCATATCTACCTCTCTCTCTCTCTCTCTCTCGTTCACTCGCTCATGTTTAAAAAAGTTAAAACAGGTTCCTCTGTGCGTTCGCTCGCTGCGCCGTGTTTGTGCGGACGTACGCGCTCCTCTCACATGGCGTACTTTGTCGTCCATTCTCTCGCTAGTCTGTTGTACCTGCAGGAAGGAGACAGAGAAGAGAAATTTACATATATAAATCACTTAAGGCACGCTGTAACAGGAAACTAGCCGACGACAGCGTTGTGATGAAGCAGAGTTACTGTTACTGCCTGGAAGCTGATTACTTTGTCCAGGAGTGTTTTATTGCTCCTATTGAATAGAAATTTGCTAATGATTATTACCAGTGGAGCATCTGCCACACAAGTCCCTGTGAATGAGCTGTTACTATGGTAACGATAACTTAGTAGAGCGAGCACATTCATATAAAGCTGTCAGCCACCTGCATACGTGTATGCGCTGTATGCACGCACCCCTCCAAAAGTATTGGAACAGCAAGGCCAATTAATTTGGTTGAAAACATTCTGTTCCGATACTTTAGCTCACTTGAAAAACTGGGTGGTTTGATAAACAACATGGAACATAACATACTTTGTAACACATCTAATCTAGATGTAAATACCAGGGAATAAAAGCTTCTTCGTCTTCGGTGCACTGGACTGGCCTTGCTGTTCCAATACTTTTGGAGAGGACTGGATGTATCTATATCTATCTATTTATAAAATATACCCTGTGTATCTTACATGACGTACTGAAACGTTTTCAGCACACAGCGGTGTAAACGTGGGACGTGTCGTCCACACCTCACTCACTTTTCTCTGTCGGCTTTGTACGTGTGCGCGATCTCGGGCACTAGAGGGTCATCAGGGTTCGGGTCACATAACAAGGAACAGATGGAGAGCAGAACTACAAGAAAGGAACAATGTGACTGCATCTGTTTCAGGTCCAAAAATTATATTTTGACTACAAACAACGAGTTTTCTTCTAACGTTTCTTAAGGGTGTCAATAATTTTGCAACATTCTTACATTCTTTTGAAGGGAAAAGAAACAATCACTGTTTAGATACAATTTTTAATGAGGGGTGCCAATAATTCTGGAGCAAAGGCTTACCTTTTGATACGGTGAGTGCAGGAGACCACTGCGAGCGCAGGATGTCGAGGCAGATGCTGCCGTTGCTGTTGATGTTGGGATGGTAGATTTTTGTCGTGAATGCGACCTGGGAACGAACGTACGCAAAAATCAGAGTCGAATAAACATCGATTCAGACTGGACACGTCACGTCAGGACCTCAGGTAACTCCATCTTAACAATATTAAAGATCACACCTACTGCGACCACACCTACTGCGACCACACCTACACGAACCTTGGGAGGTTTAAATGGGTAGTCTGTAGGGAAGTGGATGGTGAGGAAGAAGACGCCACCTTGGTAAGGACTGTCATTCTGGAAGAGAAGAAAAAATACTTTAAATACTGTGATTACTGTAACTGCAGGGAAATACAACACTGTTCCAGTGAAGGAGGCGTGGCCTCCGGGTAATATAACACTGTTCCAGTGAAGGAGGCGTGGCCTCCGGGTAATATAACACTGTTCCAGTGAAGGAGTCAGTCATATTAATGGAGGCATGGCTTCTGTGTCTGTTAGTCACAGTGAAGGAGGCGTGGCCTCTGGGTGTCAGTCATATTAATGGAGGCGTGGCTTCTGTGTCTGTTAGTCACAGTGAAGGAGGCGTGGCCTCTGGGTGTCAGTCATATTAATGGAGGCGTGGCCTCGGTGTCAGTCATATTAATGGAGGCGTGGCTTCTGTGTCTGTTAATCACAGTGAAGGAGGCGTGGCCTCTGGGTGTCAGTCACAGTGAAGTGCATTTTTATCATAAATCAAAATCTAAGAACATAAAATGCAAATTGAGCCAAAATTGAGAGAAGCTATAAGGAGAAAAATAGAGACTCACCGGCCCCATTATCGTGGCCTGCCAGTGAAACACTGAAAAGAACAGAAAACAACACGATTACAGCGTTTACACTCTTTACACCCAACATGTTTAATAAGACTGCATGCTTCTCGTTTTAATGAATAATTCATATAAAGACTGATTGATGGAATCGCTGCTCACAGTCTTCTCCCACAGGTCCGGCTGAACACTGGGCAGGAGGATCCCTCTGTAGATCCGTCAGCTCCTGGGGAGGGGAAAAATATTAACAACACAAACATCTCACCGTGCTCAATCACAGCATTCAGGTCTTTCCAGAACCTTCACCTTCACGGGATCTCAGATTTCGCTCCACGCTTTAGCCAAACGTCTTTGTGCCAAAAAGCGGAACAAAAATAGAAATTGAAAGAGCGCGAGTGGATGAATGTGCACCGCTAAAAATAAATACCATGAACAAATCAGCTTCAGAGATGCACACGCTAATTCGGCTCGGCTGCACCTCCAGCACCGGAGTAAAGGGACTCACGCCGCAGCCATTAGCTGGTAAACGTACATGTTCCTGCCAAAGTTCCACTAAAAATAATAAATGAGAATAATTTTCAGAGAACCGGTTTAGAAAGTTCTCAGAGCGTTGTCTGTTTTCTGGAAGACAGTTCGAGTTCGATGCTGTTTACAAGTAAAACAATTACGCAATCAAGTTCTAAAAATATCTCTATAAACCAGCTCCAAATAACTTTTCCACTTCTTCCTTACGCAACACAGGCCAGGAACCAAAATTATTGGCACCCTCGATTGGCATGGATTTAAAAAGATTGCGGGCGGGAAAAATGCCTTTGTGGTTAATTTGCTCGAGCTCACACTCGATGAAAATAATACAAACATTTAACTGTAATAAATTTATTCTAAGAAACCATAATTATTGGCACCCCGTCTCACTTGTGAGACAGGACGTCATGGATGACCTCAAGTGTTCCTGAACATGCAGGTGACATGAAACAAGTAGGATATAAATGGGGACATGCTTCAGTTTCATCATGAGCATATAGAACTTCTAGGGGTGCCAATAACTGGATAGATAGACAGACAGACAGACAGACAGATGTAGAAAGTTGAGAATGCGTGACTCGGAGCGTGCGCCGGTTTACGCCGTACGCCGTGGAGCGTCGAGCCTGAGTCACGGCTCCAGAAAAGGCTTCTCTAAACTTAGCAGCGAGAGTTCACCAGCTGTCTGCTACAAGGAACCCCTCAACAACGCCCCACTCGAGCATCTACACTCACACACTGCTCAACTATCAGTATTCAAACACCCATATTTTACAAATCCACATGACTTCTTACATGTTTTTATTTTATTTCCATTCATGTTGGTGTAGATGTTGTAAGTGGTGAGCAGACGGATTAGAAAAATAAAGAAAACGGCGTCACCTATGAATTAATTGTAAACCCCCCTTCATTATTCTTTAGTATTTGTGCTTGTTTTACTAAAGTGTGCTAATTAACAATATTAAATGACGTGTGAAATCATTTTAAAATGAAATATTTTTTATTATTATAAAAACAAACTTTTTTTCCTCTGGTAATTACTTTTGTTGTTTTTTTTTTTAGAGCCTTTTTAGTGTTTATCATGAGTACTAAAACTATTTTTTTTTTTTATTATTATTATTATTATTTTAAATTTCTAAGACATCGTCGCATCCCTTCATAGCGGCACAGTTTTCTTTGACGCTAGTAATTTATATTATTTACCACAATATGAATATAAATAAAACAATAATATTTTACATTTATTTTTATAAAGTATTGAACAGATTCAATAAGGTACTGCTAGGTCCTAAAAATACTGTCGTCCGAGATGGCACGTTTAGTATTTTAATTGCAATACCAATATTGTATTTTACTTAAACGTAAATGAAATATACAATGTTATAGAAATATTACACATTAAAGAGTCGTCATTAATTAAAAAAAAAAATCTTTAGATAACGTTTATATAAAACATTGTATGATATATAAAATAATAAATATTCTGCATAGCCCTGGGTACAAGTGTACACATGATTCATTTTGTAGTTTGTACAATAATATTCAACATTATACATGATTTCAATATAATAATTATAGAATGTTATATTAATAGAGTCACTGGACAGATTTTCAGCTCTTTTTTGTTTGTTTTTATTAATCAGAAATGTGTTCAGTAAGAGGTGTGTTAGAGAATAGTGAGTGAGGTGTTAGGTGATGTGGACAGTGTGGTGAATCTGTTAAAAATACCCTCGGTGTCCCACTGGCCCTGTTTGTACAGCCTTATATGGCCGCGTCGACATAGAGCGCAGGAGCTCAGTGCGCATGCGCAGACACCATTCTCTCCCCATTGACTAGCACTGACTACAGCAAAGGATTTTTTTTTTTTTTTTTTTTTTTTTTTAATAAATCTTTTTTTTTTTTTTTACACAGTTTAAATCGACAGATAGATAAATCATCTGTGGAAGTGTATAAACGCAGTCAGCATCGTGTGGTGTGTGTAAAAACGACAAATATGCTGGCTATTCGGTAAACAATAACAGATGAAGTACGATGATTAAAAGCATCTGATGCACATTAGAATGGACTTAAAATAGCTGTGAAAAATATTTTTGTAAGAAAATATATCACCGTTGGGGGGAAAATATTTATGTTCCGTATTCGTTCATAGAGAAATGCTTATATTTGTCATTGTGTGGACTGAAAAAATAACGGGAAAATAAACAGCCAAATGTTTTATTAATTATGCGTAATATTTTTAACATGTCGGGAAAAAAAACAAGAATAAAAACTCCACAATGCCGGCCGTGAGCATCAGCTACTCACCTTCTGGATCCTTTTCAACGCCATTTGCCTGTTTTTTATTGTTAGCTAGCTGGATAACACTCGGTTCCTCCGCTGCACTTCGCCTTATTAAAGCGTTGTTGTGCTTCTCCTGAGTGTAAAAACACCTCTACGAGAGCACAAACCGTAACATTTACGCAGTTTCACAGTAACGACAGAGCACGATTTGAGTAATTCTTAACCCGCTTCTCAAACCTTCACTACTGACAGCTTTGCCTAGAGAGCAATGAGCTACTCTCGCGATATCACACGACAACAAGGCCCTCCGTGATTCCGTTCGCGAGATTTCACAGTGATGGGAAATGTAGTTCTCTGAGTCCACAAACCCGGAAGTGTTTGACTGACGAATCAATTTTACCCATAAAGAACGAAAAAAAAGTGTTTATGTTTCGTTGAATCGTTAATTTGACGTGTTGATTTCACCCATATCACCAATATTTTAAGTTTGCTATCTAGTTTAACGCGAATTTTATCATCTCGTCACCAGAAATGTGATCCTTTAAGGTGGTTTATCCGCTCCGCAAGATGGCGCCGTCGGGTTTCTTTTCAGAGAACAAAACATGGCCGTGGTCCCAAACCACAAACACACTGCTTAGCACTGTTACCACAGGGAGCGAATAATTTGCACAATTATGACATACTGTTTGGCTCCTGAAGACAGAGAGGGAACCTCAGATAGTTCCCTACTGGACATTTAGTGCACTTCATTAAGGAGCCATTATTTCGTCTCCTAAGTAGTGCACTTACAATACAAGTAAATAAATAAAAGAGGGAGAAATTTTGCATTTGTGTAGATGAGCCACAGAGCTTAGAGCTTGTCTGAAAGAAAAGAAGAGAGAAAGAGAGAATATTTAAAAAAATACGAAGAATGAGAACAAAGGAGTAAAGTAAAAAATGTTTAGACTAGTAGACTCTTCTAGACAAAGGTATATTGTTTATAATATTGTATATAATTTTAGAATAATATTGTATATGTAATAATAATCATTTTTATTTTTATTTTTTAATTATTATTATTATTATTGTCATAACAATATATTATTATATTATTATAATACTATATTTAATCATTATTATTATTATTATTAAACAAGTAAAAGGACTGAGCTCTGAGGATGGTTTGTCTACCTGAATCTGAAATGGTTAAGATAAAGAAAATGATCTGAAATCTGTCACTGTTACTATTAATGCTTTTGACTAATATATTATTTTATTAGAGAAAAATAGAGTTGCCAACAATCTCTGCTCCATCCTTCCAAGCTTTATTTTCTTTGTTATGTCTGTAATGAGAGGTTGCTTATAACAAGATGCCATAAATCCATAGTTATAAGTTGTGAGTGGGGAACTGAATAAACGTCGCACCATGTGCACCATAGGATTGGTCTGAGGAATCATTTAAGTTGATTGTTTGTATTTATCGCTTTTCAAAGTCAAGCCTAATTTGTGTAGAAGAAAATATCAGTTCAAACTTCGCTTGTTGCTGAAATCAAGGCTCGCAATGAGTCGCAAATGTGCACAGAAAACGAACGTCTGCCTGTCACCTTTACAGCCTGCTATTTTGGATGAAAGGTTTAGCAGAAAGTATTTTACATTTCACACACACTTTCCATTCTGTCAGTGAGTTAAGAGGAACGGGTTTTTGAGTGCTGAGGAACTTGAGGAAAGAGGCCTCTCGATCGATCCTGACTGAACCCAACTCCAGGCGCTTTCATTCCCATGTCTTCTCTGCTAACGAGAGGAGAGGATGATTGTTTAGTGCTTACTGAGAGTGGAGACTTATCACGCACTGCCCTGAGGTGAAACAAAATGCCTGTTATGTTAAAGGAAAAGAATGACGTCTCTTGTGTTTGCCTCGATATTGAACTATAAGGACCTCTGTTTTTCAAACGAACAATCGAATCTTCCACTCTACTGCGATTCAGCTGACAAGTTAACTCCTCAGCCTCATCAGCGCATTTATATTGAATTCACAAGGAGCCCAATTTCAGAGGTCAAATCCGCACATTTTCAGAATCAGGTTTATGTGTGTGTGTGTCTCTGTGTGTGTGTGTAAGATAGCGGCGACGCTGTGCTCTCTCTCCATTTCATTATCTATTTATTGACGTGGAGCAGGCAGTAAAGCAGGCCTGATTGTGCTGGCGAGTGCTCCGGCATTGTGCTTGCCCTATTCATGTGTGAGTCAGCTGGCTGCTCGGGTTTCTGCGTGGCCCTTGTGTCTCGGTGCGTGCTTCTCATGAGCTTCCCTTTCTATGCCTTAAACAAGGCCAGGAAGAGAGAGAGAGAGAGAGAGAGAGAGACAGACAGACAGACAGAGTGAGAGAGAGAGAGAAACAGAGTGAGAGAGAGAGAGTCCATTCTGCTCGCCTTCATGAATGGCCGCCACTGTTCGCTGCTCTTAAATGGCTCGCTTCAGTGTCAGGTTGGTGGAGCCTCTCATCAGCATGACGCTGAGAAAAGGAACGTTTTCTTCTTCTTCGTCTTCTTTTTTTCCCTCTCTTTTGGAAGACCTAGAGATTCCTGGAGATAATATGCTATTGTTGGAAAGGAAGGGGGAAGAGATTCGACCCTGAGATTTCAATGACTGCACTGTCCTGCAGACGAGGCCTGGGGAAGCAGAGAGCTCGCGTGGGCACCGCGCCCGCTCTGAGTGCTGCTACTACAGGCACGACGTGGAACCTTAATACAAACATTCAACAATCAGCTGAAGCAGGGATATAATACATAAAAAACACATAGATCTCTGATATGGTTTGAGTTTTAACTCAGGCAAGCAGATTTAGTCAAAGGAAGGGCCTCGAATCGAAGAATACTGTTCATCTCTGAAAACTCGTACAACTCCCATGTATACCACAGAACTGTTGTTAATGTATAACAGCAGTGCAGCTGAAAATCACACACTTATATTAAAGCACTCGCTCTAATACGTTATCATAACAGCTCGTTTTTACCTTCATTATCAACTTTAACCTAAACTTAAGTTTAACTAAAGTATTATAGAGTTTAAACTTAAACTTCACTTTACCTGTATTAACTTTAAACTAAAACTTTATTAACCTTACCTTTATTAATTTTAATTTTTTTACTCTAAACTTTAACTTTACATTAAACTTTAACTTCAACTTTATTTACTTTAACTTTATCTCAATGTGAATAAACTTTAACTTTACATTAAACTTCAACTTCAACTTTATTCATCTTAACTTTAACTTTTTTCACTTTAGCTTTAATTTAAACTTTATTCACATTAATGTTAACTTAAACCTTATTTACATTAACCTCAACTTAAACTCTATTCACATTAACTTTATATTAATGTGAATAAACTTTAACTTTACATTAAACTTTAACTTTCCTTTAAATTTTAACTTAAACTTTATTCACCTTAACTTTAACTTAAACGTTTTTCACTTTAGCTTCAATTTAAAATTTATTCACATTAACTTTAAGTTAAACTTTATTCACCTTAACTTTATCTTAAAATGTGAATAAACTTAAACTTTACTTTAAACTTTAACTTGAACTTTATTCACATTAACTTAAACATCTTTCACTTTAGCTTTAATTTAAACTTAATTCACATTAACTTTAACTTAAACTGTATTCACTGTAGTTTTAATTTGAACTTTATTCACATTAACGTAACTATTTTAAATGTGAATTTTTTATTAACTTTCATTAACTTTTTGAGGCATTTGAGGCATTTTAAGGTCTGTTATTGTTTTATTTATAGTTTATTTGTATTTTATTTCATTGCTGTTTGGACTGACCTGATGCTAACCCCTGAGGTCTGTAATTGCAAATAAATAAAGGTAAGACTTGCCTTGATTTTAAGAGACAGACAGACAGACAGACAGAGGGAGCTGTTGAGGGAACGACTGTTTACAGCTGCTGTACCATAAGTGAGAACAGGACCTCATCTACAACATTATGTTTTTTATTTCCTTGTGTTAATGCCATTTTGACCTATAAACCAATTTATTATGACACATTATTTTAATGGGTTAAAATTCTCAGACGCTCCTGTGATTTAAACATGAAAACATCCAACGTATTGACTAGAACAGAAGGATAACTGCTGAGGACCACAACTTTACAGTTCAGAAAATTAGATAACCTGATTAGCGTCGTGTCTGGCGAGCGCGTGGACTCACGACTGAAAACGTACGATTGTTCATTGTCCAAACCGGTCAGTGTGCTGAAGGAACATGCAATTATGTAATCTTCATAAAAGTAAGCACATTCTTCTGGGTTGAATGTGAATGAGTGTTTGAAATCCGATTACTAAATCCAAACGATTTGTAATGGGTTAATATCAGTGCTGTGGTTTTCTGCAAATTACAAAAGGATAACAGCATGATACTTCTTGACGTTTAGCGACAATACCTGAGCACTAAGATAGAGTTACATTTAAGCCTCATTTAGAGAGGATTAATTTTTTACAAAATAATAATTTTAGTCTAGTTTATGTCTTAAACAACAGAAGAGCTTAAAATTTGAGAGCAGCAAGTGTGTGTGTGTGTGTGTGTGTGTGTGTGTGTGTGTGTGTGTGTGTGTGTGTGTATGCACATTAGGGGAGGAGGGCAGTAAAATTAGAGAGACTCTCTCACACTCTGCTTTCCCCCAGTGTTGGATTACCGTGAACGTGCTGCGGTATTTCAGGGTGTCCACTTTCACCGCTGGCTGCCCCCAGGCCCTGGAGTGATGTATGAGTGCTAGTGTGTATGTGTGTGTGTGTGTGTGTGTGTGTGTGTGGGTCAGAACTTTGCCCTGGAGTGACATCGAACTAAGAAGGGCCCTATCATCTGTGGCATAAAGCAACCTCAGTGTTCCCATGAAACGCAAAACACAATCATTCTTGTGCTCTCTTGCGTGTATGTGTGTGTGTATGTGAGTGTGTTTGTTCACTTTATACAAATCAGGCAGCTTACAATTATAACAAAAGACAGAAATGACAGCGTAGAGATTCTTTACATTGACCCAAGCATTGTGGAACGATTGTAAAGTTGCTTGTAAAGTTGCGGAGCGGGGATCTCCAGCGCCACACGCCGTCAGCTCTCCTTCCCAGCGCCCAGCGTTTACACCTCTTTAAACGCCGCACACATGTTCACAATCATCTCAAATGGCCTCTGCTGGCAAAGGCGTCCGAATGATCCAATTAAAGCCCTTTACAGTGCAGACAGTGTGTTTAACTCTCGCAGCACACTCTCGCTCTCGGCTCGGGTCCCAAACGCCACGACCAGGAGCCTCAAATTAACTCTGGAGCTCAGCGGCCACAGAGGAGGCGTCGTGTTCCAAATTCAATTATCACTCAGCGTTCTTACTGGGGGGAAAACAAAACATCACCACCGCCGCAAATTCAGTCAACTTAATTAAAACAATTAGGAAAATAACTGTATGAAATATAATCATACACAATCATGCAAAATGAGTCTTTAAGTTTCATATTCCTAAGTAATAAAAGGAATAAAACACTTTGGGGGGTGCCGTTATAGGAAAACAATCAATGACAAAAAAACGGTGTGACTACTCCTCCGAAGTTGATTATTTTCCAATAACAGCAATGTTTTATTCCTCTTATGCCACTGCTACATGTCAATGATTACAATGTTTATTATTTATTATCATATTTTTATATCTATATTTATAGAACATCCACAAAACAAGTTCCTGTTCCTGTCAATGTTATGGAAAATTAATCAACACATTTCAACCAATCAGATTTAAGGATTCAACAGAAATTTAAACAGAACATTTAGAAAACAAATACTCACCATTCTTCTAATGAAAGTTGCCTGAAGAACAAAGTCATTGTAACAAATTTATTGATATGAAGAATATTTCAAATAATAATATTTCAATTGATTACAAATATGTATATATATATA
>JAQQZX010000040.1:24372505-24393085 GCA_030068355.1 Notoglanidium maculatum | reverse complement strand
GCGACCTGCCCAGGGTGTACCCCGCCTCTCACCCCAAGATGCTGGGATTGGCTCCAGCTTCCCCGCGACCCAGATGGGTAAAGCGCTATAGATAATGGATGGATGGATGGATAAAATGATCAATATATTACGATATATTGCACAATACATAAGGAATTGCCGCATTTCATATATGGAATATATAAAATGGCAATATTATATATTGTATATACATATACAATAATGACACCACAATTAATAACCGTTTAATTTTATATATATAGTGTAAGAACAAGATGACAACTATATTGCTTTGCACAGGAATCAAACCCTGGTCCCCTAGTCTTGTTGTGCCAAAGGTGTACCGTCTTGACGAATACAAAAATGTTGTTTAACATCTGTATAAAATACAGTATCTAAAAACCATATATATTATATATATCAATATATAGCCATACATAATCCAAGCATATATTTCAGTATATTGGAAAATATAAACACTAGTTGAAAATATATTATTTAATATATTGCATTATATTTTCCAATATATTCCCATATATAGTAAATCCGAAATATGCACCAGTAAGGGTCCATGTGACTGACAGATCATTAAGATTTACACTTGAAGAATAACTGTAGATGAATGCTGTAATGTCAGACATCTTTTTTTTCCTAAGTGCAGCCTAGCATCACTTCTACTAGATCAGGGGTGTGAAATGCTGCCGTGTGGGTGGAGGTTTTCCTTCCAGCCATGCAGAAGCAGAAACACCTGAATCTACCGAAAAGCCCGGATTAACTGATTAAACAGGTGGAATCAGATGAAATCAAATGAAATGACTGGAATGAAAACCTGCATCTATATCGGCTCTTTAAGATAAGATTAAACACACCCCGGCCTAGACGTTATGTCCTGCAGATGTTAAGCCACAGCTGTTGAATTCATAAATAACGCTCAGAAGCTGTTGTTTAATTTTCTACTAGAGCGGCTCTACAAATCACAGGTTTACATGAACACACTCGGTGTAATACGTTATTGTTTTTGTAGTAACAATGTAGGACGTCTATTGAGGATGCTATAAGCACATAATGCAGATTTAAAACAAATCAGTATGATCGATATGGTTTTCAGAGATGTTTATTAACATTTACGGCAGGAGTCTCCAGTGTCAGCGCTTTGGAACAGTCTGGAACGATATCTTCAGGACAGAGGAGTTTATGGTTTCTTCATTTAAAGTTCAAGAGAGAGAAAAATGAGATGCTGGTGAAGGAACGACTGTTTAAAGCTGCTTTATTTATAGCTGTAAGTGAGAACAGGAACTAACTAACTAACTAAACTAACTAACTAGTTCTTTTTTTAATAAGCAAAAAATATTAGTAATTGGTACATTGTTGTGACAATTTTCGGACATGCTGTTACAGGAAAATAATCAACTTGAACAGTAACTCGACTTTGTCACACCACCACATAACAGAACGAAAGATCTGTAGCTCAAGACTAAAGAAGCAAACTTCAGACACCAAACACGCTTTGGCTGATCGCCATAAATGTGATTTTTCACCACAACGTTCCTTTAAACGGTTTCGACTTTACAGCCAAACTTCACAATGTCCACTCAGTGTTCCTGTGCATAGGTGTGTCTCAGTTCAGTCTGGATTTAAAAATCGTTGTTGAAATGTTTATTAGCGGGAGCAGCAGTGTGGCTCTGCTCGCCATCAGCCCCGTGATTAAATCTAAATGTAACTTCGCTCAGCAGACGATGCGTATCTATGATTTACGCTCGCACTCCAAACAGTCTGCGTGTTTCTTCACTGCGCTGTGTTGTAGACAAGCGGGCCGTGTAGCTGTAAGTACAAGCAGATGAAATGGCACCCGGGTAATGAAATCTAAACAGGCCTATTACTCAGAGGAGGCCTTGGACGAGGCTGGCGCTCCCCGTGAAGACTGTACCACTGTGAAAGGCTGCATTTATAGCCGTTTTGTATTCCTCTGGGTGTGGGGGGGTTACAGTGCTGCTCTTAAAAAAAAAAAAAAAAAAAAAAAAAAAAAAACATGGGGCCATGCAGGAAAACAAGATTTATTTGACTAAAAGCCACAGTGTCCTTGAAATCCACAGTGAAAGAGAAGAGTGGGCTTTGTGCTTTATTAGATATGGACAACAAAAGAGAACAGGCGTGAGCAGGCGTTTGAACCCTGACATAAAAGCCTCAATCAAAATCGAGAGGGCGTACGATGCGAAGGGGAAACGGTTCAAAACTCGCACCCGATCCTCCGAGGAAAAGAGATGTCAAAGCGTTTTGTGGTGACAGAGCTCCCGTTACGAGAGAGCCCCTGGAGCTGAAATGTAATCGAGGAAACCGTATCCTGTTGTGCTGCTACGCTTTACACACACACACATATATATATATATATATATATATATATATAGATAGAGATATAGATATATATAAAACGTAACGTGAGAGAGGTCCGAACTGTCTCGCTCAGAAGGCAGGGGTTGTGTTACAACTTGTTTATGGAGCTGTGGGTGTCAGAATCTGAAATGCCCGCAGTGATACCGATCGCTAGATTCCCCAGGTCCAGGACGTGAGAAAGATGTGCAGTTATGATGAATGGGCTACACGTTAACGGACATATATATGTACACGAAATGTGTCTGTGTAATGTTTTTCTCAAGTTTTATATACGATAAAGCATGCGGAAAGACGCGCATGTCTGTTCTCGGCTCTGCTAAATTGCTAAATACTCTTATATTCGATTGTTTTGTTTTTTTGATGTAGCCTGGTAGAATATGTGCTAGTGCTAGTACTATTTGGTCAAAACTATGTAAAGAAAATAGGTACTTTTTTTTTAAGAGAAAACATGTCATGTCATGCGTGATTGTTGGTCAGAGTTTCCGAAACTGGATTTTCACGCGGAACGGTCATACAGGATCATACAGGATGGCGCGAAAAACAAACATTCAGTGAGCATGTGTCAGTGTGTGCGCTTGTGGATGATGAGAGGTCAGAGCAGGGTGGCCTGACTGGTTCCAGCTGACAGTTAGCTCAAATTTACAACCGTGGTGAGCAGAAACGCATCTCCTAATTCACTGAACCTTGAGACGGATGGCAACATCAGAAGACCACACCAGTTTCCAGTCCTGTCAGCCAAGATCAGGAACCCAGGAACCCAAACCAGGCCATTTTCCCCAAATTTTTCTGATTCTTGATGTGATGAGTTTATGCATGCGCTGCTTCAACATGATTTTCATGAATAAACAGACGTACAGGTGTTTCTTGGCTTATGCATGCACATACATTGGTGCTCTATTTGCCCGTTATTTCTCAGTTCCTTTCTAAATTCAATACATGTGTATGTGAGCGTGTCCAGATTTGTCTTTATATTTCATCCATGTGCACCTAAGCATGCAGGACTGTTCCTTCTTTCATTCTTTCTGTTTAACTATGATATACAGTAGAATGTAAAAAAAAACATGTATGTTGGGACAGGTATATTTACCTTGTTTCCGCACCTATGTTTGTTTTACGTGTGCGCTTACGTGCGCGTACATGAACATGTTCTGTATATGAACATGTGCGAGTGTGTGTGTTTTCTTGGCCCTGTTTACACTTTATTTCATTTTGTTTGTGTGTACAAGTAAGTGCCTACACATGCGTATTCACAAACTCTTACCTGTGTGCGTGCATGTGCGGACACACGCATGAGCAGGCACGTGCACACACTCTTGCGCACTTACGCAATCACACACACACGAACACGTATATGTGGTAAGAGAAGGGTCCTCTCATCCTGTCACACAGTAAACAGTTGCTTTCCCATGAGCGCCCTCGTGTTCCTGTTGTCGGCCAGCGCCGAGCACACTGGGAAACATCCCGGCCCCTATTGTCCTTGGGGTCAAAGGTCACAGGATGCCCCTAAAGTGCTCAATGAGCGAGGTGAGAGGTGGGATACGAGTCATGATAAAGAGGCCTGTCCAACCCCCCAATGAAAGAAAGAAACACATTAAAATGTATTCTTTCTCTCTCGTCCATGTCTCTCCCCCCTCTTCTTCATTCATTATCAGACGCTGCTCTTTCGAGAGGCTGGTAGAGGTGGGGGTCGCCCAGAGAGAGGGGACGGACACACACACACACACACACACACAAAAAGAAGAAATGGAGGTGGTCCTTCTCTCACATACAATGGCTCGACTCAGCAATTCAGCATCAACTTCCTGCCCGGAGCTGGACAATCCTGCACCGCTCTTTCCCCCTCCCACTGCTGCTGCTGCATGGACGTCTTTATTATGAGCTGAAAGACATGGACGTCAGCTTTCCCACACATGGACGTGAGTGGCCTGGGCAGTGCGTTAAGAGTGAATGAAACAGAGAGGTAGGGGTGACGGATCAATTCCCCCAGACTCAGGGGTTGTTGGTTTGGATTTGTTGATTTCACATCACACACTCATATGACAAGCTCCTACAGGTTGTTAAAATCAGGACAAAAAGGGACGGGCTTATTTTTTCGCAACCTTTCCCACGGCTCATTCCTGTGATCGCATCACAGATAAGGGTGTAATGATTTATCTCTATGACGGGTTAATAAATTTATATAGATCCAGATATAGATGTTATAGATGCCGTTAGCTGTTAATGTATCGCACGCTAGACAGTTATACGCTGGAAGTCAAAAGCAACAAGTGTCTAACATGTAATGGAAGTCTATCTCACCCAACATCTCTTCTGATAAGCTCTATCTCAAACCACAGCCAGTTCTTCGGTGAGGTAACAAGTGGTTTAGGACTTGGTGTTACTTACTGTCACCTATAAACACGAACCAACCGACACCGTGTAGCGTTATAGAGGCGGCCATCTTGGACAGTCAGAATCACGTCGTGTACTTAGCACAGTTCGATAGAGCTCCGCCCCTTAATCTGAACACAGGAACATTACAGAGGCGGCCATCTTGGACAATCAGAAACGTTGTTTTTCCTCAGCACAGTTTGATAAAGCTCCGCCCCTAATGCTGAACAATGAAATGTTACAGTTACGGCCATCCTGGACGATCACAATCGTTTCGTTTCCTCAGTGCAGACTGATAAGAGCTCCGCCCCTTATGTTGAACATCATGTTATAGTGGTGGCCATCTTGGACAATCATAATATCTTTTCTCCTCATCGCGGTTTATTAGAACTCCGCCCTTTAAAGTATAAAAGACAAACTATCATTATATTTCAATTTACGCGCTGTGTAATTATGGGTCCAAGCACTCAGTGCTGGACTGCTATTGTATGTTGGACAGTGTACGTTTAACGCGCATCTCGATCCCTCGGTAAACTAAGTGACCCAGTTTAGCGCCTTTTTTTTCCAAGATGCAAAACAAACTTGTGCTAACTAATCCATGCATTTTTTTTGGCCCATCTTCACAAAATTGATGTCAAATTACTTCTGAACCTTAATAATTAGCAAAAAACATCTTGAGATTTATAAACAACATGGCCGCCAATCAATTCTCGTGACACGGAGCATACGTTCCTCAAACAGTTGTAACTACGATTGGTTGCTTGCAAGGAATCGCACGAAACTTGACGTGTTTGTACAGGACGCAGGATAAGATTCTGAGGACACATCCAAAGTTTGGGGCGGAGCTAAGTTTAGATAACTGTTTCCCAGAAAGTGGAATTTGATGATGAACTGATTACTTGAAAACATGAACGCCACTGGCCAATCATCTTTCAGCAGGGATTGACTGGGTTACCGCTGAGCTATTGTCATGAAACTTGAATTGTAGGTCACTATAAGATCCCAGGAGAAACCGATGCAGTCTCGCTCTAATCGGCCACTGGGGGGCGCTATTCGTGTTTTGCACATAAAAGCAAGCACTCTATCTCTTCAAGAATCAAGTGTACAGTGAAATATCTTTTCTCGATTAGGTTTTGGGGGGGCAACCATAAAGAGCTGCACTGCTATAGTATCACTGAAAATAAAGAAAAAGCTATAAGAGACGTGATATTCCGGGAAAACTGGAAGGATAAAATGTCACGTTGAACATTTGCCTTATTCCAAGTATTCATTCCAAATATTTCAGGTAACAGGGTCGACTGAATGAAATAAATGTGTACTGAATGAAATCATTTTCCATCACGTCTAATGGATGACTTGTGGAAAATGTTTTAGGCATGAGATGTTGAACTAATTCACTACATTATCAGCTTTTATTAGCAGTATTTTATGATTATTTTTAGCAGTATGATTACGTTTCAAGGTAAGATGTTGCTATAGTGCTATAATATATGCAGCTTTACTTTACATACCTGTTGGTAAATGTAATATCACTGATACACAAATCGAATTTTTAGCTTGGTGTGTATTTATAGGTCGAACGGTTCCTTGAACTATTTCGCTGCCTGCTTAGCTTTTAACATCAGGTAATTATTTTGTTAAGCCCTCTGCCTTAATAACATCGATTTCCGTGCTGTTACACGCCTTTATAATGATAATAAGAGTAAATGACACAGTCCATCAGCATAGAGGGCAAAATCATTGTGTTGTTCCCCCCCTTGAGTGACCTGAAGTGGCAGAAGGGGGAAAACGTATTGTGAAGCAAATAAGTGAGATTCTTTCCTCTTGGCTCCGACCGCGAGGAATCCCACATGCGGTTGAGCGACGCAGCTCTCGGCTTCTCGTTCTCAGCCGTGAAAAGAGCCCACGCCATCTTCTCTTGCTACAATTGTCATCAGCTCGGCTAACATACTGCTCCGGGTGTTTGCAAATCACTCGCCGCAGTCTCTGAAACTCAAACAGATGCAGGAATGGAAATTGTATAAACATGAGGCAAGAGCGAATACCAAGGACGGTGACGTCAAGGAACCGGAAGACTTTACGGGATTCCCTCGTCTTACACGCGCAAACGAGGAACGATCTGATCATTAATAACGTCAGCTAGTCAGTGCGTAACCGTACAGAGTGCACTTCATTTTAGGGCTCACAATGAGACACAGAAATATGGATTCGTATTTCAAATCAAGCTCTACAGCTTTTCTGCTGATCCCTACTATAGCTACACTTTACATTGAAACATTCGATATAAAAACCTCAAAAAGCGCATTATTATTTGCATTAACGTGCGAATCTCATCCTCGAAACATCCTTTGTCTGGAGTGGTACATTATAGATTATGAGAAAATCTACATTTTACTTGTCAAATGAACATATTCACCCCCGTATTTTCAAGTACTTGGAACAGTCCACAAGCCACATGTTCAGCCAGAAGTTGCATCATCTGAATTTCCTGGCGATCACAGGAAGAAGAAAAGTATCTGTTTTCTTTCTTTTAAAATATGTGAAAAGAAAAGCTTTGTCTTTTTATGTCCTCGTTCCGTTAGCATGGACGCTAGTTAACCACGTTTTGTGTGTTTGCTAATTCTAAAGTCTAATTTTCAAGTAAAAAAAAAAAAAAGCCTGTTAGTCATTTAATTGCAAAATGCAGCGTTGTAAAAAAAAATAAATAAATAAAAAGAAAGAAAAATCGTTGCCTGATTTTTTTTTTAAACACATTTTGCTTAAACGCACCTGTTTGTAGGTGAATGAAAGTGTTACAAAGGCTAAATCATGGAATCACCTGTGTTTAGTCGTTATCACTTGCTAGATTAGAGACACCTTTCTACGCATAAATAGATTAGCCTGTTTGCTGAACAACAAAGCTCGCTAGAAAGTTTAGCGCATTCGAGATAGTTATTCGAGCTAGCTACATAAGATGTGAGGTTGCGTTACGTTAACTAGCCTTCTTCTCCAAACTTTGAATTATGGCAACCTGCGAACACAAACATGGCAAATTAGAACATGTTTATTTACACCCTTCCTTAAAGTGGCCCTTCCCAGAATCCGGTGCGCTGCTTTTGTTTTGAAAGCCCGTGATTGCTACCTGCTAGCGCTCTGCGCATCAAAACCTTCGCAAATTTACTGTTAGTGATCTGCTAGAAACCCGTCATGAACTTTTTTATTATTTACAAGTCACACATGGACGCTTTGAACAAAATATGCTGATCTTTTCTTTACTTTGCGGCCGCAAGAGACGTCCGAGACCGGTTCTGGTCCATTACTTACGGAATAACCGTAAAGGATCGGTTGAAATAATTTAAAATATAGATGCCAAAAATGTTTCAATTTAAAATTACAATTTCAGATCTATGGCCTAGGATATCGCCGGAATGTTTTCGGAATGCCGCTACTATCGAAAACGCTACTTGGTGCAGAGGATTCTGGGAAGGGTGAGCCGGCCCCTTTAAGTCGTAAGTAAGCAGAAATGAACTTGTTACTCGTATTTGTGTATATAATTCTTAATTTTTGAAAATATAACCGATTGCTAATCTGGCTAGCTGGCATGTTAGCCGTGTTCCGAATGTATGCGTCTGAAATGAGGAGCATGTGAACTCAGTGTTAGCCCAGAGGAAAAAAGATAAAGTGTCATAAGTGATCTGAAACATAACCGAGTGAAGCGAAGTTGCGCAGAACGAGCCGTGTCGCGCCTCGCTGTCCTCCCAGCGCCCTTTCTCTCTGTCACGCGTCCTTTAGGCTCGTCTCTGGACACTTTCAGAGACGTATTCGTCTTGTTTTACGACAGGACGGCTGCGCGATAATCCAGATGGGCTATTTTTCTGTGGAAGAGGGCGGGGGTCGTTCCCACCTTGAGTCATGATGAGCTGTGTGAAGAGGTTCTTCCTGTAGAAATGACAAGATCTCTGATAAGTCATGCCAGAAAGGCAGAAAGGCAGAAAGGCGTAGTGCTGGAGGCTCTGGGGCCTCGGCTGAAGCTGAGATAACGCTTGTGAAACAAAGTTCGGTGTGATTATTATATGGAGATGAAACGCGATGGCTCTCGTTGGGCTTCCGCGTGTGGCCGCTCGGGTTTCACAAGGCTGACTGAAATGGAGGCATGCGGCGAACAATGAACAGAGCTTGAGTTTCAGCTGCACAATCTCACTGGCGGCTTAACCTTCACCCTATCTCGCCCCCGTGGTTTCAGATTGTAATCGTGCAAGGTGTGTGTGTGTGTGGGGGTGTGTGTGTGTGTTTGTATAAGGACAGCTGGAAATGGTTTGCAGGGCTACGTTGGGGTTCTGACTTTGCATTCAGAATGGGATCTGGTCTTTATGTAAGTGTTCGTTTTAGGCGTTGATGGATGTTGCGTAAGTCACACACTGAGTTTTCAAGTCGATTTGAAAAATCAGTCATCTGCTCAAGCTGTGAATTTGGAACAGCATGGCTGGATCGTACGATGCGTGCAGTTTGATCGCTCCCACCATTCTCGTGCGATGCTGTAATGTCCCAGCGCGTTTCTTCTCGACGTGGCGAGCGGGTCCGTCTCCCTCCGTCCCACCGTCTCTGTCTCAGAGATGGCGAATTTTTTCCTGAGGTTTTTTACGAGCGTATAAATCAGAGCAGTGCCAAGAACAGAAAAACACAGGATTAGAATTCCACTTTCAGCCTGTCTTCGGGAGTCCAGCTGCACTCACGTGTTTGTTTAACACAGCTGCGAGAGAATGAGAGAACGATGGAGTAAGAGAGAGGGAGAGAGAGAGAGAAAGAGAGAAGTGGACCAGCATTATGCAGAGAAGGCATGTTTTGCTTGGCGAGCTCCGAGTCCTTTCTCAGGGTGATCATTGTGCAGTGGAGCGCAACAGAAACCCTCTGCTTAAGATAATCCAGAGGCCCTCAAATACAACAACAAGACGCCAAAAGGCCACCAAGAGTTATTACTGCATGCGCGACTTCCTGATTCAACACGGTTACATAATGACTCTTATGTTTAAGAAGAGAAATTTGGCCAAAAATTGAAATTTACACCATTGCGTCACATCTCTCTGCTTCTTTAGCGTTGCACTTGATATTCAGCACTTACTAAGAAGGTTAGAGTGTCATTTTTCCTGAACGATGGTGCTGAAACATGTAACAATGCTCCGCTTAGCAAAGTCACAGTGATGCTAATAAGCTTTATGTAAAAACTGAAAAATTTTGCTAACCTAAAATTGCTACCTGGCTTGCGAATTTTGCTTAGGAAAATCGGCAAGTAGGCGTCGTTTTCATCAGTAAATATGCAAAAAGGTGAGCCTGGCCCCGCCCACTTCCTCTGGGATGGTGGTGATGGAACCTGGAGACTCCGTCCATAAATGTCTCCTTCCATAAACATGTCCTTAGAGAAAAACCCACCGGTGCGACGTCTATACGTTTTCGTTGTTTTTGTTTTTTAAAGAAAGTGTTTATGGTGAGGATTATATCTGCCGTTCAAGTCCCTGTGACTGACCAATCAGGATCGAGAGCTCTCAGGAACACTCGTTCTCATCAGATCCTCCACTTAATAGTTCCTGCTCAGAATATCACATATTGTAGGTGTGCGCTGAGAGTTGAGTGAAAGGTATCAGGTTTCTCCTGACAGGCGTCGTGTTTGGTGAAGCAGGCGTTAAAACGGCAGGGAACTGGAAGTCTTATTGTTTGATGGTGCGGGAAATGTGTGAGAATGCAGGGCGACTGGATGGACATGTTCGTCTACTGCATCCGTCAATGACATCGGTTGATGTGCGTACACGTGTGTGTGTGTGTGTGTGTGTGTGTGTGTCACTGGTAAAGCAGGACAACATCCAGACAAGCAGGCACAAGTGAAACCTGGCTGATGTGTGGGTGTTTTGCAGCCATGTTCTCCAAACAGGTATTAACCCAAATCTCACTCGCTTTAGATGTTTACTAAAGACAAAAAAATAAATACAAACCTGAGGTAATTACCGTTTTTCATACACAAATCCGGCTGCACTTTCTCAACATAAACACTGAGTCATGGGGGTGTTTTCTTTTCCCAGACAGTCGGCTAATAGATAAACACAACCGCCTCAGCTACAACTCCAGACCAAGACCCCGGACCCGCGACAAACCATATCAAAACAACCCCCATGGAAACCCGAGTTCATCGTCAAATTATAACTCTTTCTCATACAGCCTGGTAGTGTTGCTGTATAAACTATAACTCTACACTCCTTTTAGAGACAAAGACATGCCGAGAGTCTGTACATGTGATAAAATTCTCCGTAGTTACCCCCAAACGTTTTAGTATGTGTGGAATCTCTTATCGCGAAAAGCCAGCAGACCGAGCCATTTTGAAAGAATAGGGGAACTATTAAGTTATCTGATGAGCTGCAAACAAAGCAAGAGCGTTGACTGTCATGGTGTTTTCAAATAAACATGCTTTAGATGGTTAAAATCCTGCAAGCGAGCGAGCGAGCGATCGCGTGATGTTCAACTCAAAAAAACAACAACAAACTCGACCACTCAAAAAACGACAAAATAAGAGCACCGAAGTCAACAACAAAATAAACAAGTCAGAGTGCTCCAAAAATAACATTCTTACGTAGAATTTTAAATGGCGTAAAATTAAATGTCAGCTGAGGCGAGCTATGACGACAACGTTTAAGGGAGTGTTTTTAGTCCGTTTTTTGCGAATTCATTTTCATCAAAACAGACAAATTCACATTACAATTTGTACGAATTTCGCATGATCGAGTCAAAAGTAAATCTTTTTCGATGCTTCGATGTTTGTTTTTTTTTAAACCTGAGTATATGTTTTGGTGCTTGAAATGACTACGTAGTATAAATGAGGTGCGTCATGAACCATTTTATTTGTTGATTGCTGCAGCATCCTGCTAGCGATGAAATGTTCATGGTGTTTAAATATCTGTAATAGAAAGAGCGAGGATGAGGACGGGGCCGAGCGTGAGCATGCAGAGCGGTGTTAGAGAGCGCTGCCGTTAAAACGAGCTTGCGTCAGAACGTCTCAGTGCTCAGTGCTCGCTGAAGCGAACTGCTCTGGAGAGTTTCTCCGCACTCTCGCGTCACCGCTCCACTCTGACGAATACCTTTGTGTGTACGCAACTCGTTTGCAATGACGCCGCTCGCCGCTCTGCGCTCTCAGGTCAGCCGTCTTCACGCTCCCGTGTAAACCGCAAAATGTCGAAGAAGGCGCTGTAATTCCTCCTCTTGATATTTTGCCGTTTTGCTTTCCGCCATTAATCAGGAAATACGTCTAGAAAACGGTGAAAGTGTATTTTTTCTTCTCACCGATTTAGAATAGAGAGCGTGTTCGAGAGAGAAAAGGGAAGGAAGCAGCTCTGGGTAAGGTTGAGTCCTCCGTCTCCCCCCTCGTGAGCCGAGCAGCTGCAGGGTCGAGTGCGCTCCCGGGACCCGAGCGCTCCTCCTGCCTGAAAAAGGTCGCGTTGTGGTTTTTTTACGGGTCTGATGCCGAACACGTCCAGACATAAAACTTGATGGCTTCCAGACCTGCCGCTTTACTGAGAAGCTATGGAGAGATCATATATAATGAATTCGGAGACAGACAGAGAGCGAGACGTGCACTAAACCTGAAATCGAACCCTGTTCCATCTTTCTCGAATTCGGCTTGACGGACTGACAGATACGGAGCGAGAGAAGGAAAGAAGGAAGGAGCGTTATGGGAACAGCTCTTTGCTAGCATTGCATTTCTCAAGGCCAGGAAAGGGAGGAAATACACTAGCTGCATCTCCCTGACCTCTCTGACCCCTGAACTACACCCCTCCCCCCTCCCCTACCCTCGAGGGGGTTCCTGCGCAATGTGTAAACCAGACAGCCGAGCGCATCCTGGAATGGCCAAACAGAGGAAAAGGACAAGAGGCATGAAAAGAGGGATGAGGAGAGGCTAAGCTCGGGCTGTAAAGGCTTGACGGGGAGCTAATCTCAAGACCACACAGGGTTCTGACTGCTGTCACCTGTACTTAGTGTGTGTGTGTGTGTGTGTTGCTGCACAATTGAAGTGCGACTGACAGACATCCCTCGACGAAACGGCACTGAGCTAAACGGCAGGTGTGTGGCTTTTCTCAAAAACGCTAACTCTCCATTTACAGCCGCTTTAGCTAAATTAGCGGCTAATCTGCTGAGAACGTGCAATTCCCGCGCATAAGTATTCATTTTTGAAAATTGTACCAATACAAACAATTACTTGTAAGCACACTAGGTGGTGTCTACGGTGTTTATTTTAAAAGTTGACGTGTAGTGAAGTATATGCTAACATTTGTTAGCTTGAGAGCTAGCGCTCGCGCGTGTTCCATTTAATGCAGTTAGCATAATTCCAGCTTGGCCATTCTACACAAATAATAGCAGACGATAATATGTAGAAAAAAACTACAGGTTAGCTAGAGGTAGCTACAGCAGCCTAGTGGCCAGCTAGCTTTTTCACATCCATGCTAATTAGCAAAAGAAAAAGCTTCCGTGCTTTATTCGCAGCCGTCCTCAACGTTTCATTAGAAATGAAAATGTGATTTTATAGCACGTATTTTAATTCCTGGTAATAAATCTCCGGAATAACGTGATGTGGTTTTGAGAAGGAAGTCGCGTTAAATTCATACGCAGTGAGTCACGGGTGCAGAAGAGCAGAGAGCCCTCCTCATCCTCGTCCTCACTGAGATCTTATCACGAACACTTTGCACCTGTTGAGTAAAAAAATGCCGTCAGTAAGTTTGTAATGCCAAAATACAGCTTATGAAGGCACAAAACATTAGCGGACACAGGTCTTAAAGTAATCAACCATAAACACACACACACACACACAAAACAAATTACAGTCCTGTTTCGCATAACTGTACACATGTCTCACTAAATAATAAGATTTAAGATTTTTACATCCAGACTTTTAAAAATGAAACACTCCAGTCAGGTTTGTAGTCTCGATTTATTTTTAGTCAATTGTATCATTTCCTTATCAAATACAAGCAACACTTCATGCAGTTACTGTATATTGCGTATACATATCTAGTTCTTCCCGAATCTTACAGTTTTCTCACTATTATATATTTTTGTAGCTAAATTAGTTGTTAAATTTGATCATATTATCATTTGATCATTCTGTCTGTATTGGTTAATAAACTTCATACAGGATCTAGCTAAGTAGAAATGAAGAGCTAATAAAAGAAAAATATTCTAGGAGCACGAATGAATACCAATAAGGCATAAAGTTTATTGTAATGTTAGCAATAAAGAAAGTCTGTTGTGATGATTTTAACTTTAAACGTTCGAAAATCCTCGTGTATTTTTTTTTTTAGCTTTGATCCGTATAGCAAATAAACATAAATATATTTTTCAAATATCCACAACACTGTACATGTGTAGATAAATATTTATTAAGGTTTTGTTATCTGCTCCAGGGAACAATAATGATGTGAAGTCGAACGTTCTCCGAGTTTGTGCAAGTCGATACGAGTCGTCACGTCACAGCTCGGTTATTGTGGGATTATTTTGATATTTCTGCAGGTATTTGACAGCGGTAAGATATTTGAATACGGCGTTCCGTGTTTGTTTTTGTGACTTTCTGCTCCATTGGCCTCCAACGGTCAGCTCGGCTCTCTGAGGAAAAATCCCAGAGGAGCGTTTCTCCGCTTAAAGGCTGCTGTTTCCTATCTCGGGAGAATTATTAATGATTCTCGTTTTGGGTTTCATTCAGGCGTCAACTTTGTCGCTAATGTAATGCTAAGGAGAAATCGTATGAGATGAAAAGCAGAGATTAATAGAGAGTTTTTCCTCCTGTTGTTCCTAAGTTTTTAGGGTTTTTTTTTTTAAAGATATTGGAGTAAAAGTGGGTTGGAATCTCTTCATTTATACTTCATTTAAAAAAAAATTATTCTGAATATATGAGCATACAAGATTAAAACGTATTAAATAAATAGACCTGAGTATTCAACACACTCAAATACGTACTACATCTGAAAGTATAGTAGATAACAGTTTATTCAGTAGCTAGTGCACTAAATGACGACTAAACGGTAAAAAGCGCAGCGCTCCAATAATGCAGCTCAGCCAGCGCAGAGTGTCGGCAACATGCCTTCTTCCAACTGGCTGAAAACAGGTTGGTGGTCCCGCCCCTTCTGTTACGTAGCCAATATGCCGAACTTTGAGGGTGAGAAGTGTGCAGAGTCGTACAATCAACATTTTGACCATTTTGCGTCCGGGTATTCTCGGCGTGAACGTATTTATGCACTCAAAATAGCACGTGTAAATACACAAGCACGCGAACTGAGACACTTCCTCTCTTTATAGGGTGCCATTACTTTTGCCCTAATTGAACGGCTATTTATTAGTGGTGATTTGTTTTGGATTCGCCTTCTTTCAAGCCGTTAATACGAAACAGCGTTCCGAATCTGATCGATCGAGGTTCGATTTCTACGTGAATTTACACAAATCGACGAGCGAGACGTTGAATATGAACGTTTCATCATTTTGTTTCATGAATAAATTCACTCATATCCAGTTTGTAAAACGAGGCCCAGTGTTTGGACATTTGAAACACGCGAAAGTTAATCAGGGATTGAAATTTATGTCATATCAACCGACTTTGGTTGAATTTTTGACGTAAGAACGTTTTATCCCTGATAAATATGTCTCGAATATTTTTGTATTATTATTTAGTATTACTCACATCCTGCAGCATCTCGATATGACCGGAATATTACTTTAATTATAATTATAACCAGGTTTCCATTACTACAGCGTTCTTACCACGGTATTAAACTGATTCTGCTCAAAATAAAATAAATAAATACATAATAACAGCCCACGAGAACGGAGTACTCTAAGTTCCGGTGATGACGTTCAGGTGCTGCACTTAGTTTCGAACTTTGTAACACTGCACATGGTTTTGAAGAGACAATGTTTCTGCCAGAAGGACACAACAGCGTGGAGAACTTCAGAACGAGGTGCTGGCGCTGAAGATTTAAAAAAAAAAAAAGGTTTCTAAAATGCAACAAGACGCAGTGGCCACAAAGTATAAAACCTGAAATCTGAATAGTTTGCTTGTTGGAATCCTTCATGTGTTGTGATTATTGAATGATACTGCAGGATGAATTGCATTTTAGAAATGAAAATGGAAGCGACGGGAGATACGAGTGGTGAAACACACAAAGGAAAACATCACAAAAACACGGAAGGTACAAAGAGGGATTTTTTTTTTTGAAGTAGAAGTAGAAGAAAATTAGCTTGGAGTTTTCCGGTCCATTTCAGAAAACAGCAGGATGTTTTCAGGTTCATTTCAGGCTCCTTTGAAGTTGCTGGAAATAAGACGGCTAAAAAGCAGCCCTCAGGTTGTGTGTGTGTGTGTGACAATCAGAAAAGCAGGACTGTAATGGAGGCTCCTGTCTGCGAAAAAGAGAATATAGTCCTCATAAGGAGCTTAGAAGTGTCATTAAAGCCACTCGGCGCTTCCTTTCTCTCGGTGCTTCCGAACGTAAAGGACAGCCAAATCAATGCAAGCGAAGGAACGACTGTTTAACTGCTGTAACGTTACAATGCCGCACGGACCTGAACGTTAATCGTTAAACGTGACTACAAAGATAAAAAGTGTGATGTGTCGTTATGTAATTAATTAAACATTGTAATCGTCGGCAAATTGCGATGCTGTATGTGGAATAAAACACGCCAGGACAGGATGTCAGTGGAAAATACTCTGGTGTTAAACCTCACAGCTCCAGGGTTCGATCCTGAGCTCGTGTGTGGAGCTTCAGCACGCGTTCACGTGGGATTCCGCCAGCGATTACGGATACAAATAGTAGGAGCACGCTTTGTTTTTTCCGGAACGACCGGACACGGCAAAAACGTCACGCGAGCCGGAGGGTTTTATTTTCGTTTGGACGAGAACGAGGGATTTTTTTATTCACGTGAACGTGTGGGGCGGAGCCGCGCGATCATCCTTAACTAACGTAACTTGCCTGGTCAGGGCAGCAAGTTTTGAAATCAGGCTGCTAGTTTATATTTCTTATGTACTGAGAAATAGAACCGACTCCATTTGTTAGAAATTAAATATGGCAGGGCAGGCGTTTTACAAACAAACAAACAAACAAACAAAACACGGGACGTCGCTAGTTAAGGCCGATTATAAACTGGAATGATGGTAGCTGAGGTCGAGGATCCGTCAGAGCTAGGATTCACACATGATGCTGAGATTTCTACGTCTGGGGTTTTTCCAGCAACATGATTCATATTTAGTAATCATTTTAATAAGACCACACCCACCAGATGCAGACACAGGTAGTGTGTGATTGCGTGACACGTCTCCACTGAACATACGTGCAAGGTTTAACCAAAGTATAAAACAGGTAAGAAGCTGGATCTGCTTTGCTTTAATTTAAAGAGGAAAGCTAAATCAGTGCTAGTGAGCAGCACGGCCTAGTGAGGCTGAAGGCGAGGCCGAAACGTGAGAATTGAAACACAGTCCCTTTTGTTTCCTTCTCTCTCTCGCTCACATGGCTGTTCCTGTTACACCCTCTGGGCCGTAAAAGCCGTCACCTAATATGGCACAGTCGTCAGGCTCGAAAACTCCGCGCACACCCATGAGTCAATAAGTGCAGAAAGCTTTCCTTCAAGACGAAAGGGTGTGGCATGGGATGTGAGAAAAAATAAAATAATAATAACGCCAGAGTCTATCCTCCACCCAGTGCAGAGTGACTGGAGTGCTGGAAACAGGTGGAGATCACTCTGACACACACACACACACACACACACACACACACACACAACGATAACCTCAATGCTGATTTGAATTGTTCTGTTTTGATTGAGTTCCACCACGTGTCCTTTGTGCTTTAGTGGCTTTGACACAACGGTGCACATGTGAGTCACGAGAAACACACCGAGGTGTGTGTGTCAGGCGGGTTGGCAGGTTTCAAAGAACGCAAACACCCGATCCCAAACGAATCTGGACGCCGTGTCTGAGGAGTGACTTCACAACACTGTTTCAGATCTGATCGACCAGATTTCCCACAAAATTCCTTGGAATTCTAACTTGATTTTTCCTCTGAAGAACAGAAGTCAAACAGGCAGGTACGAAAGGTCCCTGAAAACTTCAGCATCATCCCGAATTTCAAACCAACTTTTAAAATATGACTTTACTGAAATAACTTTGACAAATAAGTCTTACATCACACAGAACTTGGAAATGATTTCATTCGAATAATACGAAATATAATAGATGTAATTAACGCACCAAAACGTCCGCCACTGTAAGCACTGATTCATTAACAGTATTGAAGCACAAACAGCTGGCTGGTGAGGGTGAAAGATGACACGTGCGCTATCCACCCTCTTCCGCATACACGAGCTCACAGACACACAGATTGCCTAGTCTCACTGTGATTGACAGGGAGAGGGTGTATGCCCCTCCCACACAAAGAACACTCTCACTTAACATCGAACTCACAATCGCTGGACCATTACGTTTATGTTGTGCCACTCGGAATACACACTCCCTCATACTCATCCCGCTGAACCGTAGTTTGTTAGCAATAGCATAGCAAATAGCAACACTCATCCTGAGTACCGTTTCTAAACTATATGGCAATATCTGATATATGATAAGGAGCTGGATCTAATTTATATTTAAGTCCCCGCCCCACACACACACACACACACACACACGAGTCACCGGTTACTATGTGATAAGAAGCGGGACGAACGCAGAGACGAGAACTCTCATTAAGGCCGAATCAAACACTCCTTTGATGAAGAGACGCCGATCAGCTCGGCCTGGCAGCACATGAAAGCACCACCTCGGATTCACCAACTCGGAGATGCACAGGGAAGTCTGACGCTCGTGCATACACAAAGATGAGACTGCATACACACATATGCAGTGACACACACACACACGTTCACTGACACACACTCCAGAGTGCTGAGAAACACAGAGGTGCAGCGTGAGCCACTTCAAAGCAAGGCAGCTGCAGGGGCAGACTCGAGTGAATTGATTTGATAACTGACCCTCACACACACACACTCACACACACACACACACGACATGGGAGAAAAACCCCCAAAAGATAAGGATCCGTATCTGTATCTGAGAACAGAAAGAGTGACTGCGATAAGATAAGATAAGAGTGAGTTAAGGTTTCTACACAGCACTGAAGAATCATCAGGGAGTAGAACTGCGTTTAACTCTTTACTCTAACATCTAAAGGAACTTTGCAGTTATCACCAACAGTTTAACGTTTATGGAAGGTTTTATTTCACCCCCACTGACGTTACTGATTGTTGTTTTTGGAGCATTTTGGACTCGGAAGGAAACATGTGGAGCAGTTTCAGATCAGGTTTATTGCAGATGATAAATTGCTCCCAGAGAGACAGAGTTACGTTCACCTCAGGAAGCACTTTAGACCCTCGTCTGCTCGGCGTTCAGCGTTTCGTTTGCGCTGGACTGCAAAAGTGTGCGTCAGGTGAATGACTGTAAATGGAAATAAAGTGCGCACCAAAATAAAGCCTGCGACAGAAACCCGGTGATTCATTAACGCATTCGTCAAGCACCTGCAAATCTTCCTAAATGCTGACGTTACCCAAAACTCCCACGCTGACCCGCTGACCGAACAGAACAGCGTTCTTGTCAGAGGTGAAATCCTGCCATTTGTGGAGCGGCGACGAGGTTCCAGTACGATCTCTCGCACCGGGGTGTCATTTCACACACGGCCAATATTTAAATTCCACCTGCATGTGTCTGGCAATGACGCAAGAGTGAACACACACACCCACACACACACACACACACACACACACACACACACACACACAGAGTTCTTACTGTGGGAGAGTTTGTGTGTGTTGGTATTAATACCAGCAGGGAGCAGATTCCAAACACCATGCATGCAAACATGCACACGTGTGTGTGTGTGTGCGTGTGTGTGCGTGTGTGTGTGTGTGTGTGTGTGTTATTTACAGTACATGGCAGCACAATTCCTGAACCATGCATTAGAGCGCTGTTCTCCAGTACGCTGAAACTGGACGACTCTGCACTCTGAGAAGGACAAAAACCAATAATAAAATCATTTTAGTGCTGATTTCTTATTGTTTGTTCACTTTTAGTCCATGAAGTGTGTTCACATGGGGACATTTAACAAAAAGTCTGTCTGCACTGTAATCTTTTGTACTGGGACATTGTGCTCGAAGCACAGAGAAATGAAATGTGGAACATGTTACGCATTTAGCGCTGTCATTACGCTCAGCTCTGTGAGGCTAAAGGGGCGGAGCTTGAACAGGTTTAGGGCAGATGTTTTGGGGTTTAAAATCAGTGCATTTTGTTTATCTCTATTTCATGCGAAACATCGATTTGATTTGAGTGGTTATTAATCAAGGACCTCCTGATGTTTATGTTAATAACTAAATAAATAAGGCAGTTCATTGATAAATAATTACAAAATTAAATTGAATTACTTAATTAATTAAATGTTATTTTACATAAAAAAAACTATTAAATAAATAAATAAATGGATAAATAAATAAGTAAATAAATAGTGCTATTATTGCATAAATAAATCCTTAATTCAAATTAATGAATTCATTTCAGGTGCAGCTTTGTGAATTACGCCAAAAGATTTTAACAGCTTTATTTTTCAAGATTTGTAGCCTGCATAATTACTATTAATTACTGTTACTATTACTATTATAATTATAATTAGTATGAATTAACTCCTAATAACAGGTCCTCTAATTATGCTACATATTTTAAATGTTTAAAACAAACTATTAAATGCATAATTGTTTATTTACACAAATGTAAATTATATATATATA